>WBNO01018718.1:2691-132753 GCA_013400575.1 Peucedramus taeniatus
GGCGCGGGGGGGCTCGGGGCGGGCAGGGGATCCCCGCACACCGGGCTCGGGCAGGGGATCCCCGCACACCGGGCTCGGGCTGGCCCCACACGGCGACCCGCACTCGGTGTCGCCCAGTGATGCTGCAGGCGGGGGGCGCAGGGCTGCCCCGTGGCTGGGGCGGTGCGGTGCGGTGGCAGCTGTGCTGGGAACTGAAGCCGGCGAGACAGGGAGCCGCCTCCGGCTGCAGCCGAGGAGAAGGGTTGAGCAGTGGGCACAGGTCTCCTTCAGATTCCGCTTTTTATCTCCAGCTAAGGTGTAAGATCAGCGTAAGTGTGCGGAATAGCCCTCGCGCTTTGTGCTTGAATTCCACTTAAGGGATCCCCGACTCACCTATCTGGGACTCATTCATCCTAGCGCGGTAAAAATGTGGTGTAGGAGAGGGCTACAATCCTGGAGGTCACTGTATTACTGTATTTAAAAGGGTCAGGGAGAAGGGAGGAATTGATGTGGAGCTTTGTGAGGGGAGAGGATTTGCCCAGTCCTGCAGAAAGTGGATGAAACTGGATGCAGAAGTGCTTCTGCTCTGCAGGCTCATGCACTCTGCAGCAGAGCATGCTGTTCCTGAAGACATCTTTGACCATGCTGCTTTGCAAAGAGCTACCGGTGACACATGTAGCAGGATCCACAGCCAACACTCTTGCTTGTTAGCAAATTTGCTGAAGTCCATATTTCTGAATCTACTTCAGCACACAATGCTTCATAATGTATTATTGCCATCTAAATATTCATGTATTTCACCTCTCCACTGGTGCTTTGTTTCTTGCAATGTGTTCGTGATCTGTTCATGAAGGGCTTAGCACAGGAGAGAGCAGACCAAGGCAGAAACCTCCAAATGCTATTATTTACTAGCAAGTGACAGAATTATAGCAAAATACATATCCAGGACTCCACCACGTTAAATGAAGAAAACTTTGAGTCCTGAAATCCTGACATAAATTCTTGGTCGTAGACTTCCTCTCACACATGCCTAGTTAGCTCTGCCATCCCCATCACCCATGTGTCATGGGGTCATCATCTTTAGCCCATTCTCAGTAAAACCCTTCAGGATGCTGTTGCTCTGAATGCCTACCTAGCCTTCTGCGCAGAGCGTGATAACTTTGTAGTGTATCAGCCACTCCGAGACGTTGATACATATGTCACCCTCATGGTTCGCATCTTCCTTTCCACCATGATTTTGCTTTGCATGTCTGTATTAGCTTAATTTCAGCAGGTTTTGAACAGTTGCAAAGTCATGAAGTAAACTAAACTAAACTCACTTTTCTTGCTTGGTTTGTCCTCCAGATTTGTTTGGCTTTACACAGGCAATGCTCCCAAAGACTGTATGATAATTCCTGGTGGCCAAAAGCAGAGGCACATTGTGGCCAATACAGAGAAGGAGCAAGAACAGGAGGGCAAGAGCTTCCTACTGCCTCTCTGGCAGAGGTACCAAGTGCGTGGCCTGTCTGCATCCCAGCAAAGTACTGGTTTTCGGAAAGTAAGTGAGACTGAGAGCCACCTCGAGGCACTCGGAGAGGAGGAAGAGGACTGGTGCCAGCATGGATAAGGACAGCACAAACCTGGCTGACCAGCAGTATGAATGTGTGGCTGAGATTGGGGAAGGAGCCTACGGGAAGGTGTTCAAAGCCCGAGACTTGAAGAACGGAGGTCGCTTTGTTGCGCTGAAGCGGGTGCGGGTGCAGACCAGCGAGGAGGGGATGCCGCTGTCCACTATCCGAGAGGTGGCGGTTTTGAGGCACCTGGAGACATTCGAACACCCCAACGTGGTCAGGTGAGGAAGTGGGACCACTGTCCTTATTGGTGAGGTCCTGGGTTTAGTACGTGAATTGGGTGAGCAAGAGTTTGGGGGCATAAATGGAATGGACACTAGTTTGGGTTTGTGGCTGAAGTGAGCACTAAACCGTGTGCATGCAGTGTGGTTTGAGGTTTCAGCAGGCCATGGTGCTGCCTGCCAGACCTCACCTCATCCCTGTGCATTGCCTCCCACACACACAAACACCCATCTCCAGAGGCATAGGTGTGTGATTTAAGTGTTGGAATGGATGGGCAAGGAGCCATACATATACTATTTCCTCAGGCATGAGAGAAAATGAAAAAAACCCCAACCTCTCCTTGGTTTTGTCTGACCTATTAGTACTGCCAGCTGCAGCTGATTTTTAGCAGCCCTGTTCATTATAGAAGTGGCAAGAATGAGAGCAGTAATGGAATGTGCATTCTGCCTTTTTAGATGCTTTTATAGAGAGCTATAGATTATGGTGTTAAAGAGAAGCAGCAGCTTAAGACTTCAAGCTTTTCAGGCAGCCATTTTTTTGAGTACTGTTTGATACTAATTTTCACCACGAGCTGTTGACTCTGCTACCAAGAGGGCAAAAGTACAGGTGTCAGACCTTGCTTGCAAAATGGTGGCAGTGGCCCCAGGATGTCCTTTCTGTTGTGTCAATAGCATAAATCCTGGATAAATGGCCTGTGCTCTCAAATGATAAAGCTAACCCTACTGTAACCTCTTACATTTTTTTCTCTAGCTAGAAACTTCCAGCAGCCTGCAAGCATCTTTTATTAAAATTATGAACTTCAAGAAGTAAGTTTCACTTTGCAAATACCCACATTGAAACTGGTCAGAGTCTTGCTGGTGGTGCTGTATTAGCAAGAGTATTTCCCATTCTTTGTGTTACTTATGCACATATTACACAGCAAGAGGAAAACATTTTTGTACTTCACTAACACCAAGTCTCTTTCAGTCTTAGAGAAATAGATACTCTGAACTCACAGGTGAACTTCAAAATGCCTTGCACGTGTAAACATCCTTTTTTGTAGGGTCTGAGACCAGGGGGTGTTTATTAGGTGCAAGAGGAAAAATGAGACAGAGAATAAAATTACAAAAGTCAATCGCTAGAGATGAATTCACTTTTGTTTGTTTTGAGGCAGCATAATGTGACAGTCTCCTTTATGTCAAAACTGAGTAGGCAAAGTGTGTGTATTCTGAAACGCTGATCATGGAGTGCATGTCATCGGTCTCATTTAAGTGAGCAATGGGACACATACAGGCTGCTGCTCACACTTCCATTGCTCATCAGGCAAATCCACAATTCAGTTAATAACCATTGTCTTGGCTGGCACCCAGTAATGCCAGAGGCTTAGTCAGTATACTTCGAAAGTGGGCATCCTATTATTGATCACTGAATCAAGTGACTTGGTTTAGAGGAGCAGACACAAAGTTTGCCCTTGGCAGTAGAGGGATAATTGGGAGTTGTCAAAATCTTTGAAATGTAGCCCAACAATTTATGGGAGAAAATGAGGATTTAGTTGTCCAGGTTTAGGCATTTATGTATTTGAAAGCTAAATCTTGTTTGGGAATAATTGAACATAATACTTAAAAAATTTTCTACCGTTGACATCTTTCCATATGATGTAAAACATCTTTTTAAGAGCTTTCTAATCTTGAATGCAGCTAAATGATTGAAATAGAGTTCTTGTTTTCCAAAGAGCTATTTGATGAACCGACTATGCAACTGCAGGCTTCTTTTGCTTGATCTAAGTGCAGTTGAATCTCAACAGAGCATTGCATAAATACATTGAAGCTTCAAATATTTTTACAAGCTTGAATGAAAACTAATTCTCTGCAAAGCAGTGAGTATTTCAGCTAGCAATATGAGAATGTAATTTCAATATAAAAATCTGTGAAAGCGTGTTCCAGGTCCTCATAGTGGTGAAGCCTGTACCTTTTGTCATAAGCAGCATTTCAGACACAAGGGGCTGGTTGGTAATGTGACAGGAAGCCTGGGACATTGGTTGCACACCTTTTTCCACACAAAAAGGCAGAAGATAAGCAATTTCAAACATTATCTCTTCTAAAATGTGAGGAATGCTTTTCAAAAGCTCATGTCCTTTGTCCATATTTTTAACCTGTAGGGCAGATAAGAAGCCCTCTGGAGAGACCAGAATCATATCTTTCAAATGGAAAAATTATTTAAAAACATTTAAATGGCCCAGTTCTGTTAAAAATACGGTAGAAGAGTTTGCAATTTATTGAAATTAAACATCTATTTTTGTATTATGTAAATACACTCAGAAAAGGAAATACTATAAAAGAAGTTCTACAGTTTTAAGCAGCTGATATAACTGTGCTTACTTATTGAACATATTATGCTCAAAATATTTTAATTGTTTGGGCATGCATTCTGGAAACTGATCTCATGGCCAGGCTAATAAATAAAAACAATTCCAAATGCATTGTCTGCATACTGGATTGAAATGTATATTGTTTTCACAGCACTGCGATAACAGCACAAATATTTAAACCCAAATATTATTGATTTTGAGGGGACATCTAGTTTTTTTCTGAATATTACAAGTAACTAGCCTGAGAGAAGTATGCTGGAACTGCAAATGCTGTGTTGTATCTGTTCCCTCTGTGGAACGTGTGATCCATGAGTTGCTCAATGCAAACCAGCCGCCATTCAGTGAGTCAAGGTTTAGACAGACTTTGTTCAGATGAGCTGCACAGGCCCTGTGCTCTGCTGTGGTACTCTGGCATCAGCCTACAGCAGAGATCACAGGCCACATGAACTTAGGCTGAGTGTCATTTTCAACTCAAATGGTAGCTCTGGGCTTTTCCAGAGAGTGCAGTAAGGATCTCAGCAGCTCAGGGCTTCTCTGTTGCCATAAAGTGGTACTAAATGTGAAGAACAGTTTGGTAAGGAAAGACCCAGTGCTGTGTAGGCATAGGTAGAGCTCCATGGCTTTGCTGGTCATAGAACCAAGACTCAGGACTAGCAGTGCTACTCCAGCCAGGTTTGTCTTAACAGTTGTAGAATCACTTCCTCTGAGAAATAGTTAGAGCCAAAACTGGTTTACAGTGCCTGGCACAAGGGGGTGGAGAGAATTTTCTACATAAGGGAGAGACGTCTAAGTAGCAGAGAATAATTTTAAACATAATATTTATCCTGTTTTTCCATGCTACTGCTTGCTAATCATGAGAGCTTTGTTTTGTGTTCCATTGTTCCAAGTCCGTAATTTCCATATTTGTACAATGAAGAGATGCAGTTTTTGCAGCATAGTTGCTTTTTCAGAGATAATGAAATTAGATAGGACTTCACTGCAGAATAAAGCAACACAGGGTGCAAGAAAAGCATCAAGGGGAAATATAAGCTTCATCAGAACTGTGATGGTAATGAAAATATCTCTCTACTGTAATGGAAATAAGGAGGACTGATCTAAAATTTTTTAAGACTGTTAAGAATAGTGTATAGAAAGGCATGGGGGAAAGGCAGTTAAAATAACTGATGTGTGCTTAAAATCCAATCCTGTTCACATGTACCCTTTTTATAGAGCTCCTCTCTGCCAAAACACCTTACTCTATTATATTTATTTTCAAAAAACAACGTTAAAAATAGAATCTTCAAGAGTAAAGTTTACTATAAATCAGTCTGAAAATAGCTATGTCATGGGCTTGAAAAAATCCCTTGTAACTGGTAGGATGATCAAGGTACTCCTCTAGGTCACTTTTCAGATGTAATGCTTTAATAAAACTTTAATATATACAGTAGGTAAATCTGGCAAAAGTTGGTCCAGCAGTTATATAGCTTAGTGCTGTTCTAGTTGGGAAAAATGAAATATATGTAGATAAAGAATAGACTTTGCCAGGAATAAATGACATATTAGACTCAGGAAATTCCTGTGTGTGAAACTCTACTGCAAGATATCTGTAAAAATTCTTGTTGTGATTATAATGCTAAATTCAGCTGTATCTTGCATTCATTTTATCGCTCTCCTGCTGGTAATCAGATGAATAATTTCCCCCGTATCTTAATCATCATCAAACTGTGAATTTGCACTCTGGGAAGGTGATAGGCAAGACAGACTACTGTAGTTCTTGGCATGCTTGTTTTTTATCATATTTATATTTAACAGTTTTAATAGCATTAAACCTTAAGCAAATTGAACAAAAATGCAAAGCTGTACATTTTTGCTTCCTATCATAACTTTTCTTTTATAAATACAACTTCTTCAGTATTTTCATGGTTCAATAACTCTTCAATTTTAAAATAGCCAAAATTATATTGAATTAAAATATGATCTAGTCTTGATTGTTATTTCAAAGGTAAGTGTCAGAGATCTTGGCATTCCAAGTGATCATAACCATGTAAGAATTAAAAGTCTTGATTCTCTCTTCCCTGTTGCTTTGCAGAACATGTACCCCAGCTAATTGACTCAGGTTCAACAGAATGATCCTCCTAGCTGGAAGTCTAAATCTATTCCTCATTCTTTTCTGTATACAAATCAGTGGGGGGAAACACAGTAATAATGAGTATTTGCACAGTTATGCCATGTTCAAGTTTTTATGTTATTTATATCCATTGAACTATAAATGGCTCTGTAAACTGCTATCTGTGGTACAGCAGTAATGTCATGCTGCTTTTTCCCTGCTTTTGCAGTCCAGTGTTCCATGCTGTTGTCTCTTGGTTTGCACTTGAGTGCTTGGTGGAGCCCATCAGCTGATTGCCTTGGCAAGGCCACCTGAGTGTGGGGGCGAGAGGCTGGCACACACTTCACTGCCCCATCCCTGCCTATGCTGACATAAAGACCAGCACTCACTTGACCTTGCTCAGAGGTCCCAGAAGTGTATAAATGGCTTGGGGCTTAAAATTTCCTTGAAAGGTATTTTTATAAGTGTCTTGAAGTTCCCTGTCTGACCTGATAGAGCATTCAGAACATATCAGTAGCAGATCATCAATACCTAGTTAACCTTTTGCAAGATAATTTGAACATGTATTTGTTTCGGGTTTTTTTTCCTGTTTTTTGAATGGAAATTATGGGCAAACATACAGAGGGAAAAAAATTTCAAAAGGCAGTAGCTAATTTTATTTCTCTTTCTAATTTTTGGTGATGCTGATGTTGGCTTCTGGCTTTATTACTGTACTGTTAATAAGTTGAAAGGATGATCTTCTCAAAATCATTGAGATGTTTCATCCTGTCAAGTGAAACATTTCTATTTTAGGGGGTGTTTGTCTCTAGTGCATTCTGTTTCCTTCCTTCTTTTTTCTGCCAGGCTAATGTTAAACTTACAGTCTGTGAGGTCATTCTTGCACATCAGCAGTGTGCTGTATTGTGTGATACAATTTATTTTTGTGTAGCATCACCCAGTATGACATCTGGCAAGCCCCTAGAGGCAAAGAAATGGTGATCTTTGCATTGCTAGTTAGAAAGACTGTCTTGCACACAGAAAGAGTAAAATAAGGTGCAGGGATGGAGTGGAGCAGAAGTAACTGAACTTGAAACTTGCCAAGTATTTGTGTGGCAGATGAATCTCAGCTGAGGTAGAAATGGTGGATGAGTAATGGGAAGGAAAAACTGAATGAGCTTCAGAGTCAGTTTTAGTCTCACACAAACAGGATCGTCTTCAAGGCAGATGTGACGACGGGAAGTGCCTTGGCAAGGGAAAGGCATTTCCAGGCTGGAGAGCAGTTCTGGTCAGAAGGCAAGGAAGATCATCCCTGTACTGACTGGCCACTGTGAGGGACACTGCAAAGGTTTCGGGGAGGAAGGGAGTGCCTGCCTGGAGATATTGGCTTCTCTGATGGCTGGAGGCAAAGGGAAATAATGTGGTTGCCACTGGACGGGGCACATAGGACTTGGAGAAATTTGTTTTGAGGACATTGGGCAGAGAGTGGACATGAATGCTGGCCTGTCATCATCTGCTTGCAACCTTACAGTACACAGAATGAGCATGTATAGGGAAAATAAGGATATTCTTGCTGATCATATGAATTGTTTGTTAGTTATGGATGCGATGATTTCATTTTAATACGTGATCTGGCAGAAACAGGACAAGATAAGAGCATGTCAGGAAGGAAGGGTTGAGTATGGAATGGACTTCTGAGCCTTAGGAAATTCAGTTTCTGGAATGAGTACAAGACCATTTAAAAAAAGTATTTTATCTCATTCTAAATCTAAGTTTTTTTTACAAAAAACATGTTTCCAGTCTTTGTATGAGTAAATGTTAGTCATTTTAGACTATATACAGTGCTCCCTTCCTTCTTTAAATCTGTGGTTGGTTATGTCTGTGCTGTTCTTGAAGAGATTTAGCCTTTCTGGGTCCTGCCTGGAAGGGAAAACCAGCTTATTTCACCACAACCATTGCTCATGGCAGGCTGTGACTTCCAAGGAATGGGGTGGGGTCCAGGATTCAAAACTGAGCCTTGAAAAGGTTTAGATGCCAGGAGAGTTGATGGTCCACACTTAAAGACAAGGGCCAGTGTAGATTCATTGGGACTTTCCAGTTTGCTTCATGGTACTCCCTTCTGGTTGAAGTGTGGAACAGAGCAGGGAGAAGAAAAGTTGCTTCCTTTTCCAGGGTTTAAGAGAGAGCAGGCTGGACCTGGAGTCTGACTTAGCAAAGCACTGACTGAATCAGTCACGTGGGCTTGGTGGGATTTAAGCCATTGTTTGAGGTGTAACACAGGTCTAAGTGCATATCAAATAGAAATAGCTTTGATGCTAAGAATGCACTGAATTTTAAAACATCTTTCTTTATAGAGTTCAGGGACAATATACATTAAAATACAAATCACAGATACTGATTCTTATTCATGTATTAGATTAAAGCCTTATTTCCAGAGACTATTTCTGTTAAAAGTTAAAATGAATCATGCAGAATAAGTAATATAACAATCCTGACATAGTAGTAACATGAATTTGACATCAAGAGTGACTATTTGTCATTGTAATAATTATTAGGCGATGTAATTTAGTTCTGAATTTTTAAAATTATTCTATAAAGTTTTGTAACAGTAAATAAAATAGAAGTTGTAGGTAATTCCAAAACTGCGTATATACAGGATTTAGTTTGTTTGGTATGAGGTCTAGTTATTTTCCAGTATTGCTGAACAAGTTGATTCTTAATGATCTAACAAATTATCAGAAGGTAAGTGTGCCTATATTCATATATAACTAAGTTGTGTTTTTTCTTTTAAAAGAGAAAAGATTTCTCCACTTATACCTGTTCTCATATCTTCTTATATTCTGAAAAATACTTCTAATTATGCAGGCACAATTATTTGACAGGTATACCTTTAAGCTCTAAAGAAATTTATATTTCATAAATAAGCCTCTTCAGAATTTTCCAAGGAGTGTGTCTTCCCATCATGTCCTTCGACGTTTCTCTTTGGGAAACTGCCGTTTGGGAAGCTTTTGATAGATGATTGTCAAAGAGCAGAAATGTACCTGTTGATTTCTGAACTCTTTTCAAGATACCTCATTGCATCCAAATTATTGTATTGATTTTTATATTATTTATTTACCCTTTACCTTTGAAAATTTGTCCCATCATTAGAAGAAAAAGAAAATAGTCTGCTTAGTAATCCCATTAAAGTCAGACCTTAAGTTTCTAACAACACAGTTGTGTTTTCTTTAGGCAGAATAAAAAATGTTTTATATGAGTAGTAGGAAACTCTTTCATATGATGCTTTAGATGTCTTTTTAGGGTTTCAGAAGAAGATGGGTTTCTATTCTTTGAAGTATCTTGCATAATTTTTAGGATGAGGTGAATGTTTCTCACACCTAAATACAGGGTGTGCCAATTTGCTGGTATTGGTAGAGTTGTCCTTGGGTGGGTTTCCCATGACATACCTAGCAAACAATCTATGAGCTTAGCAGAAAGTTCTGTACTGTTTTAAAAGGGTTCATACAAACACTGACTGCTTATTACTCTGGATTATCATTAACAGGTGACTGATCTTCTCTTAATAAAAGAAAATAAAAAACTAACTTAGACATGAATTCATCTTTACAGGAATTTCCAGTATTTAATGATTGAAAACTCAGTTATAGTGTGGATGAATCATACTGAGTTTAAGTGAAACGTGTTGAGTTTAGACTTTTGAAACATTAGTCAGTGCAGAATATTACATATTTTGATAGAAACAGAGAAATGAAGTGAGAAATAAGGTGGAAAAGCCTGCGTGATTTTTTTTCCTCTCTTTTATGTGAAACTTTGGCTAGTCTTAATATCTATTTGAAGTGTGGTCAGTGTGATAAATTGCTGTTTAACAATGCCAGAGAACTCCCTTTTCCCTGAAATCAATTAATTATAAACTGGAAATTTCAGTACTTTGTTCACTGTTTCTTAAGTTAGCATATTTCTGGGAGCTTTCTGTGATCGTAATTCCTAGCTGCACTGGTGCTTTTGTTTCTCTTCATCTGTGGAGCAAGGGCTCTACTGTAAGGATAGAATTCTATCACTTTTTTTTTCCACATTTGATGTGGTATTTTGCATACAGCTGCAGAGTAGACAGTTACCTTTGAAAAGAACATTTGGCTGGTTTAATTTGATTAGAGCAAACCACCTCAATCATTACTGAGCTAAGACCGTTTTCACTTTAACTTGGCTGTAGGAGTTGGGAATGTACTGACTGTGCTTAGATGTTTGGGGGAGGACTCGTTTGGATACTCAGCTACTGCTGAAGTGAAACAACCTTAGAGGACCTTGCGTACTCTGCTCTTTCCCAATAAAGAGGGAGGGCTGTGAAGCCATTGAATGTCACATTTAACTTTCCCTCATTGGGACAAAAAATTGAACTCCTTTTCTACAAAAAAAATTGGAAATGTTTAATGCACAGAAATACAGAATCATACATTTTTTAAAAACACCGTGATACTAAAAACATACTTAGGATATGAAAGTCTTACATTTACAACATTTAAAAAATGTCTAGCAACAGTACTTTGAATAAAGTTGTAATAAAATCCAACATATAAATAGAAATATGGTGGGATTCTTATAGATACATTATATCCAAGTTGAACGCCTTTTAGTAAGTCTCAGTAAGATTCCCACTTTTTCTTGTGGAGTTTTGATTTTTCTACCCATTTCCTCATCATATAAATATATTGGAGTGCTTTTTTATGTTGCATATTAAAGATCAGATTAAATATTTAAGATTCACAGTACTATGTATTCTGTATTATTTTTGCTTTTCAGTTTCCCTCACTGATGATCACATAATTTTCCTAGAAAAACTCTCATGGCTGTCTAGAATATAAATATGTCTCATAATAAATGATAGACCTTCAATAAATTGTAGTCAGCTGATGTTCTCTAGGAAATACATTTCTGATCTTTAAGTGCCCTGACTTTGTGATAGTGCATCATCATACAATATCTTAACCAGAGGATTACAGCTGAAGAGTTTCTGCTTCTTCTTGCACTATGTTCCAAAAAGCACTATGCATAGTTAGCTGTTCATCTGTGTCATCAGCCTAACACCTGCTGCTAATGGCAGAATTGCATACACATCTTCCAGCTCGTCCAAGAATCGAGTTGCAAATTAGGGCTTGAGTTTCTGCTGGGGGATTGAAAGAGCTACACTGATTCAAACAGCTTGAGTTGTTCAAATCGTAAGGTCCTAATGTTAAGATGAACAGAAATGCATTAGCATGGGCAGACTGTGCAGAGGTGTCCCATCAAGCATGCATGTTTGAGACTTCACCATTTAGAGTTTAGATGCTGCAACTATTGAATTCACCAAACTGGGGTATAACAATTCATTCGTTTTTTCACTGAAGTAGTTTTAGCATTTCTGTTGACCTGTTTCACTCCTAATTACGCTCCCTTATTTGCACCCCAAATAATTCCTCTCTAACTCAGTATGTATCCTCTGAAATACTTGATGTCTTCTTCTGTGTTGTCACCTAGGCATCTTGTACAACGTTCTCTCTCAAACTCCAGCTTGCATCACAGATTCAGTAATTTCAGTGCAGTGTACATCTCCTTTCTTCAAGGGCAAATGCTTCTAGTGCAAATGTTTCTAGAGCTACAGTTAGAGACTTTGCTATACACTATTGAAGTTTATGTCTAATGTTACTCACTAACACAGCACTAGAACCTTTATTACTGATTTCCAGGTTCTTTCAGGACAGTGCAGGTCAATGACCTGTATTACTTCTCTGTGCTAGGAAGTAGATTATAAAGTGAATCTCGTTTTGCCGACTTTATCTATCAGCATACTTTGTATTTGTGAACTTTATGACATAGAGATTAGGCAACATCTGCACTTTAATTAGTGTGTTGTTTATCCTTAGATAACCTTCTAGATTGTTAATGGAGATAGGCCTACCCACTGATCTTTGTGGTTTCCTCGCAGACATCTTTAATCAATTTGTTGCCTCACTGTTTATCTCTGCTTTTTATAAAACGCTGAGCAAAAAGTTTTGATCAAAGCAGTAATACCCATATCCAGACAGGTTGGAATCAATGACTGTAGTCTGAAAATTAGAATGATATGTCTCATTAACCTTAAAGCAGAGCCCAAACAAGTTAATACTTCTGCAGAACTGAGCACCTGTATCTTCTCATTGAATAGAATCCCATTCATCCTACTTACTGCCTTTATGTTTGTAGCATAGTTAAAAAAAAAAAAAAGTGTTACCTGGCATTGCTCAATTGTCTGTTGCTTATTATTCATATTGTCTCTATTATTAAGAACTCAAGAAAGTTTCATTACTTTTAAATTTTTTTTGGTCAGATTAAAACATCATTTAGAGATGCCAGTTATTTCAGAAGCAAATATTTGTACAGAAGTGAGACAATACAAACAGCAGTGAGACTGGAACTGAGGATCATGGCAGTACAAGAACTAGAGCAGTTAGGATTTGCACAGAGAGACAGGTAATCCATTTGACTAAAAATGAAAGGTGTTTGTGGATAGATAAATGACAGACAGGTGAATGACACTGATGAGGGAGTTTTCTTAGAAGACATTTAAAGTATATTGGAATATCCCAAATCTAAAGGATATTGTGATGTCTGTAAGAAAATACAGTTCAAAGAGTGCTCGGTTTACAGTAACCCAAAGTTGAGAATGAACAAGACTATTCTGTAGAAGCAAAGCTTCTATTCTATCTATAGATTTGAAAAGCAAATAATCTTTTGCTGTCCTGTGCATCAACGAAAGGATGTTGAGCTTGTGATTCTGGAAGAAGCTGTAAAGTAAACTAAGTTAATGAAAATACTCATAAAGCACAATTTAACCACTGTTCATAGTAGACAAAGTTTAAAGACAAGTAGACAAGGTTTAAAGACAAAACTTAGAGATGCAATCAATGAAGTAGCTCTTCCTGGAGTACAAAAAAGAGAGATCACTCTCTGCATAGCCTGAAGTAACTTGCAATAGCTGATTTAAGAAATTCAAATAGTCAAGACACGCAGTCATAGTGGCCACAATAATTAAGTCTGACATTTTTGGAAAAGGGATGGTTCCCAAACTTGACATAATAACAATAGGCTTTAGAATAGAGAGATTAAGAAACAAGAAATAATCAAAAATTCAGCAGTCAAGAGGAATGATATGAAAAGGCTTAGATTTGAAATGGTGGGTACTTAAATAGAGAGTTATAGCAGCACAGTTTTTGTCACTTGGGTCATACACCATTCCCTGACATCCATGCTCTCTCCACTCACTGAAATCCTAGCTGCTGTTTTGATCTATATCCTCCTCCTGGGTGCTAGGTACAGCAGTACAGTTTAAGGGTATTGGATTCTTAAATTATCTGGAGGAATGGGAGATGTTTGAGGGAGACAGGAGACTTTCTTAATCCTTTTTATGGCTGTGCTCCAGTGTATCATGGTGGATTCACAAAAGGTACACAATGCCGTGCATAACAAGATAGGGTTGGGAGATAATTGTGATTAGACACTTTATTCATCTGAATATTAGAAGTGTACTCCATCTTAGGATCTCCCCATAGTGAGTGCAGAGTGAGCATGTGCTTTAGGAGAATAATTCATCCAATTCACCCTCGGTTCCCCTGCTGGAGTACAATGAATTGCTCTCTGGAAATGCTCATTTTGACTCTAGAGGGAGCCCAGGTGGACAGTCTTGAGAAGTGGGCCCATGGGAGTCTTGTGGGGTTTAACAAGCCCAAGTACTGTTGCTGCACCTGGGTCAGGGCAACCCCCAGTATCAACCCAGGTTGGGGGATGAAGGGATTGAGGGCAGCCCTCTGGAGAAGGACCTGGGAGTGCTGGTAGATTAAAGTCTGGACCTGACCCGGCCATGTGCACTCACAGCCCAGAAGGTCAAAGGTGTCCTGGCCTGCATCCAAAGCAGTGTGGCCATCAGGGCAAGGGAGGGGATTCTGCCCCTCTGCTCTCCTCTGGTGAGAGAGACCCCACCTGGAAAACAGCACCCAGCTCTGGGGTCCCAGCACAGGAAGGACATGGACATGGACCTGTCGGAGCAAGTCCAGAGCAGGGCCACTAAGATTGTTAGAAGGGTGGAGCACCTCTCCTGTGAGAGAAGGCTGAGAGATTTGTGTTTGTTCATCCTAGAAATAGGAAGGCTTTGGGGTGACCTACTTGTGGCCTTCCAGCACCTGAAGGGAGCCTGCAAGAATGAAAGAGAAGGACTTTTTACAAGGACTTGTAGTGAGAGAACAAGAGGGAATGGCTTTAAACTGAAAGAGAGTGAGTTTAGATTAGATATTAGGAAAGATTTCTTTACTGTGAGGGTAGGTGACTCACTCAGCAGGTTGCCCAGAAAAGTGGTGGGTGCCCCATCCATGGAAGTGATCAAGGGCAGACTGGATGGAGCTGGGCAACCTGGTCTGGTGAAGGGTGTATGGCAGGGGGATTGGAAGTAGATGATCTTAAGGCCCTTCCATCCCAAACCACTTTATGATTCTAGTGTAGAGTGGCCACCCAAGTGTAGCTTGCTCGATCTCTAATGCCTGTCAGTAAAGTTTGAAGGTGAAATGTGGAAGTGTTAGTAGAGAGTTTGTACAGTAAATAAAAGATGTCACAAAATCAAATAGGAAATTATTTTGGGTGTGGGGGAACAAAAAGTTAATATTGAAGTCAGAGGGTACTTGGACTACAAGAATTTAGATGGAAGATGAAATGAGTATTATAGAGGAAAAATTTTTTTTAACCAAAGTCTATTGTATGTGGATTGTTGGTAAGAACTTGTACAAGGCACTTGTTTTTATCACTTGGCAAAATTTATGCACTTTCTGTAATAGGAAGGTGTGTGTCTCTTTGAAATTTACTGACTTCAGACAGTCTGCTTGTAGTTTGTGTTTGGCGTTAAAGTGCTAAAGGGAGCTGATAGTAGCTGGGATGGATGGGCATTGCCTGCTTACCCTGCACCCAGTTTTAAGCTCCAGCAGAAGCCATTTTGGTCAAAAATTGTTAATGTTTTACAAGAGAAAAAGTAACTGAGGATGTGTGTTGGAGATGGCTGCTCATGTGGTCTGCAAGTAGTTTAAGGCACCTTTCAAAGCTTTCTCAGTTGCGGTTTCTCTTTTTGTCATTACGCTTCACTCTGCCTTACTGATCTCACACCGGATTTGCCACTAAGTGGGTTTATTATGTCATTATTGAAAAAATATTGATGCTGCACATAGTTTCATTGCCTCAATTTAATTTTGAGCAAATGGCATGATTGTACAATTGCAAATAGCTGGAAAACTCTGATGTCTAAATTACATTTCAGTCTGAATTATCCAAGACCTGAGTTTTTGTAAAGCAGGGGTGCTACACCTTTATCCCTTGGAATAATTTTTGGGGAATTTCTATTTTTCCATAAACTCAAAACATGTCAGCCCACATTGCTCAGTAATAGCTTTCAAAATTAAAATCAGTCAATACTGCTAAAAGATTCTGCTCCGTGATTTTTTATGTGAATTGTCTATTTTATAATTTGACATAACTGGCTTGAAAACAGTTTTGTTTATTATGGAACTACTAAGACCATATAGTAGTAGTAAAGTAAATAATCTGCTCTATTAAGCTGTTTGGATATGCATTTTACATGTGGGTATATGTGGAAAAGGAAAACCATGAAAATGTCAAGATTTTACTTGGTTTAACTTAAGAATTATTATTTTGTAACATGGATTAGGATTGTTAGACATTTATTGCCTGTGCTTTAAAAATGTGTGAACAGTTTTCTTTTTTAAAGTTCAGAAAAAATGGAAGAGGGATGAGGGCAAATCAGGGAAAAACCATCCCGAAAGCTAATGGTTTTTAAAAAGTTGCATGACATTGAAAATTGGAACATGTAATTGAAATGCCATCTCACTCTTAAGTATAATAAAACAGTACATTTTATTAAATGCATTCTGGAAAGAGCAAATATAAATTATCAATCCTAATGTCAGTGGCAAAAAATCCAGGCATCATTTGGCATCTATTGGCTTAACCTCACTTGGGCAGCAGGCAACTGACCAGGGAATGTCAATGTTTAAAAGCAGCACAACTAGGTTTTTTTTAATAGATGGCTTTTTTCTCTTCTTGTTTGCAGTACAAATCTTTTTAAGGGCTTTAGAGAATATTTAGATGATGTGATTATGTATCGCCTTTAGTATTGACTTTTTTTAAATTTTCAAGGTCACTTTAATCTTTCTTCTTTCAGGAATGAAATTGCCATCCCTTATCAGCATTAGTCACTCAGTTCGATAACTCAGTCATCCCAGAGCACATCCCTTATACAAAAATATTGCAATAACATTTGCCAGCTTTTAAATGGAGGCTTTTTTTGAAAAGTCTGTTGAGTTCTTGAAATAAAACTAAAATTTTCTGAATGGACATGGATTATCATGGCTTTTCTAATATATTAATCACTGTTATTTTCAGAAGCCTGAAGAAATGTTCTTTTGCGTTGAAATATCTAAAACCATGTCACTTCCCTGCCTTCTGTGGTGAAATTGTGTGAACTGTACTGTGTTTAGATCCATAGTCATACACCATAAATGCTTGCACACAGAGGCATCCATAGAAATGAAGAATATTGTGTCTACCTGGATTTAGCAAAAAATAAAGCTTTACTTTGTATGTTTCTTCCAGTGGACTTGGGACAGCTATTTGTTAGTCAAATATTTTCGTAATCAAGACACAGATTCCAGTATTAGAACATCTAGATGCCAGTTGTGATGTTTGAAAACCAAGATATGGCTGCATGAAAAGAACATAATGGAAATCACCAGATACTTTGTTTTTCTTCACAGAAAGTCACTTCAATTCTGTGATAACTCAGAAAGCAGCTGAACGGACTTTTATAAAACATGTGAACTAAGTCACTTCTAAGTGGAGACAGCTGGGGTCTATTTAATATCCTGTGTAAAATGGTAGAGGTCAGCTTCCTGGAATAACTTAGGAGTTTTATTTCATGAATATCCTACTGCTTCAGAGACCAGGGCTTATGGTAGGGCTCTCAAACTAAAGTGTGCTGTAAGGAAAAGCTTCAGGGCTGGAGCTTTCCTAGCTCTCCATTTGCTGTGGAAGAGTGGGAAGCATCTTGTGGCCTGCAGTATCTACAAGTTCTCAATATAAATGTCTTTTGTGCGAGTGCTTATTGATGCAGGCAACTAGTCTCAGTTTTTTCTTCCAATCCTATACTGTGATTTAGGCTTTAGGATACTTATCGAAAATCATTGAGAAGTCATTGAGAATCTTTGGGACTTTGGACAACAAGTGATTCCCAAATATAATGATTACCCTAAATAGATAGATTATTTTGTAATTTGGGACATTTGTTCCTAAATCACTTATCTTGACAGTTTTATGATTTTTTTTTCTCCATCCAATTAATGGAGCCACATCTTTACTATCTTGAGATTGTACATTCCCTAATGTGTTCCCTGTACCTATTCAATTTAATGAGTCCTTGAGTTTAGAATCTTATTTTATTTCCTGCCTCCTTGTATTCCATTGTGTGTTGGACATGTCAGTGAAAAAAATTATCTTTGTATGCCAATATCACTGGTAACTGTTCACTCACACAAAAGTTCAGAAGTTATATAGCAACTGATAAAATTGGTAGTTCAGTGACCATAATTAAATACCTGTGGTGCAGTAAGCGTGAAGATTCACATAAAATGTTGTACTTTTCTAATGATGTCCAATATGATTACATACTTTTATTTGTGACAATTTGTCTTTTCCTTGACTGTTTTTTTAAGTTGAAGATAAGCAGAAGCACTGAAGTAGAAGTAAGAGGAGTAAGTATTTCTGTTAGATGGGAAAAAGGTGAAGATTAGGAGAAAAAAAAGGTAGTGTGTCATTGGAATAGGCAGGCTGACCACAGAAAAGGCTTTTGTAGACTGTGGTGGTTCTGTGGGGCTGGTGTGGTGTGCACCACTGCCTGTTTAGTCATCTACAAAGGCTTAAGACCATCAGCTGTGGTATTTTAGTGCTGTTTCTCCCAGCTGAGGTAAATAGGGTGATTTTGGAGTTTAGGGATGGAATATAGAAAATAATGAGGAGCAACTCCTTCAGCCCTTATTGTCTCTTGACTCATTCTTGAAATTAAAATAATTACATTAATAAAACAATTCATATATGGCTTAGGGTTAGAAAAAATTCTGTCTCACCCAGTATTTATACTCTGAAGTGAGAAAGGTGGTTCCTGATGCAGGGAATAATGTAAGAGTGGGGCAGACCTGAAGCAATAATTCCTGGCAAATTAAGGCCCTCACTGACTTCTCTATGATCTTAAATAATCCATGTCCACTGCTTTGTAAGTCCTTGCAGCATTTGCAAGCAGATGGGAGCCAGCCCTGCCTCACTCCCAGGCAGATGCCTCCCGACTCCGCTGGTGCCATGAGCTGGCTGGTGGCCACAAAGCCATGCTAGCCATGGTAGCCCTCGGGGCCTCGGCCATGGGCTCTGCTGTGCTCAGGCCTCCCTCAGCTCAGCCCGGACCCACGCTGTCTGCCTGGGCATCACAGAGCACTCCCTGCTTTGCTGGCACCACCTGGGGACATGGGCCTTGCTCTCATTTGCCTTCATGTAAAAATGTTTTAGCGCTCCAGGAGCCAGACCTTGTTTTGCGAGATTTATTACAGTTTGCTCATTTCTTTCAGAAATGTGCAAGATTGTGTATGCAAAACAATCAAAAAGCAGTTTTGCTATGTGTTTACATCTGATGTAAACTGTAATTTACAAAATGTTGAATTTATTTCAAATACATTAAAATGTAAACCTTCATCTCATGCTGCTGAAAGACACCCCAAAAGAAATAGTTGCCTTTGCCCTGTAGTAATAAAACAGTCGAATAAAATTTATTGCCAGCTCAAAATGCTACTAACACCTCATTTTCATTGCCAAACTCTTCAAATAATCTTTAATTTGTTTTCTTTTACATATGTGTGCTAGAGTTTAAAGGAAATGCCTTAAGAGCTGTGTAGCCTGTAGAATACTTCATGTGCATTAATCTTCAAATGGTTGGCTCACTGTGCCTTGTAAACTGGCTAGAATAGGAGGAGATGTGTATCAGACATCTACCCTAAGAACTGGAGGATGACAGCACCTTAGACTCTTACAAAAATAGATATTTTTGGTTTACTTTACATGTGCTATTAATTTTTTTTTTAAAAGACGGCTTTGTAGAAGAAATGACAAGACAGGCAAGGACCTTGCATGGCCACATGTGAATGGCCACGAATGGGAAAAAAGACCAGAATGATGTCCAACTCTTGAAACACTTGCAAGATGTAGTTCTGATGAAATGTGTAAGGAATTTGTATGCTATTGGAAAAAAGGATCCCTTTTTATGTATCAAGTGTTTAAGAGCAATTGCCCTCAGCTAAATTTATTAAGCCAGAAGAATCTTGTAAATTTCTGTTGAAGATTTATTAGTCCCATTTGTTTCTGTTCTTCAGAACATGAATATTAAACTCAATCCTGCAAGTTTGTCACAGGTGAAACTCCCTTTCAAATTAAAGTAAATTCTGGACCTGTGCCAAAGCCAGTTAAATACATGTACTGACTTCGTGAGGCCTAGGTAAAGGCTCTTGTATGTTGAGCTGTTCAGGATTGATCCTGGTCTTTGAGGGTTGAGTGAATAGGGCAGAGGTGTTATTCGTGTCTCTCTTTTTTTTTATTTTTTTTATTTTTTTTTTGACTTGTTTCTCATTTTGTTTTAACTTCTACATGTAAGACATATTTTAAAATAACTTCAGAAATGAACTGAACAAAATCTGCATTCCCACCAAGTAAAACTGATCAGTTACAGTCTTTCTGGGAAAGAGTAATATCTTCTAAATTTAGTTAAATTAAAGCATCTTAAAGCATCTAAGTTAGTCATGTAGGCATCTTCCATAGCAAGCAGGGAGAAACAGTACCCTCCCCAGAGTGATTCAGTCTACTTACCTCTTTCCCCTGAAAAAATGAAGACCTACATGACCCACTCAAACTAACCCCCAATGGCTGAGTAGCTCCATTACAGGAGTTGTATCTCTTCCATGGAAGCTGAGAGGAGAACTTGTTGCTTCACAAGCTGCACAGGGCTGTGGTGTGGATGGATGGTGTTTGACCTGTCTGATCATGGGTACCCAAAGACTGCTATGTTCAATGAAGCTGATAGTTTTCTTAAAGTCTTAAATCTGCCTTCTGCTGAATTTAAGTACTTTGTCCCATCGTTTGATACTTTGGTTTTAGAATAAATATTCTCTCACACTTCGCTTTTTCTCATAAAGTTATCTGTTACTCTGCCAGTAATTAGGTACTCAGTTTTTCTGTTATGTCTGCAACTTAAAAAGAAGAGGGCAATGTTTATGTGTGTAGATCTGGCTTCCTCTCAAAATCTGGCCAAATCCTGTTTGTTTTTCTTACCCATGTGAGCAATTGCCTTTGTCTTTTGATTTTTGGAAATCAGCTGAGTGCTGTTTACTTTTGGGCAGATAGGATGTCTTTCGTAGCATGTGAAGTAGAGGTGACAGGACACAGTACAGTGCCACTGGAAGGTTGCTTGAGTTCACTGCTCCCTTCCAGGTTTTGCTGAAGTCAATGAGGAATTCTCTTTGTCTGAAGTTCATGCTGCTGCTGGCATCATAGCACACAGGAGTATTACTGGGAGTACAATTGGCATCAAAGCCTGATGGAAGTCACTCTCCTTACCATGTGTTTACAAAAAGCACTGTGAACTGTATTTCTGTTTTTATGTGATATAACCTCATGCAGGACAAATTTGTCAAAAGCAGCACACAAAGTGTAAGACATCTTTTGGATTTTCACTTGGTGTAATCCTGAATGTGGCAACTGCATTCACCACCTAACCACTTGTGTTGAAAGTGGGCAGATATGTCTGATCCATTTTCAGGAAATATTGAGCAGTTCTAGTGAATCCATAAACAGATTCTTTCAACAGATGTAGACATTTTTTAAAAGCTGTTTTCATGCAGTTTAAATATCTGGTGTTAAATTGCTGTTTCCATTTTTAAGATAACAAGAACTATTCACATCTATTGCTGTTTTCTAGTCTCTCAGGTTAAGACTAGGAAGACAACAGTTCACAGTTTATTCATTTCAGAATTTAAGGACAAACAAATACTCTGATGAATGCCTTGGAATGCATCATGACCATAATTTTCAGAGATGATGCCCGTATTCAGGAATTGAGTATTTAAGGGTAACTAAAAAGTTAGGAAGGAGAGATTGTGGTACAGGTAAGGATGCTTAAGTGCAAAAGAGGACCATGCATGTTGGGCCCCAAGTTCTTGAGTTCTCACTGCATGGTTAAAAACCAGACAGGAGTTGAAATGGCAGACAGGGAGTTGCATTGCTCTATCCAGGTGATGACTGGCTGAGTATAAGAAAGAGGAAAGATATCAGGCAGATAAGGCAGATGAAACTTTAGATGATGTGTATACTTAAAAATCACCCAGGTGTTTTGCATGCTGCAGGTTAAGCGTAGCATAAGTTCTTTGGTAGCTCAGGGCTGATGGATCATGCAAGGTCAAGATCTGTGACAGGTTTACTCTGCACACTGGTACTCTGGCTTCAAAAATGCATTCTTCTATTGACAGGTCTAAAAAATTTAATACAATACTACTCAAAGCTTGTGTTGTCATGTCAACTGGCCATGCTGTCATAGCAATAAACAGATTGGTAGAAGTTTGCACTCTATTTCCCAGTGATGGTTTCATTCTTTTACCAAGGATTTCCTTTTTATAATTTCATTTAGAAAGACAATAAACTTTTTTGAAGAAATGATGCATAATAATAAACCCATATGTAAACAAGTGGGCATGAGAGTGAACCATGCATTGGTTTACTGTGCTTTACTCCTTTGTCTGCCAATTGCTTTCTGTTTAATACATGGATATATAGTGTGTTACATTAAAAAGTCTATAGATTCCCTTAGTAATAGTATTCCCTGAATACATTAGAACAACACAATTCAAATAATTTAAAAGAATTAATTTTATTTTCTTATTAACATCTCTTTTTACTAAGATATATGCTACTTATTTACTTTGTGCATGTTTAGTATTGTCAACTTTAGCCAATTTAGCCTTTTGTTTTTCTTAAGGCTTTTTTTTTTCTTCTGTTTTGTGCTCTTTTGCTTTAGCAATGGAATTCATGGTATTGTTAAACTGTTGAATTTTTCCCCTTCTAAAAGTTATCTCTTGATCCTTCTTTGAGAAAGACAAACTGTTCGGTCCCAGCTCTACCTATGAAACATAGAAATGTATTTTCTTCCAAGGCTTCAATGTGTCAGTGTCTCACAAGTCATTATAACAATACTTGATGCCAGTAACAGAACCACAGCAAAGGTCTATTGCTCTGTCTCCGCTCCTCTTCACCATCACATCACGGCTTTGGACTCCTTTCAAGTGCTGCCACTTGGTCCATTCTGGGAAGTGGTAGCAACATCATCAGTGCTCAGGTGTATTTGCAGCCTTTAGCAAGGCCCCTTACCTTGCTTTTTCAGTGTCTGACAGCTAGGCCCTTCAGAATTATTCTCAGTCAGGCTGCTTCTTTTCAGGTTGCTTGTACTCCCAAGGGCTTAGCCTATGCTAGGTGGTTAATTAGGGCTCCAACAGCACGTGAGTTTTCAGTGCATCCACCATCGTCCAGAATGATTGTGGCTGCAGAGTAACCTGGAGGTCTTTCAGGAACAGCAGCCCCTGGATTGATAATAAACATCAAAACAGGACATCTTCTGTCACCTTCTACAGTAGCTGCTTTGTTATTCTTAGGTTCTCCCATGAATCTATAAGAAGCAAGAGTTTGTACTCAAATTTGCTTGGGAATTATATACAGTTTTTAAGAAGTGAATCAATCAATGAATTTTTAGTCAATTAATTAAATACCTTAGGAACTGATGTGATATTGCAAGCATTTTAAAACTATATGAGATTATACAGTGTGTCAAACAGTACATTTGACTTTTTGCAATGAATATTTTTTTGTGGAGTGAAGGGTTATTATTTCTTTTGTTATTTTTGATATGTTGGCATCATGATTAAATCTCATGTGTCGATAGATTAGATTATTAAGCCACTGAAGAATGAATGATAATTTATACTGTTGTAAAGTATAAATTTTGAAGATGAGTTGTTTTTACTTAAACCTAGAAGAGAGATGTTCATCTTAGGTTTAGATCCTCTAGGTCTGGCACAAGAATGAATTCAAAATGTAAACTGAAATGTGGAGTCTGTAACAAGCAGTTTGTGAGCTACAGTAAAGACTGGATTTTGTTGTATCTCATCTTGCACCATATACAGCTGGAAGTCCAGTATAACATCTGGGCTCCTTTCATTTGAATTAAACAAAATCAATATTCAGGCATAAGTTTTACTTACATGTTGAGCAAATTAGGGAATCTAAAAAGGAATACAGCTGTTCCCTGAGGAAGGTATTGTAAAGGAAATCTAAAAAACTTAACAACAGATGCAAACACACTGCCAATGAATGGGAGCATCCTTAATTTGTACTCTGAACTGGAAGCTTACGGAAGCTTGCTGGAAGCTCACGGCACTGTATAGCGGCAGCGTACATGACTTGGAAAGGCAGTGTACATTTGCTTGTTGAAGGATCACATGAGAGCTCTATGAATAGGTCAGACAGCTATTGCTGATCCTGAACAATCTGTCAACGACTGTCTTCATAACAGGCCATGTTATTTTTCTGATTCGGGGGTGACTTGGCGTGTCCCCGGCGTGCCCTGGGACAGTGTTTGGTACGGCAGCGCACAGGCGTGTCTTCAGGCACCTCCCGGCTGGTATTTTCCCTCCCTCCTGTCAAGGGCTCCGTGTGTGGCCAGTTTGGATAAAATCAATTGCAGTGAGATTGTTCATGGACTGGAGAGGAATTAAGCATTTTAAACACTGGTGAACTGTAGGATGAGTCCTGAAGAGAAGTTCTGCAAGGCAGGATGTAGTTTGAATTATGGAGTCTTACAAGACCCTTTTCTGGTCCTTGTCTGTTAATCTTCCTCTGCGAAGAAGGTGGAAGAGAAATGACGGTGTGAGGGCTAAAACAGACACATGCTGCTATAAACAAAGAAAGGTGCAGAGAATATCTTGTCAGGCCTATTTTTCCTTGAAGTAAAACTCTTTTTAACAACTGCATCTTTTAGTGGCTCGGGTGGCACACTGAGAAAACGTACTTAGCCTTTTCATCTTTTGGGCACAAATCCTGGTTTCTGTTGAAAATGAAAACTGGTTTTGGTGGTTTCATCGGAGCAGACATTTGTCTGCATCACAAAACCATTTAGTCTGGCACCAGAGCTCGTCACTGCTTGAGAGGGGCCCTGTGCAGGAGAGCAGGGGTGTTGCAGGTCAGGGCTGCAGTCAGGACTGAGCATTGAACGCTTGCCCAGTCAGCCCACTCTATCGGACTTTAGCCAGTGCTATTTACTTAGTTTTCACGAGCATCTATTTCTCTCTGTCACTTTCTCTGTCTCTCTTCCTCACGCACACTTAAAGAACAAAAACCTCTTTTATACAGCTGAGCATTTTAAATAATTTTTCCAAGTCAGAAAGGGAGAGGGACTGGAAAAAATTACAGCACAAAGCTCAGCTTGCAGAAGAACGATTGCCTTGTCATCCTAATGTCCCCCTTCCTTTCCTTAAACCTCACTGGTGAGTGGGCTGTAAGCAACAGTACTGGCTGGGCTCTGCTGGAGTGGGTCTCCAGAGCAGGACTTTCTGCTGCCTTTTGTTTCATTGTATAGTTGCTTCTCCATGGTAGCTCTTTCTGCTCTGTGCACAGCAGATAATTAATAAATAAATTCAGATTTGAAAACATCTATCTACAGAATATCTACCAGTCTAGATAAATTAATTGATTTTACCTGATGTTAAGTTCTACCTTTACTGCTGTTTGCCTGAAAGAGATTTCTCCTGGAGACAAAAGGTGATCCTGCTTCTCTTCCCTGGAAGGGTAGCAAAGCAGGAGAAACGTTCACAAACTCCAAGAACCCAGTAGAAGGTAGAGAATAAGGATTTAAGACATAAAGTTGCCATGAACACTGTAGACATACCCAAGATTGTTTAATCAGGTTTAGCTCTAGGCATCTGACTGTTGCTGGATGGAGCTGACCGTGGGCTCGCTGGCTGTGCTGCAGGCAGTGCTGTGCCCCCATGCTCTGTGTTTCCATTACCAAGGTGGTTCTGTTGGGTGAAGTCAGAGTCTTTCTTATGTTGCAGGCTGCTGTGGAGGCATACCTTAAACACTGATACACATTGGGGCAGCTGCAGCTGGAATTACAAGTACATTGTGAAGCTCTTGAAGACCCCACATGCCTCTGAAAATGGAACTTAGGTGTTGCATTACTATGTGGTTCTACAGATGTTATCCTAGGAAAAAATGCCATTTAAATACTTTGAATTTAGTGGACTCTTCCTCTGCATGTGCACTTTTTTCCTCCATCTATAAGTGTTTTACTAAAGCTCCTTTGAGCAAGAAAACTCTATATCTGAAATACCAGCTTTCAGAGGCCTGGAGAAGTGAGTGATTGCTGATTAAAATGAGACAAAGCAGTATGTCCTGAACAGAGGGAAAGAACTCTGTCATATGTTTCAGAGTGGGAAACTCTATTTCCTGTTTTGCTACATGGGACTTGGTTCTCCTAATGCACGTGTTCCACTCCAGTTGCCCAGCTATTGTCTTCTTCATCTGAAAGATGACCCCTTTGTTCCAGTACATTGGTATTTGTGATTCCAGGTAGAGACTGGTTCCTGTCAGCAGTCTTTTTTTTGCATCAAAATTAAGAAAGGAAAAGGTTGCTAATATTAAAAGTAGGGGTAAACTAGGTACTCCTTTTAAGGAGTACCTAGTTTATAAAGTTGGGGTGTACAAAGGGCTTGCTGCTGAGTGACTTCCTGAGAGTACAGGAGTCTGAGGGTGCTGCTGAAATTTGGACTAAAAGGACGACCGACTGTCGTTCTTCAATACTTCTAGGTATGAGGGGCAGAAATTTTCTGTGCTTATGACCTTCCAGGATTAACCTGACCCAAAGGCAGTAAAAGCAGAAGTTGTTCAGGTCCTCCTCCCCTTATTTGTCAATAAACCTCAATCATGGCCTGTGATGGTCTTGGTATACCAATCTTGTGGTGTTTACATAAACACTGTCAGTACACAAGTTCTGTGCTGGTTTTCTGTCATGCCGATAAATGAGTTAGGTTTCAGCCTTTCACAGTTAGGTTGAGGCCACCAAACTCTTCTCATCTGTGTATTTGCTCAGACTTGTGAAATCTTAAAACTGTAGCATATTATTATGCCACTGTTTACCTTACCGCAGTCTTCTAAAGCATTTCTCCTACAAAAAAAACAAAGTCTCCAATTCCCCTCCTCTGTTATTTATAAGCTGGGAAGTAGTAGTATAAGCTTCTTTCAAGGAAGACACTGTTCCAAAGAAAATTAAAGTAAATCCATGTTATTAGAAATCTTTAGGAAGCAAGGACTGATTTTATTCAGTGCTTTGAGTGACCATACAGGGATACATATCTGTTCATATTGGATTAGTCCTACTGCATTAAAAATAACAGTAAGCCCTTGGACACATTGGCAGCAAGTATCTAATTCTTGGTCTTCCTTATGACTATGATCCAGTAAATTTTCCAAATGTACCTACTTGTCTGTTTGACAGTAGCCAAAAGAAATTATGTCCTACTTTTTCAGGTCTTACAGTCAGGTCTGTCTTTTGGTATTTCTTGCAGGTAGCTTGGGCTGGTGGACCTGATCTCCATCGCTGTTATCTCAGTTTGCTCAGGAAAAAATGTTTATGCTACTTGAAAGTGGGAAATTTCATAGCAATTCTCAGAGCATCTCAAAAGCACATCTAGTAACATTTAGGGACTTTCTGGGATCAGTTACAATCTACCACTCAGTTGGTGTACTTTTCAAAGTAATAACTGTCTTTCCTTTAAAAGCATTAGGTATTCATATTGTAAAATGAAAGTGAACTGAGGTTGCATTTGCCAGATTTTGTGTTCTAAGAAGCTATGGAGACTTCAAGGTGCATTATCTGGTTTTCTGCATGCAAAAAATGCTGAAGTGTTTTTGTAGGAAGGCGGGTATTCTGCTGGATTATAGGAAGATCCACTAGGCACTAAACACATACAGTAAAACAGAGGCAGAGATTTCTAGCTGATAAGATCCTGCTTCAGTACAATTAACTTGAAAAAATGTTTGCCTTAAAACTCAGGTTCTCCATTAGTGTCTCTTCAGCAGTGTTCCAGTTTGGATCACCACGTTGGGTGGTGTATGACTCCCAGCCAAACATCTTGTTAAATACTTGCAGGATTTCCCATAGCGGATCTTACTTTAATCAAATAATTCAAACGTTTCTTTTGTAAGTACAATAGAAGGGCAGGGCTTGTGTTTACAAAGTATTCAGTATGGAAATCCTGTATTAATTGAGGTACGTTTACTTCACTTAGGACGGTGTCCACATAGTAACTCTTTAAATAAAAGGCTTTTTGCTATTGCCTGTACCACAGAGGCAGTCATGTGCAATGTTAACGCATCGCATACAGAAATCATGAGGAAATGGCTTCAGAGATGTGCAATGTAGGCAGCAGAGATGTTCCTAATTAGCAAAGACAGTTTTATGGGTGATATTCTCACAGTGAATGTAAAAGATTATAATTTATAAAAAGTAGTTTTATCCCTGTGGAAACTGCTAAATAAAGAGGCTGTGTCTTTCTCATTCTATTTCAAGAATGATTAGCAGGAGCAATGCCAGATGTTGTTTTTTTGTGATATCATGGATTGATATAACCTGTGACTTAAATTATTTTATTACCTCTTTCTAAGGTAGCAGCTATATTTTCTATGAGTACACACAATGTGCTTCTACCCAGCCCAGTGCAGAATCTGGATCTTTTATGATTAACAGCAAAGCATTTAGAGTTTCATATAAAAAGTACATGAAAAAGAAAGATAATATTATTACTCGGTGATAATATTATTACTCAGTAAAAGGTAACCAGAACTGTGCTTCTCTGACTTCCTTATTTTGCTGTGCCAGAAAATGCCAGAATTAAAGTAACCCACATACAGACGAATTAACAGAGTCAACATTTTCTTCCTCAGTGAGTTGGAAATTGCATGTTGCTTCTAGGTTTAATACAATGAAATATTTTTTCCTTTTTTTCTTTAATTATAACTCTGCTATAGTTGAAAATATATTTTTGCTAGTGTATTAAATACCTGGCAAAAGGGGTGTTCTAGAACATTTTAGGTGAATGTAGGTGAACACAAAGGAATCATACAGTTTGAAATATTTTCCAGTGTTTATGTTCAGATGTTGAGACCTGTCTGGCTCCTCTCTATTTGCATGTGTTGGGGTTATAGGCAGTCTGGCTACATTCCACGTTGATTTATATAAATATATTGCAGATTATTAACCTCCAGCCAAATACCAGTAAATTTCACTTTTCAGGAAGGTTTGTAACTTTTCACAAAACTTATTTACCAACACAAAACTTGTTTACATAAACAGGACATGTACACCCCATTGAGGGAATCTAGAGAACGGTATTTGTCGTTACGAGAAATGTGCCAACACATTTTCTCTTAAAGTCACTGTGTTACCATAATAATTAATGTTTGTTTGTTCAGATGATGATTACAGATTAAGTACAGATTAGTCTTTAAGCAGAGGTAGGGTGACAGTCTTATTATCATATTCTGGAACTCTGGTTCCTAATTTATTACTCACTGAAAAGCTTCCTTAATGTAAAATGAATGTGCATGTATACATTTTCAAGATATGGTGGCTAATAAACAATTTTTCAGTGTCAAACCAAAGATTATTTAGGAAGTGCTGTCAAATGTCAGTACAGCCTTACTATGGTAAATGTCAAGTGAAAAATACTGCTCTCTTAAACCCAAATTACATTCCTCCCAGGTGGTTATGCCAATTCTAGTGTTTCCTTCTCTTGTGAAATACATTGAGATTTAAGGTAAGAAGTTAAATCTCATTAAAAATCTCAGTGAAATCTGCAAGATCTCATGTATGTCTTGTCCTTGTCTGTTTGTCAGATGTCCGCTGGAAAAAGAGGGGACCCCCAAGGCTTTGTGTGTGATCAGTTGTCTTCAGATCCTGCATATAAAGCCTTTAGTCCTTGAACAAACAACAGAAATACTACTTGATAACATTTCCAGAAATCCTGCACTTCTTAATTCTAATAAAGTAATTCTAAGAAAGAGTATGAATGATTAAAGTAATACACCAGCCTCACTGATACAATGTTGGAAAAAATAAGCCATAGTATCAACACTAGTTTGGTCTGTTATCATTGAGAGATTCTTCAGTTTAACTGTCTAGACCTTTTTCTCAGTAACTTCATTCATTTTTTAAATCTACTGTCACCTAGTAAAAGTAGTGATTGATTTTTCTGCCTTGCCTCAGAAAGAAATGCAATCTGATCTTGGAATATAAATGAATAAGCACATGAGTAAAGTATGTGAGCAGGGAAGAAATATCCTTCTGGCTGTTTAGATAGCTTCCTATTAGGATTTTGTAGAAGTGAGACTTGAGGAAGGATAGTGAAAATCACTGGTTTGAATATAGGTGTGATGCACAGAAGGATGGGCAGGTGTTTTTGAAAAAGGTAAAACAGTGGTTAAAGCTGGCATGGTAGATGGAGAGGATGAGAGAAATCTTACTTAAAAAGAGAAAACAATAGAAAATAGAATAATCAGATGGGAATGAGGTATTATGAAGGGCTTTGTAGATTAGTTTGGTGTTGTGTAACAAGGTGAAATGATAAAGAAGTTCCAGTAAAAGAATGGCCAAAAGTGGTGAAAGAAGTAGTGACATCTTGTGCACAAAGCTTTTTTCCAAACTGTGTGCTAATTCTGGAGGTATTCCTTGTCTCCAGGAGTTTGCAAGAGGAATTAGTGAAAAAATTTTGTTTCTGCTGAAGGAGATCTAATTATAAAGCTATGTAGTGGTATACATGGGAATTATGTGGAAAGAAACAGAAGGTGCATGCAAACACTCTTACGTATTTTTAAAAAATATTTCTGGCTTTTTTTTTTTTTTGTGTAACGACTATAAGTACTGAAGCCTGGAATGAGGATGAATGTGGATAAATGTCATGTAATTTTCTGTAGTAACTGAGGCTGCTGTGTCAAAAAAATAAATTATTTTAATGTAGTTATTTTACATTCAACAGCTGATGAATTCTTAATAATTAATCCTATTTCAGAATTCACAAGTGAAAAACTGAGATGGCAGTTTTGATATATCAGCTGTTATCTGATTGATCAAGAGCTCAAAGATTGGTCTGCCTTTGGAAGGCTCTTTTCCATTCTGTATACTGTAAGAAATTTAAATAGACATGCTTGAGATGCAAGGTACATTTGTACTGGTTCCTGTATACTTACCTCTTCTGTTCTTTTCCTCTTCTCAGATTGTTTGATGTGTGCACCGTGTCACGAACAGACAGAGAGACCAAGTTAACATTAGTGTTTGAGCATGTGGATCAAGACTTGACTACTTACTTGGATAAAGTTCCAGAGCCTGGAGTGCCTACTGAAACTATAAAGGTATTTAAGGAGAAAGATTTTAGGAGATAGTATTTCAGAGATGAATCAGAGAGACTGCATTGTGATCCCATAGGATTTTGTTGTATCAAAATTGAGTAATGACCAGCTTGGGATATGAACTAAATGCACGAAATAACAGATACAATCTCTTTGTGAAAATGCTACAGTTGGGTTTTATTCCTCTTTAAGAGTTCTAAATTTACTGGATTTCTACTGGATTTTGTAGCATTCAAGCTCAGGAAGGACAGGGACCTGTTGGGGCAGGTCCAGAGCAGGGTCACCAAGCTAATTAGAGGGATGGAGCCCTTATCTTATGAGGAAAGGCTGAGAGAACTGGGATTGTTCAGCCTGGAAAAGAGAAGGCTTAGAGGTGACCTAATTGCAGCCTTCCAGTACCCGAAGGGAGAAAACAAGAAATATGGAGAGAGACTATTTACAGGAGCATGTAGTGACAGGAAAAGGGGGAGTGGTTTAAAACTGAAAGAGTGTGTTTAGATTAGATATTAGGGAAGAATTCTTTACTGTGAGGGTGGTGAGGCACTGGAACAGGTTGCCCAGGGAAGTCATGGCTGCTCCATCCCTGGTAGTGTTCAAGGACAGGTTGGATGGAGCTCTGAGCTACCTGGTCTAGTGAAAGGTGTCCCTGTGCATGGCAGCGGGATTTTTGAGGTGTTTTCCAATACCAGTAATGCCATTCTGTGATTCCATAATTCTGTGAAATCATTAAGAATGACCTTTGCTTCCAGCTGCAGGCAGATGATTCTGTTATTGTTTTGGCAAAGACTACTTGAACTTTCCCTTAAAGGTGAAGTGCTGGATGTTGCTAGAATGGATAAAATAAATCCTGTGCTCCTTATCCCTTTTCCTTTGCCTTTTATTTCCCCAAGAGACTACTTTTGTTTTATGTACTTCTTGCCAGGAGATTTTTGTACATTCTGAAAGCAAGAAATGTTCATTGTGGGCCTATGGTGCACTCTGCAGAGGGTTGGCTGAAGGGTGGGGACAGTCATGACCAGTTGTTAAAGAAGCTGGGAAGGTTCTCAGTAACTGGGAGGACAATAATGAAGTTTTGTTGTCATGTTAACTCGTATTCTGCATCTGTAAGGGAGGACCCCTACCTAGGACAAGATGTGCTTGCGTTATTGTTATTAAAATGCATATATCAACTCCTCTACTTTTCTGGGAATTTCACAGCAAAGTGCCACATTGAGGATCGTAGATTGAAGTGTTTGACAAAAAGTTTATACCTGGGAAGAGAAGCAGAGGGATTGATGTTGCTATGTTTTACCTGTGTCTGTTTAACATTTCTTTTGATGTTTCATTTTCAAGAGGAAAAATAATTTATACTTTCAGACATGCATTATCTTTCACTTCACTTGTATAAGTACTTTCTGGAAGTATGTTGTATCATCTCAGTCTGGCAAAAGTCTCCAGGGAGGAAAAGAAAACATGAAAACTGTTGAAAATTTAGTTGTTTTAATAACTCTTAACAGCTTCAAATTTAGGAGGTGTTTGATCTTTCAGTATAAAATTAGAACTAAAGTGGATAAAGATCTATTCTCTGGTGTCAAAGTCACATGCGTATAATATCAGTCGGTTCCAGCAGCCGTGTTTTTAACCAACCATAGGGAATAAAATCTTTGAAAAATGGATACAGCTTTGATTCAGTCAGAAGAGGACTGGAATGTACCTATTATATTGTAAGACTATTTTATTATAATGCTATTAAGGTTCTATTTTCCTCCTAGGACTTTGAAGCTACTTACATGAACTGTATTTCAACTTAACTAACATTGTGAAAATGAGATGCAGGTTGACTGGCATATTATCTAACTAAATATATTGAAATTGATGGGAACTGAAAGAACAAGATTCTGAAATCTCAGTTTGAAGTATCTTTTGATCTGTGTTTCATTTAAAGGAAATACAAGACATGAGCACTGTACTAAAGTATTTGTGATTTCCAAAAATTCTGTTCTGAAATTGCACTATGAGACTGTCAAATACATGTTTGAATATTGTATTTCATGGAGATTTTATACTGATGAAGGAAATCATTGTGCTTGCATTCAAAAAGCACTATTCTGCATAAACAGTTTACTAGTTAACCCAGTTGCTATATCTGATAGTTCGGCACAATAAAGTAGAAAAGCCACACAGAAACAAAGAGGAGCAATTTTTATGTACAGTGCAAGTTCCACTGCAACCAGTGGAATTAGTGACTGTAAAATTCAGCTTGTGGTACATAATCGCTTTTTAAATGGGTGAGGAAAAATGTAAAATTGCTGTTTACTTGGTCATCGCTGTTGATTTCAACATTTTCAAGTAGCTGATGTGTTTTTTCTTGAATCCTGTTTGGCACAGGAAAAGAGAGAGATTCTTAAGTTGCACCCTGTTTCTTCATGTTTATGTCAAAATACCCAGTTTATGGAGGTAGTTTTGCTGATAGGGCTGATCACATGAGGAAGGGTCTCAAGGCTTACTTTTAGTATATTACAATACCTTTGTAATTATATGATCTTTATGGATATTCCTGACAGAAATTGAAGCAAAACATACTTCTCCTGGCTGCAGGGAAATACTACGATTTTGTAGCAGCTGAGCATTTAACCCAGAGCACATACATCGTTAAATGACTAATCTGACTTTTTATAGTTTGGCTTTTGAGGTTAATATCGATTTGTACTTCATTTATTTCCAGAATTGCAGACAATTTGTGTAGAGTATTTCCCCTCACCACCAGCACAGTACAAAACAACTGCCAGTATTGTAAGACCATCTGTTAAAGTTCTGCGTGTGTCAGCAGCACAGAAGTGCCAAATGAGCCAAGCTCTGGATAGCTTGAAGTTGAAGGATCTAATATACCTCTTTGGCACCATGGTGTTAAATCAACAGTTGTTAGTGGACCTTGAATGACATAAAATTACTATGAGAGAAGTATCAGCCCCAAAAGATCTTCTTTGTGTGAATTCACTACCATCATTACATAACATTTAGGGAAGGGAGGCTCAGCTTTTGCTGGTTTGGGGCATGCTGGGGTTTTTGGTTACCAGCTGTCAAGAAATAAATGTAACACCGGTGCCATTTTAAGAACTTTCTTTATGTTTTGCAGGCTATTGTCAGACTGTAGCAGTTCAGAGAAATGAACCATCTTGATCATTTAAATACAACCAGAGCTTTTGTCTTAATGCTGCTCAGCAATGCCTTTCTAATGCCTAAGTCCCTGCAGGAGGAGTCACCCCAGAGGGTGTTTTAGGAAGATATTGACAGGTGTCCATAGCATGATAGATGAGAAGTAGTTTTCCTATGAGACATTGCCTGGTAGTGGGAATACACACCCAGGATCTAGAGCAGACATGCTCACTTCCCCTTTCTGTCACCAGGAGTGTGAATGGTCTCATACATTTCTGTGGCTCTGGCTTCTGAGTTCTGGGTTATTCTGGACAGAGGAGTTACAAATCATTTCTGCTGAAGCCCTTCCATTATTATTTAATCGAGCCTACTTTGAGCGAGAGGGATTATGAGCACTACTCCAAATACTTGTGGACATAGTGTTCACTTTTGGGAGAGAACTATATTCAGCCTTTAATCTACTTAATAAGCCTTTGTAACTGCTGGATTGTAGTCACACTCACACTTGCTGGCTTTCTCTGTCAGATCTGATTAATGTATGTTCCATATGGCATGAATCAGAATCAGCAATGACAACATCTTCCTTCTTTCCTCTCTACCCATCGTCTCCTCCCTTCTTTTCTTCCTGGGATACTCTTTAGGGCAGTTTATGTGAAAATGCAAGGTATGAGTTCAGTTTCCTTTGGACACAGCTGTTAGTCATGCACGGGGTTTTGGTAACGTTAATGGTCTTAGCAGTTGAGCCTCCAAGAGACTTGACTCATTAGGAACTTTTGTTAGTTGACATAAGGGTGGTGGAAGTGGGAATGACATGTCTGCCACAGAACAATGATTTTCTTTAAACAGTTAACAGACCACTAAAGCATTTTGATGTCTTAGCCTTCGGGACTGAAGCTGAGTGGTCACATTTTGTTCTGATGCTGTGAGACTGGCGTGGTTTTTTTTGTTCCTAAGTAATTTTGATATGGATATGGTTGTTCATAACACTAACAACATTTCTCATGTAGAAATCATGCATATGCAACCAAGATGGTGTTCACTGATTTAAGATATTGCAACATATTTAATACTTAGCTTTAAATTATTCTATTAATGTAATGGCTTAGTATATAAAGCTGAACATTAAATGGTTACAGAATGGTTCCTTCCAGTCGTCCTGTGCTGCCAGACCAAAGAGTCTGTAAAAGTGAGAGGGGACAAGAAACTGTTACTGAGGTTCTTAAATTTTAGTAATGAATAAAGTTAACTTTGCAAGGTAATGTCATTATAAGTAGACTTGTGGCTTCTTGCAATAGTTCTCTTATAGAAATGCAGAATTTAGGCTACATGTGCTAAGTGGGCTGTGCATGTTTCAATTTGACAGCACAGGAGGGAACAGAACAAAGGTTTCCAGTACAGCAGGTGCATATGTTATCTATCATGGAATGTTGCAAAAGCTGGGAATGTCTTTCTCCTCAGGTCTGTGATGATTAGTGAATCTTCATGATATTCCCTCCAGCCTTGAACAGGGCAGCCAGATCACAGAGTGAGCAGGGTTCAGTGTATATGCTTTTCTCTGTTGCGTCCTTGTTCCTCACCCGAGTGAATCACTTCTGTGGATATTTTTTGGATATTTACTTCATTGCATAGAAAGCTGATATACCCATCTGATTCGGGTGTACAGATTCTGGTATTTAGATGCCTAAAATCTAGAAAGTACAGCAGTGAACCTAATTCCCTTTTGTGGGCTTATCAGATAGCCCATAAATTGAATTTTTAAATATTAGCCTCAGTCACGTAATACATGTTATTGTTGCATCCCTGTACATGTCCTTAGCTTATATTATCTGCTGTTAAACCAGGCAGAATGGTCATGTCTTTGCAAGACTCTTAGAAAATTAATATGAAGGTGCTGTTTCTCAGAAAGCAGACCAGTGTTGTGAGGCGACTCAGCCATGTGCCATGGTTGTACATACTCAGTTGATCACGTATGAGATGTGAAGCAGATGTCACACAATCATGCAGTTCTGAAAATAAAGCAAGATATTCCAGGAAAACAGATTCACCAGTACCGAGAGTCTTCAGAGAGCGGCTGCATTTAACAACATCAAAGTTAAAAGTCACTAAAAAAAAGAACCTGCTTGAAGTAATAAGAAAGATACTAACAGAAGAGCTGTTATTATCATTTTCCTGTCAGTACTTTTACGGTAAAGAAAGAAGCAAAACTTAGTGAGGAATTTGGAGCGTACAATTAATGGATGAGATCCCCAACTGATATTAACAAGTGTAAATCCATTAGCTTCAGTGAAATGTTGCCCATTTACAGCTGCTGAGGATTTCATTTTTGTGGACAATTTTGCAACAAATTTTCTTCTGAATCTGTATTATAAATTGAAGAAGAGTTGCCAGTACAAATAAACGAAAAACAGAAGAGCTGAACTGATTATCATTGTGGGATAAATACTTTTTTTTCTTTCTATGTTACCCTGCTATTAGGGGTTGAACTTCTGCATGAAGGGGTAGCAGGAGAGAGGAGGTGTCCTGCACAAGCTCTGAAGGAACTAAACATTAAAAAATGGATGTTCTGCAGAGTGGTCGTTCCCTCTGTTGTAGATGGTGTAATTTCTTTCTCATACTGTGCTGCATGTAGAGACACACCCACATCTCCTCTGGCTGGTAGCAGGTAGCAGTGTACAAGCTGACCAAGGGGTTAGGAGGAGTCATGATTCTGTGAATAAAGGGACTGCAGCTCACAGGATGTTATGCAATGTAGACTGGTATCCTCACAGTTATTTCTTTAGCTCGGACCTTTTTACTGTTAGTGTACAGCCACTGATTTTAATTATGGTGGTGTTAAATATCTTCAAATTCTTACCATTTCCAAATTCAAATACAAACCTTTTCAATCTGATGATAATGTATTGTTGTTTTTTGCAGTGCTGTAGCCTAGGACTGCTAGGACCTCCATTGCTTGCAAACTGAGAGCTCATAAAAATGTGAGGCACTCCAATTATTTTAAATCACTCTGTCCTGACTAGAGTGATTTAAAATCATTGGAGCGCTTCGCATTTTTTCAGTTGTTCCAGTTTGGAAAGCAGTCAAGCAACACTGGGGTATAATGCATGAAAGCAACCTGCCTGAAATAATAATTTTAGTCTTTCAAAACAATGACACTGAATTAGAAATGTCACTGTGAAATGATGTCTATCAAGGGTTCTGTAAATAGACATCTCAACCTACTTTTCTTTTGTAGTCTCTGCTCTCAAGGCAGCAGTGCAGTCCAGTAGGGCCCTAAGGGACACATCCTTTTTGAAGTCAGAAGGAAGCTATTGTTTTCAGTAGATAGAGGGCCAGAAATCATCTTTTTTCAGAAAGTCAGAGGAAATTAAGAAACTGAAGAGATTCTGAATTGTGGGCAGGGAAGGTGATTGAGCTTTGGTAGAACAGATTTATGATCAAGTCATTGCAAAATTGCAGTATTACAGACACAGGAAGTTAAATGCTCCTATCAGCTCATTTAATTTTTGTTAGTTCAGCAGAGCTGGACATGGCTGTAATGCATAAAAAAGTTTATGGGTCCTACTGCTCTGCATTCCCTTGAGAGGCTCTCAGATTATGAATGACACTGGTTTTTTGCTACTGGAACTTCAGTGTGGTACCAATTGCTATGTGAATTATTTTGGTGACACTGGAAGAAAGGGAGCACGTGGTAGGAATAATTGTTGATCAGGTACAGAAGTGGGGCTGAGCTGCCAGGCAGCATCTCAGGGACAGTGCCACACTTGTGCATCCAGCCAGTGACAGTTCTTCCAAGTGGGGAGTATTTTTGAGATGCTTTCTTTTGTCTCATGGTGGTGGTGCTCAGGCACGACTTGCTCTGCAAGCACATCCTGTCTCAGTGAGCAACAGGTGTCACTCACTTTTCCAGAGTCTTTCTCTTCATCAAACACAATATGCCACATTTAAAGTAATGAAGAGAAAGCTGTTGCAGCTGATGGTGCACGTAAAGCAGTGGCAGAAAAATACACTGAAATGTTTCAATTTACTCATGCTCTAAATTTGCTTTCAAGCCATATGCTGTTTTTGACAAGTAATTTGAAAGTTGGACTGCAGTAGATGTGAGGTAAAGAGAAGTTCAAAGAGCCATTCTTGATTTTTGCCGGGGCAGATAAAAATCACTTTCTTAATAGTAGTTTCTGCACTAGGAAGGAAATTGGTCCCTTATGCAGTACACCCACAAAATTGTACTTCATCCCAAAACAAGCACACAGAGATGGGGAAGAGTAGACAGTAGCACAAATTGTGACAAGGTAGATGCTGGGGAAGCATATTTTTTCTTACTAAACTCAGGATTCTAAGGGTCGAACTCAGCTGATCTGGGACAAGAAACATTGTAGCAGAATACATTCACCATCTCTGTCAACCCAAGTTACTGCAGCTTAGATTCTTTAAACTAAAATATTTACAAAGTGTCTATATTTACTCACAGCAATTATAGACCCATAGTGTAAAACAATTAGAAAATTGGCTACGGACAACTCATAGCTAATAAAAAATAATATAGTAATCAAGTAAGTTATTTTCCCATAAAACTGTTTTCTCTATTCCATCTCAAGAGAAATTTAATACTTTTGGACTAGCTGCATGCACTGGTTTTATGCCAGTGAATAGGCAGGTTATTGTATCCCACAGTAAAAATTAATTTGAAGCGTGTTACTTTAGGGGCATACTGATTTAATCAAGATATGTTTTGTTTATTTCTTTTCCTCCATAGCAGATGTATTTGGCTTATGCCAGAAAACAAAGTTCCATACAAATGGGCAGAGATGGATTTTTTTTGTATTGCATGTTTTCGTATGTATAATGTAAAGTCAGCTTAAAGAATTTTCTATTATTTATGAATACATAGGCACATAAACACACATACATATATAAGTGTAAAAGTCCTCTAACATATTTGCAGAAAAAAATACTGCTATTTGAGTGAGAGAAAGGGAAACTATGATCATCACTCTACTGTCTCCAGAGTTCATTTTCTCAAAATAGGTGTGGCCCAGAAAAGGCAAGAACTGGCAAGGCAGATGCTTAAAGAGTACACAGATACATGAGGGGTGGCACCAGTTCTCCTGCTGTGCCTAGAGACTGGTTTGGTTTATATTGCCTTCAAGTGTATGCACAGGAAAGTACACTGCACATACATGTACACACACGTACACGTTGTGTGTATGTATGAATGTATATGCATGTGTATATGTGTGTGTATGTGTGTGTATATATATATATGTATGTATGTGTGTGTATATATACAGACATGGACATGCTGATTCCCAGGGTCCATCCGATAGCTCATCACCCAGGACAGCTGAGCTGTTACATTCACAGAGAAGGAATGAAACAAGACCCAGCTGAAGCTGTGCCTCTCCCTCCTATTCAGTGTGTCAGATGAGAGACACATGGAGAGTCCCCATCCCGCCCACCCCTGTGGATGCCAGACCAGACACGGTTCCTCCCTGCTTCCTGTCCTCCGGCCATCAGGCATGAAACTGCAGAGAAACACCAGCCTGGGGCATCAGCCAGCTATGCTCAGCTGCTAGAGCAACCAAAGCCAAAATCTCCTGATTTTGGATCTCTGACACTCAGAGCTGCTTTCAGTGATTTCAACTCCATGTTTTCTGCCTGTGCAATTCCTATTTTTTGATCCCTTTACTCTTTCTGTTGTCTTTCTCTTTCACCTTGATTTTTTCACCTCACTTGCACTTTGTATTTACACAGTAAAGTACTCTTCTGTTCTTTCCCTTCCTCCAGAACTTTTCTCTCCATCACTTTTCTTCCTGTTTTTCCTGTGTCCTCCTGATTCTACTCCCGTAAAAACGTAGCATCATGGAACTATCTATTTCTCCAGCTGGGGTCTGTCTTGTCCATTTTATTTGTGAGCTTTTAATGGAAGAGGCTGTGTGAAAAGCCTTGACTTTGGTGCCCACCATAATAGGTCCTCCTTTTTGACTGGTCTTGACCAGTCTTTGACTGGTCTCTTTGACACAATACTTTGTTAACCATAAGTCATGATAGTCAGATCCTACAACAGCATTATTTGTGTGAAACAGTACTTCACCACTGCATTACTGTTTCCCCACCATAGTCACTTCACGCATTTACACAACTGCTTCCTTTATATATCAGTGCTCTGTGATCAGCGTATGGTTCATGTTACAGGTTTCTCAGGTTTCAAAGTGAAATAAAATTAGCTTCCTTCCATTTTGAGAATATCCTTTTTAAGAAGTCCAAACAAAAGACACACGTTATTAGTAAATTCGCAGGCAGCTGCCAGAAGACAGAAAATTCAGAATGGAAACACGAGTGAAATAACAGAAATATAATTTGTTGTTGGTGCAACAGCAAGGGAAAGTATCTAGAAATTTGAATTATTAATTTATTTGTAGTTTTAATAAATCAGATGTGGTTTTGTAGCATTTGCCAATGTCGGTACTCCAGAGCACAAATCCTTTACAGAAGGTCAAATCCTTCTGTGGTGTAACTGTGGGACTCTTGGGGTTCCTCTAGGAGTGAGTGTGGGGCAATGCTGTTAGCAGCAGCAGGCAAGCAGCCTTTCATTTCTTTTACTGCTAAGCCTAAATAGTTTGCCATTAAGAAAGAGCAAATAACAAAGTTTCAAGCTCCTGGATCAAATCTGTCCTTCATTTTTGGAGTGGAAACCTTATCCAAAGACTTATAAACATCTCTAATTTAGGTTCTTTTTACTTCTCCTTTACTGTTACATCTATATACTACTAGCACTTATGTCTGTACACATAAAACATTTAAAATCATGCTGGAATATATACTGGTTCAACTTCAATCCCAAAGGGAGCAGAGGGTCTGCTTCAGCAAAGCTCTTAAGCTTCTGCTTAATTTTATGTCAACAGATTGGTCCAGTATTAAAAATGAGGTTGAAAGACTGAATTAGAGGTGCTAACAGAGGAGAATCCGTTGTTGTCCTGTGCTACTGACCTGATGAATTCTAAGGTTAGAACAAAGAAGAATTGAAACCATTATTTCCTTAGTCTCAGATTAGTCATAAAACATGTGTTTTGCTTGTGTTTAAATGCTTTGTCAGAGTGAAGAAGTAGTCTTCCCTCAAAAACTTATGTGTAACCAGTGTTTGTGCATTTGGAACCAGATTCCTGACTATTCACAAAAATGTGTCAGCTGGTCAGCATGGTAAATTGAGTCAGTAATGGCAAAGGGCTCCAAGGATCACAAGGTTTGGTGGATTGTTTTGCTTATATCTGTTTTTCATTAATATCATAGCTGTTGTGGCCACAGAATATCCTATTTGCCTTCTTTGAAAGTAATGACCCTTGAGAATACCCATTTCCAAGAAGAAGCTGTATTTTACCATTGAGACCAATCCAACAAATGCCATCACATTCTGTCTTTATTAATGTTGAGCAGTGTCTTATACCTTAAAGGGCCCTTTGAAATTAGTGGCTTAATTGGAAGTAAAGTTACTGCTCCACATTTTTCAACATTTTTCACTGTTGCTAAATATGTGACTTTACAAACAATGCCATAAAAATTACAAGTATTCTAAAATGTCCCACTTTTATCTATACAGTAGGAAGCATTGCACCGTAACTTTAAAATACCAGAAATAATCGAGGACATGTTAACCATCTCCTGAGTGCTTAATTTCTAAGCCAGTAAACTGAGCTGCTGAATTTTTTTGTCCTTTGTTTTAGGCTTTTGTAGTTCTGTTGCATAACTACAATTAGGAAACTTCATAACACTTCAAAATGTTACAGTATTCGGTGATGGAAATGCAGGGTTTTTCATTTAGATTTACAACAGGGAATGGGCATTGGAATGGCAGTATGTTACCTTTTTTAACATCTAGTTTATGATTCATTCTAAAATATTCTTTCATTTGGAATTAACTTCAGATATTCCTGTTCTGACTAGCAGGGTAAATATTTTACCAAGGACTTTTTAGAGAGAAATTTTGACAGTAACATACTCCTCCCTTAGTGTTACAAAGGAAATACATGCTATCCAAACACAGATTTGGCATTTTAATGGAAATGGTTCCAAAAGAATATGTACAACATTGCAAATGTAAAATGCAGTTAATGAAAGAGTATACAGATGTTTTTCATGCATTTAAATAAAAATGTCTAAATTGAATTCTGAAAATATCAACAGTGATCTCTGAGCCATATGCTTGTTATTACAATAGTATGTTGTGTATAGCTGTCATTCAGTGAGAAACAACACAGACCAAAAGGGAAAATACATACAGAAAACAATAAGTTAGAGGAGAGACCATGTTACAAAGCATTTTGTATTATGTTTTTGCCTTGCTTAGAAGATAACACTTATTCTTGCTCTTTGTTTACTCACATAATTCCTGCTGATGTCTAAAACACTTACCGAAGACACAGGAAAAGGAGAATAGAGGCCAAGCTGCGTGGGCTATAGTGAACCAAAACTGCAGAGAGATGCATGCTTCACAGAGAGTTTAATATGAAAATAAACCACAGTTTCTCTGCTTGGTTTCTGGAGCAGAAAGTCGCAAAACAAGCAGAAAACTTCTGGTTCTTGATGAAATGGTTAGTTTAACTTCCTTACATCATCAACTCTTAGTGTTTCAGACCTTAACTTCTGTTTCAATTAAAGGAATTTAGACCTAGCTTGATTTAGGTTTATCTCTGTGAAGCTGGGGCCTTGAAAAATATTTCAGAAGTAGTTTTAGCCTTATGTTAGCATTTTGTTCTTTTGCAAATGTGGTAGAGGTAACCTTGATTTGCTAATTAGTGAAGTCACGCTTTATTGTGACAGAAAACTAAGAACAGTCCTTCAGTGAAAATAACAAAGACCTACCCCATGGTGATTGATGAGAACGTTGTACAAGTGAAATGAGCTGGAAAGTCATCATCTTGTCTTTTCCTTTGCCACAGGAAAAGCATAACAGAGAGATTTCTTTTCTTCTGCTCCTGATAAGGAATCTAACGAAGCATAAGGAGAGGTTACAGAGCATGGAAATGTGTCACACCCAGCTGCTCACTAGCTTGCAAAGCTGCAGTAAATAATACAGTTGCTATTTAATAAACAAAGGAAAACAGAAGTCCTTTGATAGTGATCCCTAGCCTCTCTCATTTGTCCTTCTGATGATACAGTTTGTTTCTACTTAATTGACTGTAGTTTTGGAGTAACAGAGAGTTTGATATTGGATTGTATGATTTGTAATTACTTTGTTGTTGGCAGTAGGGAAAACAAAAGACTTAGGTTTCTGGGACCTGGTTCAGCAAAGTACAGACATATGTGGTCCAGGTTGTCTGGATCATAGCTACTTTTTTTCTCGTAGGTTCTCCATGAATAGTTACAGTAAAGACACACAGGAATACATGTAGTTTTATTTTCCAGGTTGCATAATTAATAGCATACTTTTCTGCTTGTCACAGGTTACCCTTTTGAGAAGCAATGTTGTGTTTGCCATAAGCTGCATTTCTCACATGCATCATTTATGACACTTCACTTTCAAAAAACATATCTTCATGGAAGGAGTTTGTTCCATTGGTTGGCTCTTTTTGCACACTGACTTCTAGCATAGCAGTGTCTTTTTATTAAAAATGTCTTTGAGTTTGTTTTGTTTAATATTTGGGGAGGTGAAGGGAGGAAATACCCTCTCCCTGTGAAACATCAAAGGCCATCTTCTCTCCCAAGAGGACTCTCAGCTCTCACCCCCAAAGTAGAGCTGATTCTTGTCTGTTCTGTTAACATTAGGAAATAAGTAGGGTCATTGCTCACTGTGTCACTGTAAGTTGGAGATATTTTTTTTTTAATCAGTCAAGTATTCAAAAGAAAACAAGGCAAGGTTTTCACTAATGTGTGCTAATATAAATCAGTGTCATTTTGCTCAGAACTGCAGGGGTTGTTGCATGTGTCACTTTGGAGACTCAGCAGATGTGTGGGACCATGTCCCACTGCTGCAGCCGCAGCAGACATCACAGTCACATCACTGCCTGCTGCAGTTTGTTACATCTGAAATCCAGAGATGGGCTGCTGAGGAATGCTGGTAGCTGGCATCTTCCAGTGACCTGCCTTGCCTGTTTATCACCTGGGCTGTGGAGGCAGCAACCCAGAGGTGGAGGAGGGCCCTGGGAATGAGTGTGAAGTGGAACAGGGTGCAGTGCAAGCATGACATGAGGGGTCAGAAATGGGAATGGGGAAGGAAGGGGCAACAGAGAAAGGGAAGAAAGCGAAACCTAAAGGAAAAGGTAAGAAATAAGAAAAGAAAGGAGAAAGTGATAGACCATGTAAGTGCAATGGAATGGGTAGCTATTCTCCTAGTTTGGTGCTAAGAGCAAACTTCTCATTTTTTCAGTGAAAACAGAAATCTTCATGCTTATGCTCTATTCCTCTTGTAAAGTGTCTTGTCTTTGCCTCGTCTGTAGGATGAGGGGCTTGCCTGTTCCTTTCAGAAGCCATTGGTTTTTTTAATTCAGGTTAATAGAATTACAAATTAATTGCTGTTGTAAACATGGAGAGCAACTCAATCTGCTGAGTGTTTCCAAGAAACTATTATCTTGTTTCCTACTTTTAATTTAGGTATAGGAAGGCGTCATTAAGACACTCCTGAAGACTGTTTCATGAGCTCAGCCAATACTCTAGCAGCATTGCAAAATGATATGTGAAGTTCTTAGATGGGAGATTCTGGGCAAGCTGATTCCAGTAGGCCACTGACCCTTCTCAGTTTTTTTTTTTTTTAAGCCTATTTTTTCCCATGAATTGTATAAAAATAAAACCTTTCCTCTTCTGTATATCTTTGATTTTCTTCAAGCTTGTTAAGTCTTTACAACTGAAATCTGGTTCTTTGGAGTATTTAACAAACATTAACTAGTTAATCTGTGCAACGCTCATGAATTTGTTAACCATTATCCCTGAATTTATAATAACAGAGCAAGAGAGGCAGCAAAGTTAAATGTACTCCTGTGACTAGAGCTGGGATAGTAATAGACCCCAATGTTGAGCCATTTTACAGCACTTAGGAGCATCATGATTCTTCTGCTATGCCAAGTACACTACAAGCAAAAATATACAATATTGAAGTGACTTTTTAGAAGTACACAATTGAGCTTTATTTATTATGCATTCCGTGGAGAGTTTAGGAAGGGATTGTCTTCTTACTTTCCTCCGCGTTCACATATTTAATAGAAGTTGTTAACTATTTATTAAAGGAATGTCTAACTTCAGAGAATAGTAGTATTTTGATGCCTGGTGTCGTGCTGACATTTTTGTCTCAGTGAAGGTTGGTTCCATCTCTCTGAAGGTGCTATTGGTTCCAGTGACTGTGGGAGGAAAATGGGAATAATGAAAAGCAGTGGGACCAGCTTAGGTCTTTGAAAATTGATGGGTAGAGTCCAGGTAACTTCATTGGACTTTATTGTGCCTAATATGAAGCCGTCTTTTTCCTCAGCATGCAAGGAAATGCCATTCATGACTGTGCTGAATTCCTCAAAGTGTCTATGATGGAAGCTCTCAAAGTTAGGTCCAAACTCTTCAGTAACCTCAATTTCTAATCTGAGAAAGTGACTCTGCTGTCCAGCCACCTCCTTTTACAGTGCCTTGAGCCCTGATGTATATGTATAAGCCACAAATGTATTTCCTTATGTATCAGGAGATTGATCAGGCCTGCGTTATAATAAGTTTAAACAAGTTTTTAATCAAACAGAAATTGCTTGAATGAGTTTATAACTGTGAAGGAGTCCTAGGAATTAAGTGATTAAATTTTACTGATTTTAAATTATGGTTGTGTTCCCAGTCTCTAGGATCCTATTGACTGCTTTTTACTCAGTTTTAAAAAATGCATAACTTGTTTTCTTGTTGCCATCAGGTGTTTCATCAGGAGCCTGTGTGCTTTCAGTGGCTACTATTTAAAAAAGCAACTGAAGAGAGAAATTAAAGAAACAATCTTGAGCCTTTTGTGTCTAGCCAAGGATTTGACAGTTTTCAAAAAAGTCTGTGCTGAAGGGTACAAAGCTGCCTTGGGTGTATGAGATCTGATCATCCAAATCCCTTGGGATGCTTCTAAAGGCTCATCCTTTGTTTTTATGTATCAGCATATAAACAAATCAGTATAAACACTGCAGACAGATTCAATGAGACTTTCTGTAGAAATGTCAGTTATGTTGCCAAGATGTTGATAGACCATTAGGAAGAGTAGTCTGTCATAAATCTCTCTATATTTACATAATTAGAGTGCTCCTTTGGACCAGAATCCATGTGGTCTGAGCTGTGAGCACATCAAGATGTTAGTCTTTGTTCTGAGGTTAGTCCTTCTTGCACTTAGGTGACAAGGTAGGCCAGTCATCTTCCAGGGTCTTCTGCATTATTTCTAGTGTTGGCTTAAGTTAACAGACCCTAAGATAAATTTACAGATTTACTCTTCTAAGATGCTTTACCACCTAAGTCCGAAGCTGCTTGTAAAGCATTCTTGATGTATGTGCACAGCGTTGTTTCAGCTTTCTAATCACTGACCAGCTGGCTTGTTAGTGAATAGAGCTGTGGGCCCCTTGCCACATTTCATGTGAGGTCTTGGCTGGGTGGCCAAGCAGGCAGCCTGCAGCCAGTGTCAAAGCAATTCAAGAGGTATTGGCACAGCAGTGTCCCCATTAATTTCTGCTTGTCACATGCTGTCATGCAAGTTACACCAGAGAGGAAATGACCGTTAAAAAAAAAAGTACGCTTGTGGCACTTGGTCCCCTCCAGACGTTATCCCCGAGGTTAAACAAGTGGATACAATTAGCTGCTGTCCACAGACAGCTGCAGGGAAGGAGAAGCTGAGATCTGGGCCCCACAGCAACATGTCCTTCCTGTTAGCAAGGAGTGTTGTCTGTCAACATATGCCATATTCTAACCCTTCCTGGAGTTTGAGGAAATTAGGAAGAGCTGTTATGGCCGATGGCATCAGGAAGGTGCTGGTGAAGAGCTGTTGTGCTCCTGGAACAGCATTCTTCCTAGAGAAGAGGGTTTGTTTGTTGATACCTTTCCTCGCAAGGGCTAGTGTGGGAGGCACAGGAGGACCATCAACTCATCAATGATTGATAATTTACTGTAGTTTGTAGATTGTGGCAGGGAGAGTGACAGTGATTGCTGTGCACTCCTCCCCAAAGCATACTGAAGTAGTTCAAGGGAATCACATCCAGTTTTGTGGATTGTTGGGGTGGACTGATTTCTCTGATTACATCAGGAGAGCTTCCACAAGGATTGCAAGTAATGATGCCCCAAAATACAAATGGGAAGTAATGCAGAAACAAAGACTCTGAAGATGAAGGGGCAATGATACCCCACAATGAAAGAAGGAAATACATACTGTTAGGAGCAATCTCAAATCTGTTTTTAAAAACTGAAAGCACTGAGGTGATAGAGATAGAGGTGCTATCACAGTGCTCAAGAACACAGTGCTCCAGAACAGATTGATTAAGTCAAGCTAAAGTCTGGATTTTATCTCAGAAGAAAGGGTCTCATAACATCTGCTGAAGGAAAAATGTGACTTATACTGTAGAGAAACATAATTAAAGAAGCTGTAATTATATGAAAAGTGTGCTCCAGAATTCAAACTGCAGTGTGACCTGCTTTGATGCTTAGATACCAAATTTGTGCTGTTGTCAATCCCTAGACATGTGCTAGAGGAGTCTTTCACAGCCAATGCATACAAATCATAGGTGCTATTTCAGGTCATTTGTATGGAACTTTACCAGCTGGGTGAGGCAGTAAAGAATTTGGGGGATTTCATGGTACATTTTAGTCCTCATCTCTTTTTCAGATTGTATGAGAAATAAAACAACAGAGTAGTAACAACTTGTCAAACCAGGAAGCTCTATGAGAAACTGCTGTTTCCAATACAGTTGTAAAAAGCTTGTAATAAAAGAAAGGAAGTTACCCAGAAGGTATTTGGGGATGTATAAAACTGTGATATCATCATCCAGAGATACAAGAAAGAAACATGAGTGTTTTGCTTATCTAGGCTCAGATCCATAAATTCTGTTAAGAGCTGTGCCTTGTGTTTTTTCTGCAGGGCACAAAGAGTGGAATGATTTGAGTACTGAAAAGGACTGTTAATAACAAAGTTACATTTACCTGCTGTAAAATTTTCCCATATGGGACAAGTCTTGCTAACAGTGCCAATTTCTGTCAGAATGTTAAAACAACCTTCCCCTCTGTTCAATTCTCACGTATTTTATCTGACAAATACCAGTAGCCACATGGGAAATGCTGTGTTATTTCATTTGCATGTCTGGTAATTCCACTTTGACAGGAATTTTTGGTACACTGAATGACTGAACATAAGTATAACAATAATTATGTAGGTTTCTGTTCAGTCATGCATGTTCTTCTCATCAGATAGGAAAAATAGCAGATGAAAAAGTAGAACTTGGAAGATCTAGATTGCAAACTGTCTTGACAGGTGTTGAGCTATAAAATTAGAAATTGATGTGGAAGGACTTACATAAACTTAAATAAAATGCATCCACGTGTGTGCCCAAGCATGTGTATGTACATAAGTCCCCCAGAGATGTTAAGTAGACATGTTATATACATGTCTATATATACATGTATATATGTATACATCTATACGTGAATATATATTGTCTTTGGTTCACAGCTACTGAGATCAGCATGGGAATCTATCAACATTAAGGTTCTGGTAAAACAGACATCTACTTAGATTGAAACTTTTACCAACCCATAAAATATGATTCCAGGTGCTTATTTTAAGGAGGGTAGACAGAAGGTTACTCAGAGCAGTTCCTTCAACACAATCAGGTGCATCTATTGTTGCAGTCCAGTCCTACTTACGTTGCTTTGCTGCTGATGAGCTCTGGTGTTTGAGGAGTGTTTGGAGCACTTCAAAATATGTGTGATCAGGTACTCCTGTGGCAGTACAAATTCAGCAGTTCTTTTCTAACTTAAAATGAGCAGTTGGCAAGTTTAAGCAAAGGGGCTAGAACATGTTAAGCCTGCTGTGGTGACTGTGAATTGAGTTCACTCTATGTATAGGTGCACAACAAGGGAAAACAGTATACTGAAAGCTATGATGTACATTCATGGAATTCAGTCATAAGCTTACAGCAATGCAATAGTGTTGGGGAGCCTCAAAGTTTTTCAAATACTACTGTGGACCTTTGTAATTCAGTTAAAATTTTGCATTTTTCCTGAAACTTGTGCACAGTTGCAGTACTTTTGATTAGGACTGACATATAAGTCAGAATATACAGGCGGGTCTGTGCAAAATAGTGACATTTGACATTTTTACTAGGCTGGCTCTGAACTAATTGATCAATTATTGTATTTCAAAGTAATTTATTTAGGACTTTCTAACATTGATTACCTTGCTACTTCCAATAGCAACCAAAACAGTCTTCAAAACAGTGGTTCTATAGACTCCACTCCTTCAGGTATTTTACCTTTTAAATTGCTACACAAATAATTCTAGCCATTAAAAAAAACCAAACACAGAAAACCAACAAAACACAGACCCAAACAACACAACTGTATTCATTTCAGTGTTTATTGCAGTGGACTGCTATAGATAGCATTGCCTTTAGTGGGATTATTCAAAACATTATAATGTGTGTATACATACATGCATACTTTTGTGAGTGTGCATGTCTGTAGGATTCTTCATCCTAACAATTGGATAATCCAAAATGCCTTGTATGAGCTGTGCTTTCTTTCTTACAAAAGCAATTTAAAATAGATTAGAGGCTTTTTATCAGAATATATTTTAACATATCTTTTAATCTACTCTTAAGTGCATTTTTTATGCATTTAAGACCTTTTATGTGATTGAAATAGTTGTACAATTCAAAGATAATTGCACAAGTATTTTACTTCTTGTTTAAAAATATATGTAACTAATTATTTTTCAACAAATTATTTACCTTTAGGGTATCAGCATAGAAAACACCACCAATTATTAGACCAGTTCCTTGTGCGTGCTTATCAGATATTAATAATACACTAAATAAATTGAGTGTATCTTTCTGTGCACAGTATTTTACTCTATGAACAGCAAATGAATATGTTATCTTGTATAGTAAGGTTGATTAATAAGTCTAAGTGAATAGATCATTTGAGTTTATTGTTCTCTTATCAAAATAGTAAACATATTTAATTTGAACATGCTATGAAATTCACATTCTCTCAGTACTTCCTAGTTAATTGACAGGAATATCACAGCAGTGTTCTCTTCTGAGGAATGACCCTTACCCTGTGAATACTTTTATGGAAAGCAATAGGATTACTCTGAGATAAATAGATACCCAGTATAAGGAAAATGAAGAGCTCTATATCCTATATATATTTGGTTGGATCATGGATGAGTCTTGAGAAGCTGTGGTGTGGCTAGGAGAAGGCAAAGACAGGCTCCACATCCCCTTTCTGAATGCCCTGCAGGGAGACTGATCAGAATAGCTTTCTTCTGAGAAAAGGAGCAGGGCACAAGGGCAGGGATCTGTCTGCCTCTTACTGTGTCCCAGCCACTGCATCCAGCCAGCTCCATGGAGAAGAGTGTCCTGCAGCTCCACAGACAGTGGCAAATTGCATCTGCCCTCACCATCACAGTCATGGCATTCTAGATAGGTTGGTGTGATGGGTTCCCAGCCCAGTGTGAGGACAAAAATTTAAAAAGAGAATCACTGCATTTAACAGGGAATCACTACATTATTGCTAATGCCTTTGGGATTCAGTGTAACACCATTAATCATGTCTTTTGCTATTCATGTAACTGTACTGTGTAATTCCTCAGGAATGCCATTGTTTTTTTGGCATTAATTAATGTTGACTATTTGTTACAAAGTATCACCATAGAAGGGCTGTAATTATTCTGCTTCAAAAATAGGCTTCATAGAATGGGACAGCTCTTTAAACTTTCATTCCAGCATGTGTAAATTCACCCTTTAAATTGGAAGCAATTCAGTGATTGGGGATTCTATATAACTGAGTGGGATATGAAAGAAGCCTCATCTTCTCCCCTTCTGCTCTGAGGTCTTATTCCAGTGAGAGGCAGTGAGCCTTTTAATGAAACTACCTTGACTGATTCATCACACATTGCTGTCTAAAACTCATCCCCTTTGTTTACACTTGTGGTTGCCTTTTACGCAAACACTCCTACAGGAAATGTTCAGGATGAGTATTCCAACACCTGCCATGTAAAATAGGGACATTCCATTCTGCTCAGCAAAAAGAAAAATGAGTTGCAGATAGACAGAAACTCTGGGTGAAGGATGCAGGTTGTGAAGGTGCACAAGATACTCCATAGAAGAGTAGGAGAAACATTAGGAGATGCCAAAGGATTACTGTGCTTTACAAAATGTTAGCATAGAAATAGAGCAGGAAGAGGAAAATAGGCAGGTTAAAAAAAAAAACCCAAAACATCTAAAAACTGTGTCTTAGTACAAATTTAGGGTCTATTGTAGTTTGCAAGGCTCTGTACTCTTGATATTTTTATTTGATGACACAAGTGAGTATATTTGTGGGCTTCCACTGAATTACTCTCTTTGCTATTAGGAACTCCTATGACTGTAAGGAAGGGCAACTTGCTTAAAGGTTTTTCTTTCTTCACATTATAGCCAGTGGAGGAAAAGCATGAGCTTCATATAACGAGCAGCCAGTCATAAGTGTATGTTACCTCAGGGTGCATGTGCTCTCTGAAGACATATTCTTGGTGTTTTCCTTCAGGTTGCATCTCCCTGTTCTCCCCTTTACCAAGACAAAACCTAGCATCCATGCTTCACCATGGTGGTGGGTTAGCCTAGTCCAGCAGTGAATCTCCCATCCCGACACTCACTGACTTCTTCCACCTCATCTGTAGAAAGTAGAGAGTGTCAAGGAGCAAGAAAGCTCATGGGCTGAGATAAGAGAGGAAGATTGCTTACCAAGTACCATCATGGGCAAAATAGCTTTATCCTGGGGAAGATCAATTTAGTCTAATGCCAGTCAAGGTAGATACTTGCTAGTTCAAGTGATGGGCAAAAAAAGAGCAGGTAATCAAATTACACCTTCTAGTGTCTTTTTCCAGGCTATGCATCACTTCTGAATCTCCTGAGCCCAAGCAGGAGCAGCTCCTCTCTTCTGCTCCTTCCTCCTCACACTTTGTGCCTGCTCTGCCCTAGGTTGTCTCCACAGGCTGCAGTTCCCTCAGGAATAAGTCTGCTGCATGAGCTGCAGTGTGGATAACTGCTCCACCGTGGACTCCTTTCTCCTCTCACTTCTCTTCCTCCTGTCTTGCCTTGGTGTTTCCTGTGCAGTTTCTCACTCCCTTTGTTCTCTTCTCCTCTTTCCCTACAGCCATTTCTGCCCTTGAATATCTCTTCATGGAGGCACCACCATCCTGGGTGGCGGGCCCAGCCGGGCACTGCGGTGGGTCTGTCGGAGCTGGCTGGAGCTGAGCGTGTCTGGCAGGGCACAACCCCTGGTGTCCCCTGGCTGAGGCCCCTGCAGTCCTGGCTGCTGGTGCCTAGGCACTGACACTGAAACCAGCTCCATAGTTTCTTTTGTTTTTGAGTAGATACTTGGATATTTTGGTTGACAGCCATGCCATCCTCTTTTGGATTAGGCAGGCAGAGTCCTCCAGAGAATCTGGCAGGTCTTAAACAAGCAGTAAGTTGCTGCAGATAATTGACAGATATTTTTCTTGGGAGTCAAGATGGTGGGTGACTCTTAAAGGATCAGAGTGGCATTTGAAAGCCAATGGCTTGGAAGGGATTTATGGATCAGGTGCTAGAGGAGGGTTAAGAAGGGTCAGTGAAGCATGGAGTCAAGAGGGAATAGGACAAGGTAGAGACAAAAATGTATAGGAAATCAGGAAATTTCTATTCCGGCTGCCTGAGTCAGGAAATACGAGCCATGAGTATTGCCTTTGGCAGAGGCAGCAGAATCAGCTGCTCAGCCTAGCCCAAGCCCAGCCCCATCCTCACTGATGACAGAGGAAGAATATGCAAGATATATTTCTGAGTATTATTGAGACTAATGTCGTAATACGGTGTAGCTAAAAGTTCATCAGAATTTGGACATTCGGAACTGATAAATTCAGTAAATGTCAGACTGAGAAATCATTGTCAATACCTTAGTGGTGGAGCAAGCAGAGATGCAGCATTTCCATAACAAATTTTGCTCCTATTTTCATTATGAGACTTTTGCAGAATTAAAGCTACATATTTTCCTCTAAAGAAGTTGAACTTGTTCATTGCATCCAAAAATAGTTTTCAGTTTTCAGTTGAGTTACAGATAAATATTTTATATTTTTACATGGATGGCATTGAAAACGTAACCTGAAAAAGAAAAAATAAAGTAAAGCTGTGATTGTCTGAAAATAATTGCAGTGGGATAATGTGTGCATGTATCTTCAACTTGAGCAGCAGCCAGCTGTCATAGGTTTTGTGATACTAGAGCATGGCAGAAATCTCTAATCTGAAACAACAGGCACATTCTGTGTCTTTGTTTGCAAACATACAATATCCAAAGAACACTGATAAACATCAGTAGAGGTTTGATCATGACTCATTAGAGCTTGTTCCTTCAATCTCTTAAGACACAAAGGTTCTTGTTTGTTGAATAGAATTGATCATTTTTCAATTAGCTTTTGAAATATGATTGTCCCTGTAATTCCAAAGTGTGGTATGCCTGTCTACCACAGAAAATTTCTCAGGGAAAAGCAGACATGGAAAAAACTAATCCTTGAGGCACATGAAGACTCCCTTGCAGTTATTTCTAGAACTTGGTAATTGAGATAATTCTGGGTATTCGTCACTAATAAAAATGGATGCATTTCCGTTAGATGAGTGAAATTATCCTGATTTAATTAGGTAGTGATCTGGCTTGTGCATGTTTACAGCCTTTATCCAATTTGCTAGCAAAGGTTAGTATCTTCTGATGTTAGTTACAGTGTCAAAGAAAGCACAGAGCCCAGACCCTGCCTTATGTTTCTTGCAAGTGACTGACCAAGTGAATGAAATCATTTTCTGAAAGCAAGGACTAATGGTTTTTGACTAGGCTTACTTGCAGCACAAAATTTTCAGCTGCTCCATTTGTTATTCTTTATTTAAAGTTCATAATAATAAGCCTATGTTATGATTTTGGTTTCTGCTCTAACTTGCTGAGAATTTAAAAACAGGGTAATAATGAATCACAAATAACAGTCTTTTACATCCAAGTGCCTTTCTTTACACACACAAAACTTGGGGCTGTTATTCCAGATAATTTTGAACTGAAATCTGTTAATACCTATCATAGAAAGTTACACGTGTAATCAACAGTCCAACCTGAATACCAGAAAACAGCTTATATGGACAAACCCTGAATTTCCTGGAAGAGGAGATATAGCACTTTTTCCCCTCCAGTTGCTCTTCTTCTTTCTAACACCTTTTAAATTTACACTTTCCCAGTACACTTTTCTGCAGCATGTTTTATTTTTTGTGTGTGAAGAGAACTTCTGTAGATGATATTCATCTTTTGAGTCCAGTGGGTAGAGAGGAAGATATACCAGTTTCCATTTTCAAATATTTTCTTTTTTTTACCTGTGGCTGAAAGAAGACTCTGAATTTAGAACCTGAAGACATTGCTTGAATCTTGAAATTAGCAGAGCAGAATTGTGTTGTGCTGAGCTTTAGGAGGAAAGTTGAAACAAAACCAGCATCAGTTGTTGGAAAAAATGTTATGTTTGGTAACTGCCTGAATGAGTTTACAGAGTTGACAAATGAATAGGATACATAAATGTCACCAAAAAGGGACTTACCAGGGTCTACTGACTAATACTTCACTTCTTTAAATATTTTTTTTTTGTTTGATACTATGTCAACCTGGAATAAAAAAGAAAAACTAGGCCCAAATTCAGTGAAACAACTAAGTTCATATTTAAAATAACCATATGCCTAAATGTTGATGGCATGTTCTTTGTGTCTGCAAGACTGATCCAAAGGCTTTGGGGATTTGGTAAAAGTTAAAATGGCACAGAGTGACAAGATATCACATGCATTAATTCTACTGATGACTGAAACCTGCAGAGCTGTAGCCCAAGTTCTTAAAAATTTCTGAACTGCCAAAAACCTGTATAAATACAAGAGAATACAATATAGTTGTATATTTCTTTTAAAGGTCCAAACCATATTATACTAGTTGTCAAAATTATCAGTTCCCAATTTTTTCTGGGGAAGCAAAGGGAATAAAAGATTTCACCTAGCAGGAAATGGAGTTCTCAGTTCACCACCTTCCTTCAGAGTTGATAATAATTTAATAGTCACAGCATCCATACTTTCATGGTAAAATCTCCATAACTGGGATCTTCAAATAAAAGCTGATTGCTTTATGAGCTGGCTGTATACAGAAATTGCCTTGTTTTATCAGATGTCAGGTGAGAGCTTCCAAACTTAATATCTATATATTATGTAATATTTTCTATATAAATGATCAGGAAACATTACAAGAAAGGAATAGTTTTGTATTAAATTATTCAGTAATATCTCTAAAGCCTACTTTAAAAATGTATCCAACTTAATATTATCAAGCTGAATGTTTTGAGCTATTTTTACACCCATGTTCAGATATAATTCCTTTCAGTAGTGTGCTTTGAGTATTTACTTGCAACATGCCTGAGTCCATAGAGAAGAACAAAAGCAACCAACCTCAAGTTATCCTTCTTCCCTTTTATTTTTCATGCCATGCCTTTCTCCAAGATCGTTTTGGTTGCTATCAACAGGATTGGAGGGCATGCTGCTGCATGGTTTATGGAAAGGACATATGTCACCAGCACACACAGAGCTGCAGTTTCATGAGCTCAAGTCAATTGCATACAGAAAATAAACTTTATCCTTTTTTTTTCCTTTCTTGTTTCAGCATCTTCTTGTAACTGCCTGTTCTGCAAATATAATTTTCAAGTTGACAGCATCCTTCTAATTTGGAATGCAGGGGATTTCTAGTATTTGGTTTTGATTTGGCTGGTTCATTCTTTTCACATTACTAAGATTGTCAAAACATGAGTACAGATAAAATAGTTTCTTCAGCTGTGGAAATGTCATGGAAGGTTGTATCACTGTAACAAAACAGAAGGAAGAATCAGAATTATGATTATTACACTGTTTTAGTGCTAAACTTTAATCTAAAGGTAATTTCTGTCCTATTCAGTAAATTCTCTACAACAGGTTTAGCCAAGTGAACCTTTTCCCTCTATAACATTAAATAAAATTAAATTTGCCATTTAAACAGTTCTTCTGTTTGAAACAGGTTGTTATGCCTGAAATGAATGATAAAATTTCACTTCACCACAGCAGGGCAAAGCATAAGCTAGTGACAATATAAAGTGGCGTGCGGTTTTAAAGTTAAGAGCAAAAAACTGCTATGTATTTTTCTTACTTGGGCAGCATTCTTTTGACGATTGCCAGGGATTTAAAAACATACTTTTGCTATTTTTTAAAGTACATTGATTAATCTTTATACTACTGCTAATCAACCTCAGATAATTCAACTAGAAACCATACATTAACTCGATAAGGACATTGGTTCAATTCCATTCCTTCTAGCAACATCCTGTCCATTTTATATTAATAGTTGGTTTTATCTCCTGTGCACATATTTAAGTCAATATTTATTAAATTAGTTTTTCAGGTTATGACAGGGGATTTACTTGTTTACCTGCCACCTTGTCTTGATAACTGCATATTGATTTCTTCTTTATATATAGGATATGATGCTTCAGCTGTTTCGGGGACTGGATTTTCTGCATTCACATCGTGTGGTGCATCGGGATCTGAAACCCCAAAATATCCTTGTAACCAGCAATGGGCAGATAAAGCTAGCTGACTTTGGCCTTGCACGGATCTACAGTTTTCAGATGGCTCTTACCTCAGTGGTAAGTTTCTGAAGGCTTTTATTTTTCTGTTAGCATAGCAGTGTGAACCATGTCTACAACTGAAGTTATTTGTTACTGAAGTTACTGAGAACAGTTGCTTTCCAGCCAGGATTGAAGTTGTGATGATTATGTTGTACAGGTAATCAGTTACTGACTACTGGCTCTAAATTCCATCGTGACTGATTACAGAAGGATAAGTATGTGTTAGTTTTCTGAAACTTCCATCAGTCAAGCTTCTGTAGTGATAGTGACTTGCTCGGTAAATTAAGTCAGACAGGTATGGTTAAAGTTTCTGAAGTATCCATTTTAAGATAAAGCTCTTGCTGAATCCCAGGTATTTTGCCTGAAAAAAACCCACAGATACTTGTAAAAATGCCACACCATCGTGCTCTGATTTTCCACCTCTGTGAATATGCATTCAGTGCTTCCTTCCATATGTTACTGAATGATTCCAAATAGGGTTATGCTGGAGGAAGCTCTAGTGGACCTGGCAGCCAAAATCACAGCTGTTTCCCAAGCCGGCTGTCAAAGAGGACCCCCAGTATCACCAGGTCTCCTGCTACTGTTGCCCCTCTCCCACCAGCTCTCCTGGTTGTCCTTGGCTCAGACGTGAGCTCACTTGCAGATTTAGCTCTCTCCTCCGTTGATGCTGGAGAAGCCCTGCCAGCTCCTTGCTTTTTGACCCCATTTCCACGCTTGCTGGCCCTGCCCCCAGAATCAGCTGCTGTAGCTTGGCACAGCATCTCTGGAGCATATTGAGAAGCTGCCATGCTGTGTGCATGTTGGGTATCTTTGGGGTTTGTTGCCTGCTCATGATTTTTTTGTTTCCTTTTTCTATTCTGAGTATCCCGACTGACATGACAATAACTCTTACAATAAAGACAGAAAAGGCAGAACTGCTGAAAAGAGAAACTGAAAGGATCCACTTTGCATTTTACACCATATTGTAAAAATTAGCCCGGCTAATGTTGATAAGAAGCAATTTGTTCTCATTGTTAGTTTGTGCAAGGGTCATCTCATTGTCATGTGATGTAACTATGGACATCTGGCTTCAGAGTGAACGAAGGCAGGAAGCTACAGAAAATTACAGAAAATTACATCATCTTGCTAAACATAGGGAAGTATCCTTGTCACATAAAACATATGTAATCCTTTGTTTTAAGGCTAGTTTTTTTCATTGCCTGTAGGATGTAGTCTAATCCAAAGGTGAAATAATCTGGATGCTGGGAAGATTAGTCATGTAACTCAAAGCAGAAAAAAGGAGAGGAAGATTCTTCCTGGATTGCTCTTATTCTGTTTCTCAGCTACCAGTCAGTAGCTGCTTCAATGAGTGTTTCTGTTGATGCATAAAATCATTTAAGCTAAAATGGCAGAATGTTACAAGGTTTTCAGCAGGACATTTTTGAAAAGTTCTGCATGAAATGAGGAAAAAATACCTACAGAACCGAGCAGGAGTTTTTCCATGACCATGTAGCCTTCTTAGGAAGGAAGTTTAAAACCCCCAGAAATCTACCACAAGAAAAGAGAGCACTGCCAGGATTGCTTTGTAAAGTATGTACATTTGCTCAAGTATCTAATACTTGCATGCTAGAAATCATGTGTTAAAACCCATGAGCTGGTACTCCTGGCGCTGCTGTGAACAAAAGATGTTCAGCCTGAGGGATTATCCTCACGCAAGTTTGTACTGTGTTCACATAAGCATCCAAGTGTCATTGCAGCTAAAGAGTATTAAAATAGTTGAATTATTCTGTGATCAAGGATAAATCAAGTATATGGGCATAGATGTAAGTAAAAAAAAGACAAAACCAGCTATCACATTGGTCTTTTTAAGTTAAAAAATAAGAGTTTAAAAGTTAGGTTAAGAGTTAATAAGTGTTTTAAAACAATTTTCAACGTCTTCAAAATAAACTTGTGTTTGGGTATGAAGGGAAACTACAGGGGTGTGTTGTTTAGAATGTGATAAATGTGGTATGGTTTTAAATGTCAGTCTTTACTGCTCCGACAAATTGATTGCAGGTTAGAACCTTTTATTAAATGTGGTTTTGCTGTCAATTTTCCTTTTCTGATTTTAACATCTACCTTTGGCTAGCTGCTTAGGTGTGCAAATGCTGCTTTGTTTTTAACTCCATTGAAACTTAGTACAGGAAACACAGCTAAACAAAACAGCTCCAAACCCCCAAACTTCTGGTTTTTAAGCATAAAGACATTCTTGACTTTACTATCCCAGAAAGAGTCGAAATTGCAGTTTTTCACCAGGCAGAGAGTAAACTTTCATGGACTTCAGCAAGACCAGCTTGTTTTGAATTGTTTGCAGAAAAGTGTTGCATTATAAAAGACAGAATATACCTATACATATATCAATTAATAAAACTCACAGCTTGCAAAGATTTGCTTTGGATAGTGATAGGGCAGACAGCCCAGTGATAAAAGACTGTCATTGTGATCAATACAAGGGCTCTGCAGCATTTCCTTCTGAGGAGAAGCTTACTGCAAGATAAACTACAAGAATCATCTTTTGAAGTATCAGACCATTCCCAAGATGCATCCTCATTCATTGCTCACAAAGAAACTCTTCAGATGGGACAAAAAGAGCTTGCCATGAAAGTAGCCTAGTAAAAACTGATCCAGCCCAAGTGCTGTGGGTGCAGCAAATGGTAACTTCAAAGCAGTCTCTCTCTAACAGCTGGTTATTTACACAATACTGAAGAATCCTTCTGGCAGACCGGTAGTCCAGGCATATTGCTGTCATTTAAATAAATACCTCTTGATATTTCTGTCAGTGAATGAATGAATGAATAAAAGATTGAAACTAAGGTTACGCAGGCTGGAGGGGCAGGGTGGAGATCACTGCTCCCAGCTGTGTTCAGACTGAGACCTGATACGAGTGTGAAACAACAGCACCAGAAGGAATGAGGTTGGGCGGGGGTGTCTGAGGTGGTGGGTTACAGGGCATGCTTTCGGTTTCGTGCAGAGTTAGACTCTTTTCCAAGTGTTGGTCTTGGCCCTTGGGGAAATTTTGAATAGTCTTTGTGGTTACAGAGAAGCTCCATAAGACAGAGGAGGTAGATTGGTGTGACTGTAATTTTAGAGTTGGATATCAAAAGCTAATGAACTGTCACATTTTTCCTGGTGCAGAAAAATGAGTGCTCAGTTCTTACTTTCTCTGAGCAGAGGAGCAATTGGGTGTCTGGAAAATCTGAAATTGTGTTATCAAAAAGGAGTAATCCATTTATCTATTTCTGATGACTTTTGACTGCATTTTAGAAAGGAAATGAAGCTGAATCATGGCATACAGGAATGTTAAGTGAGATAAGTGCATGCAGTTGTGATCAGAACATCTAGGTGGAGCTGAGGCTATCCAGCTCTTAAAACCTGGCCTATATCAGGATCTTGAGTGAAACTGGCAAAATGTTAGTGTTTGTAATACACTTACAATACTTTCTTTGAAAACATGCGTGTTTTACCTTAGATGTCAGCACACTGAGGGTTTTCTTTCCTCATGAAATGCCAACAAAATTGGTTTATGTCTTCCTTTAAAAAAAAAAACCACTTGTTTTCAGATTTACCCAACCCAGAAGGGAAAATACATCGCTTTCTCCACTGATGCTGTAAGTTATTGAGTACTAGACCCAACTAAATAGATTTTCTGAAAAGAGAGGACACATAATATTCTGCAGTTGCTTTCAGTAAACAATTTTTGATTATGCTAGCATTTTATTTGAGTATTTCTTCAGGATAAAAACTTTCCATCCATTTCTGGCAGTCACTTCAGCGCAAATGGTTTACATGTCACATCATGCAAGAACTTGGATTTCATTTTGTTGGTATAGTAGCAAGGGAGCATAAAATAATTTTCACTAACGGGGCTTACTTTATAAAAACAAATATATAAGTTAGTTACAGCAACAAAACCGAAAAATGACAGGAAAACTGTCTTCCAAAGAGGAATGAGTACTTCTCTGTTTCCAGCCCACTGTTGCATTGTAATTTTCCAGTAAATGCTCTCCATTAGTAAATAATGTAAATGTAAATAATTGTCTGAGGCAATATGATTGATGAGAACCCAGACAAAGAATTTTTTTTTGCTTTGCCTTGTTTTTTTGTCAATTTTTTCCTCTTTTTTATGGCCATCTCTTCTGAGTCTCTTGCAGTGCAGCTTTAACCTGAGATCCATTGAGGATCCCTAAATGGACCTGATTCAGCAATCTATTTAAAGCTCCCAGTTACCATCAGACATCAGAGGAGACCTGTGGAAATAAAGCAACCACCTCCACTGGTTAAACTAAGTGTTAAAGAGTGTCCTAATGAAATCAGTACAAAACAATACAGTGATACTTGATTTTATCTCATGCATGATTTAAGAAGATCATAACTCTTCCCCCTCTGGCAGGGGGAAGTTGCACTGTTTAATATGCCCTTCACTGTTGTGGGGAAGCACATCACCTGAGGTCTGGGCCCTCATCTCCAGTTCTTTCATTATGGTGCATTTGTCCAGTCCACCCAAATGTCCCTGAAAAGGAAAATAAGACACAGACAGCCATCCAGTGGATCAGAATAAGTGGGTTTGAGCTTGTCAGTGCTGCTGCTGAGAGTTTGTGGTGATTTAGAAGTGCAGTAGGATCATAATTGTTGTCTTATTTAAGGAAAATCTGTCTTCCCTACTAATTCACAGTTCTGCATGAAAAGTCCATGTGTCTGGCTTTTTGAAAAAATTAGTGAATTTTTCTGATATTTAAACATCTGGTGGGATCTTTATTGCATCCTCCTAACACCCTTCAGGAAGGTTATTCCCGTCACATAAATTGAGTCATTTATCTCTGGAATCATCTTAAGAACAAAAGTCATTATTGGCACATTGACTGTAAGGTCTGCAGATGACTAAAAACATTTTAAGATATATTTATGATGCCTTGACTCAGATGAGATTTTTCACTAAGAAGACCCAGATTTATATGAAAATAACAATGACAAAACAGACTGTTCAGTGTCACAATATTAATCAAAGGGCACTATGGAAATACACATTAACAAAGTTAGGAAATTAAAAGTTTCTTATCCATCTACATTATATAAGATAATTTTCAAAAACAACTGAATTTTTGTTGCCCATTATAAGAACCTTTAAATTTTTAAGGCTTGTCCAGAAGAGTTGTACTAGCTGCTCTCACAATGACAGAGTATTTAAGACAAGGTTGTTTCTTCTAGAGACGTGTTCTAGAAATAATCTACAGGTGCTGTTCCACAGTGGAAGTAGAGGTAACATTTCTAACATTTCTACTTCTGCATTACTTATGGCCCTGCTTTTGACTGCACACTTCCATTGCTTCCCTTTATTTGCCATCAGTGGTTGCTCCCTTGCAGTCTGACTGAAAAATGAACCTTGTATAAAGTAGTTACTAATTTCCAGGGGGCTTAGTAGATGCAAATCACTGCAGGGCCACAAGAGTGAAAGCACTGACACACAGGGGAGGGTGAGCAGAAAGATGGGGTCATCCTGGACACCACCATCTTAGATTTGTTGGACTCAGTTGTGAAACCACATCTAAAGTGTTCACCTGAGGCCTTGAATAACTAAAGTAACTCAGAGGCAGAAATGTTTTTCAAAACCTCACAGCTCATGCTGATTTACGCTGTTCTGAAGGTGTTAGGTGAACCAGTCAGCTAGTTCATTTAAGGCTATTATTGTATCTGACTGTAACAAAACTTCTAAGAGCATCTGTATCAGTGTTTGAAGTATTTTTTACCCCATGGTGCCAAGACCTGCATTCAGCGCTCTGTGCTGTTCCTCTGCCGCTGATGCCAGGACTCACCCTTGAGACCTGTCAGGAATGCAGGGAATGCAGCCCTCTGCTCTGATTCAGACCCAGGTTTATCATGAACCGTAAAAAGCCTATCTTTTAATCTTTCAAAGAAAGTAAATTATTTCACAGTAAACAAGCAAATTGGCTTCACATGAGAATATTTTCTGTGCTGTTTTCCAGAAAACCCCTTTCAAGAGCTTCAGAGATTAGAATACATGATATGTGAGGATAGAGGTTGTCCACACTGAGCTGAGCATGTTTTGCAGCCCTGCAGCTGCATCAGTGCAAGCCTGCAGAATAAATTTACCTTATCCTGGTGGAAAAAAAAGAAAATAAGTGCAGTTTTGAGCACAGTTTATATCAGAACAAAGGAAGTTTCTGCTGGGCTGGACCAAAGGTTGACTGTGTGCTCTATCAAAGGGTAATGTTTAAGAGAGGATGCTTAGGAGGGACAGAAGAAACAGCTCTCAGCAATCTGAAATGTAGCCATTTACAGTGCTAGAGCTTGTATATAGATCAGTGTCTGTAAAAATTACTGAAGTACCCATCTTTCATAAATTAATCTGCTTACTTTTTGAACCATTTCTACTCTGAGATACAGTTTACTTCGGCTTTGAGAAAAGCTTTTTATTTTGTTTTAAATCTGACACCTGGTATTACTTACATTCCTCTAAATTCTGCTTTTCTGAGGCATTGCCTATTCACCTCAGAGTGAAATTTGGTGTCACTTTGCAACAGCACAGTTCCACTGGTGCAAGAAAAATGTACTATGTGGAAATAGACCTTCACATGTTGATGTGAAGATAAAATAGCATCTTCTCTTTTTTCTCTTTTCTTCTTTTCTCTTCTTTTCTCTTCTTTTCTCTTCTTTTCTCTTCTTTTCTCTTCTTTTCTCTTCTTTTCTCTTCTTTTCTCTTCTCTTCTCTTCTCTTCTCTTCTCTTCTCTTCTCTTCTCTTCTCTTCTCTTCTCTTCTCTTCTCTTCTCTTCTCTTCTCCTTCACTTAATAAGATTCAGTAGGTGTTAGTAATGGTACAGTACTGCATTAGAGGTTTCAAAGAAATATCTGGTGAACAGACTGTAGGGTGTAGAACTGACTTTATAAGGAATAGGCTGTGCTTAGTCTGCTAAAAAAATGGAGCAGAGCTTGTAAAAGAGGGAAAGGAAGGGAGAAAATTACTACTGCATATTTTCTTTATATTATAAAAGAGCATCCTGCTTTTGTGTGACCATACTTCTGTCTCCTGTTTTCAGATGTAAAAATATGTGGTGCATTTCCCCCACCCAGTGATTTACATCTTCTTTGTACTGTTTTTCCGTTGATTTAAGTGGCTCTGTTTTTGCGTCTACTCCCAGAGATAATTGAGTGGGTTGGATTGTAAAAACAATTTGATTGTTTGACAGGGTCTCTGCCTGTGTATTTACAAAACTGTTTCCACATAATTTCAAACCATCCTGAAACACTAAAATACAGCCTCAGGTTATGCTCTTACCGGAGCACACAGAATAAGCAGGCATGGGCCTGTTTGGTACTCGAATGTGAGACATCCAAAGAAAGAGGAGCAGACCAAGTAGCACACTGTCCTTGGAGCCCCTGCTACTCCAGAGTGAAGGTGGGTGTCCATGCAGTGTTGACAGAAATGCTCTTAGGGCTTAATGTATAATAAAAATGAGTCCTTGGCACGTTTTTGCAGTGGCAGGGAAGTAACTGTGAATGTTCTCTTCACATTGGCCCAAGTCCTGCTGTAGAAGGCATTTCTAATTGAGAATTCCCTTGTACAGGTACAGCCCAGGAAATTACTCTTAGCCTAACAATATTTAGTACTTGTTCAGCATTGCTGGTGTGGAATTCTTGAGCTCAGAAGGAGAAGAGCTGAGAAATCTAGTCCCCAGTGAAACAAGTAAGATTGTTCTCTATTGCATTTCTAATGTTTTGCCCATAACTTCAATGTGCCCAGGAATAGGGTTTCCATCACTTCCCATGGGAGCCTGTTCAAAAACCTCTATATAATCACTATCAGAAAGCTTCCTTGATGTCCAGCCTTCAATGTCCCATTCTTAATTTAACTCCATTATATTCCTTGTTAATGTATGCTAAATGGTAGCAGAGGACCAATGCCTTGTAGTTGCATTGAAGAGTTCAGTTACCTATAGCTGTCATACATTCATCCTTGAAAAATTTTCCAGATTTCAGTAAATTACAGGGCACCAAAGAATTCAACTAGATTTCTCTAGATTTCCCTTTCTCAGCATTTCAGTGGATAAATCCAGAGGATGATATGTTACACTAAAAGATTTACTGCGCTACAAGATTAATTCCTCAGTTTTGGGACCTTACAAATAGCTTGGTAACAAGCTGCAGAGATCACATATGGACTATAAGTTATCATTTAGATGCATGAAAAGAGCATATGAAAATGTAGACTGTTACGTGTAGGATAATTTACAAGAAATAATAAAATACTGATGCCACAATACAAATTAGTTGATCAGACCTCATCTAGAATACTGTAAGCTGCTCCATTTCTCTGTGGCTGAGAGATGTTTTTGGACAGGAACAGTCATGGGGAAGGACTGATTTCTATGTAACAGAGAACAGGGGACACTCTTTCTGCGAGGCAAGAAGAATCTGAATTACTTTAACAAAATGAATCAAAACTAAATGCAATTGATGCCTAAAAATGTCATCCCAGACAGGGAGAACAAGTTAAAAAACTAGTGATGGCATGAGAACTAGTTAGTTTAAAGTAACTTATATGACTTCAAATAAATAACTTTTGTCAGGAAGTTAGAAAACAAGTAGTGAGATTCTGAAACATCCTACAGTAGGGCCACTGCAGGCAAGAAATACAAATAACTTTGAGAGGGAACATGGTGAATTTCTGCGATGCAAGTTGGCAAATATTGATAATTGTGGTAGTCTGTTCCAGTTCCATGTCTCTGTATTTGCCCCTTCAAGATTTGATGTGCATTATATAGTCAGCTTTTTCAGAAATGCACTTCATGAGCTCCACTCATCATAGAAACAGCCATCAGCAGGCCAGAGGGATGGGTATAAATGTCAAAGCCAAATCCATTTTCCAAAGGAAGAAGTCATGAAACTTCATTAAGATGAGACAGCAAATAATGGAGATGGTCTTCAAAACCAAAGGAGGCTACAATTTAAATAAGGGCCGTGAAAGAACAAAAAATTAAAATGAGATGTAAAAGAGAGACGCTTCTTTAAAGAAGCAAATATACAACCTGAAAGTTTCACAGGTAGGGATAAAAGATGATCTGAAAGGAAGAATTGAATCCTTGTTGGGACAGCAAGTCGGAAAAGTCCAGATGGAGTGGGAAGTCTGGTTGCAATGTTCCCTATCTGGAAATGGGATCATCCTGGCAAGTCACATCCATAAATGACAACCAATCTGGTCAGACCTTCCATGAAACAGAGGATGCCAGAACAGCTTGGATAAACTTGGAAGTCATTAACAAAAATAACCTTCAGAAAGGACTTGAGCAGAAAAGTCAGCACACCCAAGTAAGCAGGAATATAGACTACTGTGAAAGTAAACACTTGGACCTAAAAATGAACCCATCAGGAGACTGCTTATAATTTTGTTATTTTTTGTGTATCCTGTAGACTTACATTTTCCCAGCTCAAATAATAGAAATGTCTACTGAAGATCCCAGGGAAGCTTATTTCAACATTGTGCACGGTATGTATGGTGAGGAAAAGTAACAGAAAGGAGACTTCTGGTTACCTAAGTGGCCCAGCTCTGTTGGTGCTTCAGTGTTTATACTTGGCCTCAGCTGCTCAGGTCCACTATAAGGCCATGGTATAATATGTCAAGGACAGCCATCAATTCAAGCAGGATTGGGTACTGAAAGCTTCAGAGAAGAAGAAGAGAGAGATACCCAAGGACACTTGCATTCTTACAACACACAGATACCACAGAGGCTGACAGTGATGGGGGTTTGTAGTCAAGGTAAAGCAAAGAAGCCAAAAGGACTCTGAGGATCTGTAAGATTTGCCATGGAGATGGAATATTTTCTTATTGAAAGCAATCAGAAGATGATACAGATGATACAGAAGATGCTTCTCTAAAACTCCAGAACAGTTCCATGTTTAAAAGACAATGGAAAAAGAGATTCTGATCAGATAAACTACATTTGTTTGTAAGTAGTAAAAATACTAGGGTTTGTAAAAAAGGAAAAAGTCATGTAAGTGCCAAGGTTAAGAAATAATATAGTGAAATATAAGTGCCATGAAAGATGACTGCAGAATGCTTTTCAAAAGTACAAAACCAGCCAGGACATCTTAGTATATACCAAAAACTACCAGTATAGTTCAGTAAATTGCACCTGACTGGAAGTCAGACCTTGGAGGTAAAAGCAGGGGCTTGAGTTTTTGTTTAAGTATGTCAGAGGAGTGGCAGTAGTTGAAATTGGTCTAATAAAATGCATAACTGGTTCTATGAGGTACACAAAACTGTCATAGATTAGTTACTGAATGAGACTTGCTAAAAAATTAAACTGGAGATTTGAAGATAAAACTTATGAGAGTTCTAAAATGCGCAAAGTTGTTGTTTACTGCAGAAGTCTGTAGAATTCAAGTGTGAATCAGAACAGCTAAAGAAGCAGATAAATTAACCATTTCATTGAATTTTGCTGTTTCTGTAATGAATGCAAGGAAAACTTGTTCTACCGATGCAGTCTATGAAAATACCCATTAAACTTGTGATCAGCATGGAAGAGCTGATCTGTGGATAATTTGTTTGCAGTCAGCAAGCTGTTCTGCTCTCCAGGGCAACTATCGTAATGACATCGGCATCTTGGTAGTAGCTTTCCAGTAAAGAAGAAAAAAATAATTTAAAAATGGAATGACTGCATACTATTTGAAGACTCAGTACATTTTTACTTTTAAAAGTTGAGTGATTTGAAACAGGCTCAGAGTTTTCATCATTTACTGGGCCTGAGTGACAAAGAACAGATGATAAAAAACCAAAACTAGCATTAAGAAACATGAGCAATTAATCTACTAAGCACAAAAACAGAAGAAAACTGATGCAAAAAAAAAAGGAGGGAAAACAACCACCTGCAAGTTCATGCTGATTGAGTTCTGAGGTCATGTTGTGGATTTAAACAAGGAATAACGAGAGTAGGGACTTTCTGCTTAGGAAGCAGGAGATATTTTTTGATTTACCAGTGATATAGGTTGTACCATGTGGGCCCCAAATGCAAGATTGTAACCATGGAAACCTGCCATGTAAACAGCTAGTTCATTGTTCACCGGCAGGAAAGAAGAAACAAGTTTTGAAGAAATATGTAGAGAAAGAGATGTGCTTTCAGCTAGTTCTTGGGTTTTACCCTTAGCTATGATTCTGAAATGACTGCGCCATATTTTTTCTGGCTATTATCATCCAATATTAATACACTTATCTTATAAGAATTGTTTATTACAGTGAATAAATAGTACCCTTAATGCTGTACTACTTGCTTTTCACCTTAACTGTTATATATATAGTGTCAAGCAAGTCCAAAGGATGGGTAAAAAAGTACACTGTCAGAAGAACTTAGGATGCAATTCAGAGCAAGAGTTCTTTGGCTGGGACAGGAGCAGTTGAGTAGCTAGTGGAAAAGACAGTCCACAGTATTTCTTTCTCCTGTACTGCACAGATTCTTCTGCTATACTTAGGGTAAATGACCTGGGTTTGAAGAAACATTTTTAACAGTGTTATTCCTAGCACAAAGGATCTGAAAAAACATATATTCTGTTCTGTTCCTCTGGAACAGGAGGAAAAATGCTTAGTGGACGATGAAATGCTTCCAAAAGAGATCTTTTACTTTGCACACACAGTCTATGACTGGGGGAGTTTCCACTGTAGACAAGAAACTTGCAACTCTACAGAACTGTCAACTCCACAGACACTTGTCTGTACTGTTAGAGAACATTTATTTATGCATTTCAACATTGCAAAATTACTTGAGCTGAAAAGCTGTATAAGTTAACAAGAGTCAGTTTTTAATTTTCAGTGTTGGAAATAGTTCTTATGAGTTCTCCCTTCACCTATCACTTTTCAAAACCTCTTCAGAACTGTTTCTGTTCATTCTGGGTACAAATCCTAGAGCTTACAGTTCCATGGAAGTATTGACTCAGAAATGCCACAAGTTTGGATGATGATCGTATCTTAACACCACTCAACAAAATCCAGACATTTAATTAGTGTTGTGTAAATCTCTACAGTATCTTTCCTGTCAGTTGTATGAGAGAAAGTTTGAGGACAGGACAGATTGAGCACCTTGGTGAAGTTCTGATTGCAAGTGCAACATTAAGTGGAACCATGAAAAATACATTGGCAAAAAAAATGCATCCTCAAATGATTTTTATATTCTCTTTTCGTGTAGTTTACAGAAGGATGGATGTATCTGGCTTATCCACTGGGGCAGCTGGAATGATCCTCTGCTCTATGAGAAGCTTCCAGACAAGAGCATTATGATATGTGAGATGAAAAGTTTTTTGGCACGTGGAGTTCAAAATCGTCTTTGGATAACACAGTGATGATAGCAGATGGTAGTAGTTTGGAAGTTAAAGATGAGCTACAAGATCTGCAAGGAGTGTGGAGGTGATGACTACAGTTATCAGTGAAAGAAAGATTCAGCTATGCTTCTTAAACTCTGTTCCACATTTTTGGACTGGCAAATCCCTTCTTAACCTAGAGGAAGAATTTTATTCAGTGGAGGGCACAGAGAAAATGGAAAACAAGTGCAGAATATGTACACCGTGGTTGTAGAGCCACAAAGCAGCTTCCCAAAAGATGGATCTGACTTGCTACTGTATCACTGAGAGCCACAGTGAAGCATGCAGCTACTGGTGTGTTTGGAGCTCAGAGTGGGGAAGCCCATCAGGCAATGCTAGATGGTAGTGGTAGACAATTTTTTGAGATGGCTGAAGGAACCAAGAGGCCTGACAGTAGCAGACATTGTGATGAGTTCATTCTTCACTAGTTACGGGATCCCAGGCAAGCTGCACACAAACATAAGGGAAAACTTCTGCCAGGAATCTGCAGTTTTGAAGCTTTTTACAAAACAAGATTTTCACTGTGTACCTTTGTAAACCAGTACAAAAGGGATTGGAATCAGCATCCATTCATTCCAATGGCATATAGAAGTCATTGAATCTATAGTGTGCCTCAGCATTCATTTTGTATAAGTCCGAGCTAATAATCTACATTTACATCATTTACACTGCGCGGATCTGCAGGGACCACGATTCGCCTTACAGGAATCAGATGATGGGCTTTCCTCTTTCTGAGGAAATATTGGTGAGAATAGAACTGGGAAGCAGTGCACAAATGCAGACACTGAAGCCACCGACATCAACAGGAAAATATACAGCAAAATGCTGAGAAAGCTGAGAGCTTCTAGGTGGAGTACTTGAAATAAGCCCTAGAGGAAAACTACATCCTCCTGTCTGATTTTTTTCAGGAAAATGGGGCTTTCTACACTTTTTTTTGTTAAATAAAACAAATGCATAACTTCCATCATCATTCCACATCTTCTTGCCCCTCCTTACCTAGCTTGTAAAAGAGAGTAAGTTTCCTATTTTGATTAAATTTTCAGGCAAAAGATACTATAAATTAATGCAGCCTGAGGATGTTGTGTCTTTGAAAAACAGGGAAAGTTTTGTATATGTATACATTGTGAAAAGACATATAGGAGAGATTTTGATTTTTTTTTGATTGGTAAGCGGGAGAGGGGTGTGTATATTTAAGATGCTCTGTTGGAATCAAATTATAATTGAGCACACTTTCCTGTACTATGATTATAAACACCTTCAGTGTGAATATTTGAGTTCATTTCTTCTAATATTCCATAAGAATAATATCTACTTATATCCATTTGTGGCAGAGCAGTTTTGGCTACCTTGCCAAATGTATTACTGATCACTTCAAAGAATGTGTTCCACCACTGGTGTTGTAATTCCACTGACAGTACATCTCAGAAAAAAAGATGTAGCTGATGGCTTTAACCCCGGTTTATTTGTATGTACATATTTCCATGCAATTCTTCAAAGTTCTGCTTCATACTGTATTTGCAAGGACAGAAACAATTAATTCTTAAAATGCAAAAGAAGATTACTGGAAAATATGAAAATTCTTGCTCTGAAGTTTAGTATGCTGGGTTGATCTGGGTGCCATAAACATTAAGAAAAAACACATCTCAAAACATGCTCACTATAGCATCTAAACAGAAAGGATCAGAGGTAGATATGTATCTTCTTAATGTAACAGTGTTTTCCTTAATTGTGTTTACATATTTATATTCTTGCTCCATAAAATGAAAACCAACTTGGAAACATAGTTTAAAAGCTGAAAATGCTTTACTGGTTTATATTTTCTCATGGTTATTGCAGTAGGTCACATACTTCAACTGATGTAAATCAGCAAGGCTTCAATGAACTAAGCCAATTTATAAGGCAAATAAGAAGGCCTGTCTTTAAATCAACAGTGAGTTTTGCATTTGGTTAATTTTTTTTATATTCAGAATTTTTACTTAAATGTCTTTTAGTTTCTTTTACTGTCTGATGGTGCTCAGACAGTATTGCTTTGAAATGAATAAAACTATTTAAGTTAATAAAAGCACAGCTGGCACTGTAGATTGATAGATTTAAATTATTTGGGACACTGAGGATATCATGTGCCTTATGTAATTTAATCACTAGAATAATTAAATAAGGAGGGGCCTGTGCATGGTATCAGTTCTTGTGGGAAAATATGCTTCATTGACTTACTGGCACTGTTTTGGAATGTGGCATTTAAAAGTACCTTTTTACAGTGGGAAAGAATTTGGTCAAGAATAAACAGTCTGACCTTGTTAAATGGACCAAAGTCACTGCAAAACCTGGTTTCGGAAAACTAGTTTTCACCAGTCCCTGAAAAAAAAATCAGTTTATAAAAAATGCAGCCTGATTTTATAGAGAAAAATTACATTGATTGAACAGAGTGGGCAAAACCCACCCTGTTGTTTCCAATATGGACTTCCCTGATTTGCTGGAAGTTGGCTTTGAGGTTTAAAGATGGTTTGAACTGTGATTTCAGAGGACATTAAAAGCACTTTGCATTGAAAAGTATCAGACAATTAAGACAGATGAATTCAAGTCATTTAGGGGATAAGTGAATAAATTTCAACAGAAATCAAGGCCATTTGTATTACTATCAGTCTTCAAAAATGTAAAAATGTTGAGTTTGTAGGAAAACTGTATTTATATTATGAACTAAGTCTTAAACACAAAGCTTGGTATTTGCAGATATAGTAATTTGACTACCAAAGACCTTTTGATACAAATGAAGAGGAAAACTATGCCAGTTTGGTTTTAGCTTCAAATTTTGCAGATGGGAAACTGGCATGGTAAACCGGTACAATAATCCTGAATCTCCATGCTATGAAATCCTAGCTTCCATGCAGTTGATTGAAAACATCCTTTTAACTTCACTGTGGCCAGAATCTCATTCCAGGTTTTCATATTCTGTTTGAAAAATACAAACACATTCTGTGAACAAATATTCAAGCTGCTTTGGAGGAGTGGAGTACACAAAGAACAGCAAGGACTTTGGGAAATGGTATTGATGATCTAAGTGCTTATCCAGTCCATGGTTTTGGCCACAGAATTCTCATTGGTACTTTGTAGGACACAACCCCCTTTTTCTTTTTGACACAACAGTGACAAGTTAACATACTAAAATTCTTAAAGCCTGAGCAGTGATCCATTTTTTAATGCAAAAGAGAATGAAAAATCTTACAATGACTCAAGAACATGAAATAACATGGAAAGACATTGTTGAATAATACTTTTGAGTGCCTAATTTAAAACTGTAGTAGCCAGTTGAGAATTATTGCTGCATAAAAGTGAAAATATATCCATAACTTCAGTTATCAGCAGAACTACTGAGAGCTATATTTCCATGCTATAAAATGAGATTTGATGCAAACAGTAATAGATATGACTGTTAAAAAGCAGTTTACATAAAATGAATGAATTTAAGAAAAAAAAATAGGTTTGCATCAGGTAAATACAGATTAAAAATTAGAATGTGTATACATTAGGTTTTGACAAGTTTGAATACAGAATCTCTATTAATCCATAAAAGAGGAAAGCCTGTCTCAATGTAAAGACCATTTTCAGTTTTTATAGTCAATGTAAACATCTTCTGAAGTTAGCCCGAGTTTCCTGAATTCTGTCTTGCTCTACTTTGTGTTTACAACATCAGCTATATATTTACCCTGTAGAGATTTTTTTTGAGGCCCTCGAGGGGGTGAAGTTCCCACCCTGCTGTGAGAAGGCTCTGTGGATTTTCTATGTATAGTCACATGTGACATTGCCTTCTGCACTGCTTCAGTATCGAACTATGAAATTCTGAAAATGAAAGTCATACACAGCTGAATGTGTGCACAGATTATCCCATTCTGTAGTTTTGGGCATTAACTCACAGAAAAGCAAGGACAAAAAATACAGCTGTTCTGTTCTTAGAATTTACAAGCAGTGATAGATACTTTCATCCCCCACCAGTGATTTTCTTTTTTTTTTTTTACTTTATGTGTACATGTTCTTGTTTTCCTTCTGTTCTCAGTGCTGTTTGTCATCCAGATTGGTCTGATAGCTCCGGCCCTCACCTTTTTAAAGAAATTTGGTTCTTGAGAATGGATTCACCAGGAAAGAATTAAGGAGCTATTTTTTACTCTTGTCTATGTCATTAGTGTGCAGCACAGTGTGCAAAGACCAGGTTGTCTGAGAGGGGAACTGCTGTGCTTATGTAGAACTTACTTTTCCTGCAGCTGATACACTGCAACTGTAATCTGACCCTCACACTATTAGCAAGTAAAAGGCATAAATTCTTCCAAAACTCCTTGATTCATACTGAACTGAGGAAGCTATTAGACTGACTAGAAATAAAAACGTTCATGATAAGTGAATGCTAATTCTTCTTTGTATTGAGTAACCTTTATCACTTTGTGTACTCTTGCCCTTCATGCTGGGTACTCACTAGTTATTTTTTCTTATTGTTTTTCATGCCAAGGGATGAAATAATGTTTTTAATAAGAGGACTGTTAATATCTTCCCTTATTATAGGCAGTCAAAAATGTACAAAATGCCTGAGGCTTTCTAAGTCATATTAAAAATCCAATAGTTTTTACTTTCCTCTATGCCTTCAGTAGCTTCACAAGCAGTGGTAGTAGGCTACAGTACAACATAATAGAATTAAAAAGTGGAAGGTGTTTTATACTTTATCCTGAAGAACAGCTAAAAGTGAAGGGACAGAACTGTATATTTTGTATTTCGTATGCATTGAAATAGGCTCTCTGATCACCTGCTGCTTTCTTTGAAGTAACTCACGATTTTTATACAGTGGATATTCAGGTCTTACTTTTTTTTTTCCATGTTGATGGTGAAATTGTCATGACAGAGAAGCTTTCACCTTGTACCTTGAGAAGATGTCCACATTAGATTTTCTTTTGATGCTCTACTCTGCACTGGTGTGACCTCACTTTGAGTCCTGTGTGCAGTTTTGGACAGTGCAATATAAAAAAGACCTTAAGCTATTAAAGAGAGCCTCAGGGCTGGTGAAAGGTCTGGAGGGGCAGTTTTATGTGATGTGACTGAGGTCATTTGGTCTGTTCATCCTAGAGGAGAGAAGACTGAGAGAGACCTCACTGTGGTTTGCAACATCCTCATAAGGGGAAGCAGTGGGGCAGGTTTTGGTTTAGATCTCCTCACTCAGGAGACCAGTGACAGAACTCAAGGAAATGGCATGAATGAGTTAGGAGAGAACTGGGTATTAGGAAAAAGTTTTTCTCCCAGAGTGTGGTTGAGCACTGGATCAGGCTCCCCAGGGACATGGTCAAAGCACCAAGCTTGAGAGAGTTCAAGAAGTTCAATGCTCTCAGGCACTTGGTGTGACTATTGGGGTGTCCTGCACAGACCCAGGAGCTTGACTCAATGATCCTGATGGGTCCCTTCCAACTGAGCATGTTCTATGATTCTGTGTAAACATGAAAGCTCCATTGACAGTAGTTGCAGGTAAGCCCAGAAGTCTGAAAGAACAGCACGAGTATTAAATAGACAAACCTCATTTTCTTCTGAGAATTCCCTACATATCCCTTTAGGCTCTAAACCCATTCAGAGGTATGAACACAAACCTCTCAATAATTCCTGGTGAGGTGCAAGCTGAAATGGAGAAGCCTTTCATCCTGATAGAACATTCATTTCAGGACTAAAATACCCTGCTATGAACACTGCTTTGGGTATTTCCAAGAATTAGTGGGTCTGTATAAGCACTTTGTCCAGGTGAGCTCAGCGGAACTGTTCCTGCATGCTTCCACCACAATTTTCAGGTAGAACAGGTTGGTTTTTATTTTTTTAGTTTTACAGTTTTTTCACTGTATGGGATTTCAGATTTGGTCAGTAGAATGGAAAGTTACAACACTGTCCTATCAAGCTGTGGTCATTTGGAGAACTATGGATTTCTGTTCTGACAGTAGGAAGGAACTTGTCTGCAGTTAAGTTTATGCATCATAATCCCCTCAGCAGAGACAATTCCTTTAAAACTCCATCATCATGGAACAGAACATCATTGTGTTATAAGCTGTACAAATCTGAATCAAGATCTGTTTTCTTTTTTGAAGACATTTTACCATATTATGTATTTATGGCCAAACATTAAATTTTTCCATTATGATAAATTCCTAGTTAATAGACTAATTTTTTCAATTAGTCAAAATAATTATTTTAATCAAGGATTTTAATATTATCTCCTATTCTTCAGAGGAAAGAAGATTTCTTTATGGGAGTATATTACTCTCCTTTGATATCTGTAAGAATCCAGGTGTAGTTATGCATACTGCTTTTCATTCTTAGGGTTTTACCCTCTGAGCAATGTCATTAAAATTCATGTAGATTTAATTGCTGATTTTTTACATTAGTATTTAAGCTTATTTGCTCAGGAAGTGAAAATGGGGAAGAATCTGGAGGAGCTTGATGTCTGTAACATCTTAAATGACATGTCATAAGTATGCTGCAATTTTTTTTTTTAAATTGTAGAGTTCTAGCTGTAATACAGTCCATCCTAACTCTTCTTTTGAATCCAGCATGCTACCTCTTTGATTTTGGCTTAGCACAGTTCCCAACATCTTTCTTTCCCATAAAAATTGTGTATTTTGTGGCTCACCCATAGCAGTCTGTAGAGTACACAGAGGAAATTAGGAGAAAAGAAAGCAAAAAGAAATTGAGGAAGCATAAAAGACAGTCAATGCATTGACAGGAAAAATTAGGCCATACTGAGTACAATGACAAGGATTTTTTTGTTGCATTATACTTGGTTGGGGTTTTTTAATTTCTTGTTGCTTTAGGCCAAGGAGTGTTTGAATTCACTTTTATTTCCAGTTGCTGCTTTGCCTTCTGGACAGAAGATGCTACTTTTTTATATGCAAGCAGTTTAATTTGACACATAACTGGAATTCTTTCATAGTGAATATGTGAAATATTATACCCTGAATATCCAATTAATATGAAAAATGTTATCTTTTTTGTTATATTCCCTACTTAAAGGTACTGAACAGGCAGAATTGTTCCAACCCAATTAAGTGCTATTTTATTACTGAGTGAAAGACTTTTCACTTTTTAGTCTTGCCCTCATCTAAAACATTCAAACTTGTTACATTATTTTTTGCTAAAGTGACCACGACAGAAAATCTCTTGTGCTGCTTTCCATTCCTATGATGGGTTGATGCATGAACCAATCAAACCACTAGCATATATATTGATCACTTGGAGACTTGACATGACAGTATACCTATTTAGTAAAAGAAAAATGAATGAAGTTCAGTAACACTTCCTCAGTTGCCATAGAAACCATTGCATCTTACACAGGATACTTGCCTGTGTTTGGGCCCCCATCCTTTGATATGCCAAGTGGCTGTGAATCCTTAATGTCCTCATCACCTATTTAAACTGCAATCAAAATCAGGTTATAAGAACTTAAATGCTGCCTTGAAGACAGGCAGTTTCTACCTCAGCTTCATTTACTCAAATTATAACCTACTACAGTTGGATTCCTTTGAATGGGCTGGAGCAACTAAAAGGTGAGCTACCCATGTGTAATTTAGGGCCCCAGTTCAGTGTGCTGAAATTAACTCATATGATGAGACCTTAAAGCATCAGATGAACTTGCAATCAAATGCACTTTTTGAATTGCAGGGAGCAAACTTTTGCATCATGTTATCCAGTTCAACATAGATCTAACCTAAGATAAAAAATGCCACCATTTTCCAGCAAAGCAGAACTGACAAAGCACTGCCTATACACCTAACCTTGCACAGCCAAAATCCCAGCTGACACAGTATTTTGAGTCATATGCTGACCTTACTGTGAAAGGGAACTTCAATTAGATGTCTATTGTGTTTTCAAATACAGAAGAATGGCTTTGTGTTCAATGGATTACCCCACTGATTAAGACAAGGAAGCAGATGCTGCAAGGGCATACAGAGGAAAGAATTTAATTTGTCCCGTTTTAGTATAACTCAGAATCTATTCCATGTACCAGACTAAGTAATACATGAACTAAAAGCCTGCCAACATGTTCTGGTCATGCAAATTTCCCAATAGACAGAAGTACTGGTACCTATGTGTAATGAAACCAGCACCTTCCATGTCCCAGAAAGCAGATAGAAAGGATGGGGGAGGGAGGAGAATCATGAAGGGAAGTCTTTTTATTTTCTTCTTTTCACGTGAAGGTTTATAATTAAAGGGGAAAGTAAATTAATTACATGAATATTAAAAGGTTACTCTTCTATTCTAACATTTGGTCACAAGTTGTCTAATGAAAAGGAATGCAGGCTGGAGGGCTGCCATGCCTTTGCTTCTTTCTGCAGAGGGCCACAGGCTGAAGCAGTGATTGTGCGTGACAGATTCTGGGAACAATGAGCCTGCGCACAGATCATCCAGATGGAGCTTGCTTTTCTAAATTACACCAACAACAGGGTGGCCCACAGGCAAACAAAATAGTTAAACAATACATAATAAAGTTTTTATTTGGTATTTCCTGTGAGCCTCTGCCAGTTGCCAGGGAGTGTACTGTATTTTTCTTTTGCTGTATTAATTGTTGACCACAACTGGCAAAGACCCAAACTAGCAGGGACAGATAAGGGGGGGAAAATAGCATCTGGACACTAAAGCCTCAAGTGTACTGGGAAAAAAAAGCACAAAAAATTACAGCATATATCTGGAATTTTCCAACTAACGATGTGCGGATGTGGTAGCGCTAGGGAAAAAGAGCCAAACTGAGCCTGCTTTGTTCACTAAGAGAGGCCCCCCTGTAACATTCCTTTTAGCTGTGCATATTTTGGCTTCAGTTCTGCAGTTTTAACTATATACTGTGTATGGAGCAGTTCAGTTGTTGCTTCATGAATCTAATGATTTTGTTACAAGAAATAAAACTACATCAATGCATATGCATTGTTATTGTTTTGAGGTGTTTGAACAGAAGCTGGGTTTTAAATGTTAAATCATAGGTGTTAAGTTTTCAGAGGGAAGAGGAAGAAAATTGCATTAAATACAACCCATCACAGCAACAGCTGCAAGAAGGAGACCCTCAGTAGCAGTGAATACTGCCTTTTTAAACTCATCAATGAAATCAGACCTTACAGTTATCTGGTTTAGGGAAAAGCCCACAGTATAGCATTAACACTTGGATTAAAACAGAAGGCTACGTAAACATACTAGTTTGATAGCATTTTTCTATTTTCTTTGTCCTTATAAACAGTTAAGTTGTTTGCATCTTTTTAAGGAAGTTTTATACTCCTGATTTACTATATGCAATGTCGTAAGTCATTCTGCTGTACTAGTACATAGCAGAGAAAAGAAACAAGAACACATTGCAGGCATTAGGCCACCTCTCCAAAGAAGATGCAAGTTGATGTGAAGGCTGCCAGTTTGTATGGAGAGGAGAACCATCTGCACTAGGCAGTAACAGGAACTGCACCTACAACAGGTTCAAATGATGAGAAATAAGTTGTTGCTATGACCTTAAGTTGTCATATATTTATACAGCATTTTTAGATGTACTTGGACCATCTTCCAGTGACCAGTGGCCCTTGATGCAAAATTATTTGTTTTTTACTAATCATTGTGCTGTTTCCTATGCATGGTTACCTTCTTCATACCCTTATAACCAACCATTGTGTATCCTATCACGTGGAAACAGATTGTTGCTCCCTTTAAAGACCCTCCAGTCATTATAGTCCCTAGTGAAATATATATATGCAATTTATTCACAGTTAGGGATGTCAGTTGGAAACCAGCTGTCAAACTGATATAGAAGCAGTAGATGAAGAAAATGGTCAGATCTATGGGATAGATAAGTACAGCTTGCTCCTGATCACTGGCAGGCATGACTCTCCTAAGTCCCCTAAGTGAGCAGAGTTCAAGAGCAGGCCCACGCTTAACAACATAAATGCACCAATACCAAAATCAACTTCCAAGTTACAGATTTGCCTCTTCTTCCTCATAAAAATAAAAAATTATATATTTGCATGTACTGAGCTGCTACTCTTTACAAAATACTTAAAACTGCACAGGAAGTTAGAGTAATTAGAATAGGCTTCATTTCTCGTAAGTGCACTGGTTCCTTCTGCAGTCAAGGACAATGAAAGTCTTTCAAACTTTGAAAAATAAGCTGACTTAAAGATCACTTATTGTGGGAGTGGTATGTAATCTATTTTGTACTTGCCTGAGATGCAATTGATTAAAATTACACTTGTGCCTGACGCGTGAGATACACCATGAGATACAGCAACAGATAGCATTCTTGTGTACAGCATTTCCCATTAGTTGTACTTTCATCCCAGGCCCTACATACAGAAATGGCAAGATGGTTCAGAGAGGTCATCTCCAGTCCTCTAAATAATTTTTCAGCCTGAAGATTACACCCAGACTTGTATTAAGAAATACTGTTAGTCTCCACATAAGTGATTTCAAGGCAGTTACTAGACCAACACTTCAGTTGTTCAGAAACACTAAAAGCCTCTTTTATTGATCCTAATAACACCTTTTCTGTAACTAAAAATCCATTCTTTTTTTTTTATTAGTTGTACTGTTCACTTCTGTTTTCCTTCTGGATTTTGCTGATGGGATATTTTAGTCTTGTTCCTACTTCTTTTCAAAGAAGTTTCATTTTCAGATAGTCATGCAGTAGCCCAAAACAAAACAAAGTTTATCTGGTGTTTAAAAATGCTTTGTAAATAAAAAGCTTAAGGAGGGGTCATTTAGACCCATGTTTTGTAAAGGCTTCATATTACAAAAACTAACTTGCTCTAAATTCAGCCTGAGTGTATCCTTCTAAAAACAATAATACTGGTAGCTCTTGAAAACACTTAGTTTCTGATCCCAGGATCAGAAAATTAATGATTTTAAGTATCAGTAAAAAAAAATCTCTTAGTAACAGAAAAGAAGAATATTCCAATCTAAGTAAGTTCTTTGTTTGATATAATCAAAAATTCTTTTCCTTGCAGGCTGCAATTTTCCTTGAAAAAATAATAGTATTCATTAGATGCAAATGTATACTCTTTAGGAAACAGAGTATTTCTAATTTTTTGTTTCTAAAACTATTTTCTAAAGTACTAACAATTAAAAACAAGCATAGATCTGAATATCAATGATTTCTTTGCCTGCAGATGTCTTCCTCTAACCACCCAGAGCTTCGACTGAAGTCGCTAGGAATTACATGTGTATTTGGAGTTAGCGTGGAGCTTTTTATGAGATGTCCAGTTGTGTTTTTTGACACAGCCTAAGAACATTACCCTTCTCATGCAAAATATGTTTTGCCTCAGAAGAACAGCTGAGGTCCTACCAGTTTGTCTCTTCCTCTATAAGTTTAGAACCTTAGGCAGTGCAACAGCTTTAGAGGCTGTTGATCTGTGTCAGTCTCAGAGCTGCTGATACTTGGGTTTGGTGGCTCTGCAGAAACTCTGGCTTCTGGTACTGCTTCTCCCTTCTCTCCTCCTCAGCATCCATGGGGCCACACATGGATGTTACACAAGTATTTCCTGACCACATGAGGATGTTATTTACAGGACTTCCTCTAAGAGTTCAAGGAGGGGATAGATGTTGCTGTCTCTCTGTGGCTGTTAACACTGTAAACGTCTTCTGGAGATGGCAAGCACTCTTATTCCCTTTCAGAGAATATGTAGGGAATTTTTTGCATATAGTGGTTGTTTCTTAGAATGGATCTTTGTGGGGAAAAGGCTTAGACAAGTGTCAAAGATGATGGGAAAACATATTCCAAGGTTAACTGGTAGTAAGGTTGATGTTTTCACAAGAGCACTTGACTCCCTCTCTGAGACCATTAAAGCATCTACACTAGTCCTTGAATGTGAGTTTGCATTGGATTTATTCTCTTATTTTCAAAGATGGGTATATATTGCAATAAGCATTTTAGAAGGCCTTTTTTGTAAGTCTTTTTTTATCTTTCTTTATAAGGACTCTTCCTGAACTGTTAGGAGCCATGAGTGATTTACAGAGCAGCAAAAGGGATGTGACGCAAGAAAAGATCTCCTAAATACTGTATTTTACATTGTCAGGCAGGAGAGGGGCAAACCTTTTAAAGCAGTACATCCCCTTTCCACAGTGAGTCCTCTGTTGTGTATCTTCACTTCGCTGCACAATGGAAGTCTGTGGTTCAGTCTGTCTTCAATTTTTAGTAACATTCCTCTTTCAAGGAGACCCCAAGAGAAGGTATTGCCACTACCAACAAACAACGTTGCTACTGACTGGCCAGACAGAATTAAAACGTATCTCTATAAATTGGATTTTTCCTTCTGTCCTGGAGACTCATTATGCTCAGTGTTTGGCAAACCCCTGTGCCTGTAAATTGATGTACTTTCCCTGAAGCTGAGAACGTTCACTTGATATCATGCAGAACACAGCTTAGCCCAGTTCTGGACTACTAAAATTGCATCTCAATGCCACGCTCCAACAGCAGATGCAGAGTACACATATTAGTCCACATTTCCTTAACCACTGCTGAAATTGGAGTCTGTCAAACAGATGCCTCGAAGTGGATTTGGACTCTCAGGGAAAGTGTTTCCTCTCTAAGGCCTCTCTGCACACAGTGTTCAAGGAGTTAACAGGGGAGCTACTTTGAAAATAGAGGCAGAAGGTCATTGTCGGCAAGAGCAAAGACTCCTACAGCCTGCCATGGAGAGCCTTTCACCCGTCATTTCCCACCCAGGGGATTGTAAACATTGGCTCGCAGCCATGGAGTCCTACAGAACTTCTCTTTATTTGCAGCATATACATTTATATGTCTTAATGGAAACTGAAGCACGGCAAGTTATTCCTGCATGTCTAGGAGGAGAGAGGGAGCTTCTGTTCAAGTTAAAGAGATGGGAGAAAGAGCCATTACTCACGCTGGAATTTGAAAACATAGAGATACGCTTGTTTAGTGGTGCTTCACATGTAACATAGCTGCTGTTCTCAGGCAAACTTTCTCAACTCACAGGAATGTGTAGAATGCTGTCACTTAATCAGAATCCAGAAGAGGTCTTTTATCTGCCATTTGTTAGTAACTAGCAATATTGCTCTTATCTCATTGTCCTTTAGCTTGATGCAGTGCCCTCAGACTTGAGAACTTGTAACATGAAAGCACTCATTACCTTGAACATTCTTGTTTGTATTGTCTTAAGCTATTATCTCTTTGGCTTAAATAATTGATGCTTTGTATCAATTTTGAGAGTGTTATCTATAGAAGTCTGATCTACAACATTATTTTCACAAATAAAACATTTTATATTTTTATAAGTCTGTCACTGCTCTGGAGTAAAGTCTTCGGTGATCTAGACTAATTCAGGTCTTGTTTATCCAACTAACACAATATGTTATCTATAAATAATTTTCCTTGGAATGTGGCTTCTTGAAAATAACATAGTCATACAATCTTTAATGTTAAAATTGGTCTAGTATTGGACCAACTGTAACATGGTTTTCTGCTAAACCTTCAGATAGTTAATATCGGTTCAGAAAGTCCTAAAACATTTATAAGTGGAAGAAATTTTATTTCGGTTTCTTTCAAAATCTTGAGCTTCACTTAGAGCTGTGAACCCTAGTTTTGGCTACTGAGTAGTGTATTAAGTACCAGGGGAGGAGATGTTGCTTCTTTCTCCACAAATGAAAGCAGAGTGCTGTCTTCTAGCAGTTTTGTGAGTTCCATCCATTAGAAGCAGAGAGGTGGAATACAGTCTGTTTAGATACAAAGTAGAATCCAGCCTGGTTAATGTAATTAATGCCTGCTTTTATTTTTATCCAGTGATGGTCTAATGTAAAATGCATACACATTCCAAAGCAGTATCCAGAAACTCGGCTCCTTGCCCCTTCCAGCTGATTGTTCTTAAGCATTCAGCTGCTTTCAGACACAGTCTTGCCCCATGACTCATATACTCCTGGCAGAATAGTGAATTTGGCTTCAGCAAAGGCAAGGAAAGAGCTGTCACCCAAAAAGCCCCTAGCCTAGTGGTCGAAGAATGTGCTTGGGTGTAGGAGGTACCAGTTAAATCCCCTTTGGCTGAGTTTCCACTTTGAGATGAACCAATAACATTTGCACAAGATGTTTACGTAGATGCAAACATATATTGCTTCTACCATCACTCTTGGGTACAGGCTTCACCAGATAGGGCTCCATATGGACTTCTGTTGAAAACATCCGTTCACCCCGGGTGTCTGTCTACCAAAAATGCATCACTCACAGTCGTGCTTTAGCTCAAACACAGCTGCTTGTTTCTGCAGCACAGGTCTTCCTGATGTGTGTGACCATCTACACATAAGACCTGCAGACGCTTTCAGAGTAAGAAGAATTCAATAACTAAAGATGCCTACAAAGGGCTTCAGAACTTCAGTGGCTTGTGCCCAGCATTTTATTGGTCTTAAGCTCACAAACCTACTTAAATGCAAGGTTCAGACAGCCTGAAGACCCCACTTACTGTTTTTGACCTTTCTCTCCAGTCCTTGCTTTTGGCTGGAAATTACATTACCTGCTGTCTACAGCAGGTCTTTGTCCTTGTGATGTTTATTTCAAGACTTAACTAATTTCTAGTGATCTGTGGTATGTTTAAGTATATATGAATGCATACACCTATGCATATATTGCATCTGTATATGGAAAGTTCAACTTCTTATTTTCTTTGTGCGTATCTAAAAAACTCTTTTCACATTTGTTTTTAGAAAGAAGGATGTTTCATGAGGGTTTTGTTTCCCAAGTGTAATTTCAAAGAATTCTTGAAAGGTATTTCATAGGAGTTTCATCTCTATGGTATCATTTAAAATTTTGCTTACTTCAGTTTAAAGCCATACATTTATGTAAGCCATAGTAAAATCTTCTGCAGTCACATTTGCAGTGTTCAGAATTGCTTTATGCCATAGGTGGGAAGGCCCAGCTCTGTGATGGTTGTCATGATGATGAGGCAGTTGAGGTCTGCACCTTGTAAAGTAATGAGGGCGGGTGAATCCCAAATGGAGCTTCTACTGCAGAGAAGCTGACTAGCTTGCAACCCTGGGTTATCTTTGAGCTTTGCTGTAATATAGGAGTTTTTACTCTAAGCTATTGCTTCACATGACCATCTCTGACAGATGTTGCTCCACCAGCCTTTTATCTACTATACCAGGCTCTCCATGAAATTGGTACTTTGCCTTCAGACACAACATTAATTTCCAAGTTTCATTCTCAACTGAATGAAAATAGTATCTTGCAGAATTTGTTTGCACCAAGTTTCTGCTATGTGGACTCCCAAGCTGTCCACAGTAAAACCTCTCACCTAGAGAACTGGCCCGATTTAATCCATTCTTTGTGGCTTCTCTGTGCATCTCCTCCTTTTGTTCAAGATGGCTTGACAGAAGTGGGCCGAAGTTCTGTGGGAGAGAGGGCTATGGTGGCCTTTTTGGTTTTGCTTCATTTAGGCTTTTTCTGTTCAGGACTGGAGTCCAACACAGCACCCCAGGAAGTGGGAACAGTTTTTTCTGTTGACCAGACTCTGGTTTTCTGGTAGCAGTGGAAAGTTGGTCATCATTGTCAAGTCCAGCTGTAGGTGGTAAGGCTCAGATTCTCTAAACCAATGAACCCAAGAAAAGGCCAGGCAGTCACAAGGGCAGCTTTGGGGGATCTTGGCATGGAGACGACCATGGTTGGGTCCTTGGCACAAGTTAGAGCTGTGTGTTCTCCTGCTCCCAGAAGACAGGGCAAAAGTGATGTGAGAGACTGTAAAAAAGGTGGATGACATCCAAAGGGAATATGCAGGATGCTAGATGAATTGATTTTGTGGCTTAAAGATGTAGAGCAGAGCAAAGCAACTGAAACAAAGATGTGCTTCTAGAAGTTAGGACTGTTCCCTGAGCTAGCTAATGCCAGCAGGTGACAGAGCAAGAGGAAACTTGCCAAATTGCTGCAGCCAGACCCAGAACAAGGTCTGTATTCCAAGGTACAGCCTCAGGCTACCACCCTTTTAGATTATTTTTTTAGGGTTTTTTAGCTTTAGTTTCATTTGGAATTGTAGAAGGAAATGTCTTCTTCCTTGCAGGTAGGTGTTTGACTTGATCTGCATAAGAAGACCGTGGTGTTTATTTCTTTCTGCCTTTGTGGGGCTTTTTAGTTCTGAGATAGATTATTAGAATTTGCTGTTGCAGGCTACAGATTTGATTATGACTCTTGAAGCATGATTGAAGAACAGCTACTTCTATTTAAAATATGTCACTCTCAGTGTTGTTAAGTGTCTCTATCTTTAAATACATTGTGATATAACACAAGTCTCATTGCATGCAAAGCTGGCCATTTCTGTAAAGAATTGAGTTGTCCCATATTCCATAGAAGGCTGCACTGCAGCTCAGAGAATAGACAATCATGGTTTTGATTTTGATACACAGCAAGGCCTGGCAAATGTGACCTTCATGGGATCTGGATTAGGTAGAGTAGTGTTGCTGATACTATTTTTGCTCCTTTCTTTTTGTATAAAGATAAAACACTTTTCACCTGAAGTCTCAGGAGTCTTTCAGAAGTGTTCTCTATATTGTCCCTGTAGAGAATTCTATGAAATACTCTGCTTAGTAGAAATACATTTCCTTGTATGAATTTTGAGGTAAGGTCTGAATCACTAGTGGTTGAAATATTACCTCATGTTATGAACCAGGTTTCCTTTCTAGTAGCTGTTCCACACAGATGTTTAGTGCACAGAGACTTTTAAGGTAAAACCCACTGAATGTAGGTAAAGTATCTTCAGCTCCGCACATGATGTGCAAGCACGCACGCACACACATTGATGCCTCCTGACAACGGATGTACCTAGAAATGGTAGGTCTTCAGCAACCCTGTCACACTGGGTGATGTGGTTCTTCCTAGAAATGAAAAAAGGAGAATTCTGGTTAGCTTTGTGTGCTTAGAACCTCTAAGAAATGAATGGCTTCTTTATTTGTCATGTTATCTTAGAGTAGATGCTAAACCATGTTTCCTTCGAATCACGAATGTTTTAGCATCAAAAACAGGAGATTCCATTCTAAAACAGCGACTTGATAGTGGGTGGTACATGTGATCAGGATTTGTGTCTTCCATAAAGAAATAATCTTTTGCTTGATGATCTGACTCTTGGAATGATAACAACATTCATTCCAGTTTTCATAAAGCAATTCATCTAGTTTGTGCCGAAAATGGAGATAAATGTGAAGAGATAAAATTGGTATTACCATGTGCATTTCATGAGACCCATAGCACTAGGAAGGATTTCATGTTTTGTATGCTTAATCTTTTGTTAAGAAGTAAAGTGCTTTTTAAATGCCACTAGAGTAGTTTGATATACACTTACTTTAAAAGGGAAACTATTTTAGTGTTTCTATAAACAAACAAACTTTTTTAGTCATCTTTCTCTAAGAAAGAAGCATTCTCTCCTGTCATACCTATCTCTGTGATGGAACTGAAAACAGTTAAATAACAGTTGAAGAACCACTATTCAAAAGAGAGATTAAACAAATGTAATTGTTTGGGCAGATACTATCCCTGGAAACTAAAGCACATCATATAATTACCTTCTCTGTCACAGTTAGCAATAATAATAGGTCTTCAGAAATAGATTAAAGAGAGTCCTAGATTTTCTTTATAAATGCAGAATGCTCAATGAATGCTCCAAGGATAGTGATAGGAAAACACAGTAAGACAGTTGCCAGCAAGTAAAGGAGACACACCCCTGTTCGAAATGAGAGAAAATACATCATTGTACAAAAAAAAATATATCATTATACGAAGGCTGAAATTTAGACATGCTAAAATCCCCTATCTTGGCTTCGTTACACCTGTGGGACAGGTGGGTTTTGAATGTGTTCTCTGTCTGTGCTGGAATTATTGTGCATAGTGCTGCAGGATGGAATGAGGCATTGTCTCTTTTTTCTCTTGCTCCTACATCCAGCACACCCCAGACTACCTCCTCCCTAATTTCCTGGGACTCACACACACAAAAACACACACAAAATCATTTATCTATGTAGCGTAGGTGTGATGCACTTCCAAAGGTCTTTGGAGTGTTCCTAGGGGGCATGGAAGATGGTAGGGAAGTGGGGAATATCATCATTGCTGGAGCAGAGCAGGGCATGGATTTGTTACACAAGAGGGCTGGAAAGTGGGGCCACCTTGGACTGTCAGGAGGACTCAGAGCAGAACACAGGACAGGTGTAGGGCCCATGATCCTGCAGAAATGCCATCATGTCACAACCTCGTGTCACCAGCCCTCTGGACTGCCACTTCTGCCTTGCTCAGTCCTGGCTGTTGGTCCATACTCCAAACTGAAGACAATGAAACATTATTAAATCCTTTCTTTTCCTAAGCAGTTTTTAATATTACATTGACTTAATTTTAAGCAGTGTTACACAGCAAGCCATTTTAGCATATTCAATTCAGAAACTGCATTTATTCTTTTCAGTCTCTGTGGAGTTTTTTCAACTGTGTTTCTTCTAAGTGAGAGGGAGGTGGATTAGACAGAGACAGCCTCTCTCTACAGTAGGGATTGAAGCCAGGCTTCAGTCAATATGCTTGTCTGTAATTCTGTCCTCTCCAGCTAGTCTGTGGCAAATGTGTCAAGCTTAGTCATAAAGCTGAGAACACATTTTTTACAAAGCTTCAAGAAAATTCTTCAAGTTGTTTTACAGTCCCAGACCTGAAGAATAAGCCATGAAGTACCAGGCTCATAGTGAATTTGCTAAGATTCCACTTTGAATCCTCGTGAACAGTTTGAAGCAAAAAAATTTTGTTAAATTGGAAGACCATGAAGCTATGCTAAAGAGCTTGACTCTGCATACTGTACCATATATTCTTTAGCTATGTTCCCTCATTTTACTCAAAAAGAAGGGATAAAAATAAATTAAAAACAGTCATAAAGATGTTCTGAAGATCATGTGAAAGCCTTGTTAGTGAGAACTGAATAAAAAAACTTGAGTTTAGGAACTATTGTAGGGAACATTAAAAAATAAATTTGCAAGTTATCTTTCATGAGATTTAAATGCTTTAGGTAACAAAATGAGCCAGCATCTAATGGCCAATATCATTAACAAAATAAGTACAAAAAGATCACAGAATAAACAACAGTCACAAAAGCAAAATATTTACTAAGAGAAATTTACTTGGATGCGAAAATACTTTATATGAATTTAAGCATCCTTCTAATTTCTTTGTGGAATGATTTCTGTGAAAGTTAGTGTTTTAAAAGGTTTTACAGGCCTCTTCCAAGCCCCTTCAGAACTAATTAGTATAGAAATAGTCTCATCTGGCTTTGGATATCTAAAAGGAAGATGTATTCATATGGCCCAGTCAGATTGTCCCCATTGATAGTAATCAATTGCAGTGTGTGTTCATCTGACCTGTGCAACACATTTGGGATAAAGTAAGACCAGTTGCTGGGTGAGATGAGGAGTAGGTCATGCCTCCCCCACCCCATCACTCGTGGAGCCACCTCTGAATCAGAGGAGATGAGGGAAGCATAGCAAAATGCCTCCTTTCTGGAGTGAAAGGAAGACCCGGGGCCACAGCGTGACTCACTGGCTGGTAGATTAAACAGTGCCAGAAAACATTCGTGGGTACTGGAGCTCAATTGTCTATACTGTTAAATTATTAGAATGGTTCCTGGCATGAGTTATTCCAACCAGCCCTTCCCCAGACAGTTCCTAGGCGCTGGCAGTTAAGCATGGACCGAAGACCATTCCCAATAAGCAGTTTGCATGCGGTCACCTTTTCTGGGAGGCTGAGAATTTAATAATATGGACATAGGCCACTCTGTACTTTTTGGTCTCAGTGCCAAAGGAACATTTCCTGTCCCATTTAATTTCCTAGCACAGACATAGCTGCTGTGTTACAGTCTGATCCCTGCTTTGTTCGTGTAGCTGTGCAACTGGGCATTGGTCTGTACTTAAAGTCTGTGGCAAACTGAAATGTAGTCTTTTGTGTCTGTGTTACTCAACCCCATCCCTAAACCACTGTTTGTCTTTTTTTGAACTGAATGCTATTCAGACAGCAACTATATTTGGAAAGGGCTGTATATTGTGCAGATCCATTTAAATTAAGCAGTTATGCAAAAATGAAAATCTGTACTGTAAAGTAAATGGAAACTATATGAGACTGACACAATGCCTAGATCTACTGTTCTGTCACTAGTGAGTAGACGTTTCCCACTAATTTGCTTTTTCATCAGAAACAGGTAACATGAAGGACTGAAACTCCTTGGGCTAGATGGTGCCCCATAACCACATCTGTCAGGTGTAGTAAGGCAGAAAGCTTTATTTCAAAATGAAGTTCTCTTTCTTCATCTGACTCTAAATGCAGCTCTGCCCTTGCCTCTCACTGAGCACATTTCCTTCTTCAGAGAGTCAGACACAGCCTCAGTAGACTTTTGCAGATGTTCTTTTCCTCTCTACTGCCTCTCAAATACACGTCATTTATTTTCATCATGAAGTGCTGCCTAAATCTATTAACTTTTAAATAGTTAGAAGTAGTGATCTACAGCTACTTCTTACTGATACCATCTGATATTATCTGGATAGTAGAAACATAGAACGTGCACTAAAAAAGGAACTTAATTGCAACTTTAGGTACCTACTTCTCTTCTTCCAGTGTGTGAATAATCTCAGTCTTTTCATATGTAGCTGGATCTATTAAATACAAATGTTACAGGATATCTTCAGGACAGGCAGAGTGGGCTAAGAAGATAAAGGTGGAAAAGGAGATAATTTTGCTCAGAAGCATTTGGAGGCAGTTGGAAGAAGACAGGACAGGATGTGAAATTTGAGGGAACTTGGTGGTGCAAAGGAGCTGATGAGGAATGTGAGGAAAGGCAGAGCCTGTGGGATGTAGCAGGGCACCAGGCTGTGTCCACCTGGGTGTTTGCACAGGACCAGCAGGGAATTGGGGACCACTGTGTGACGGGAAAACAGCAGAAAGAAGCCAGGAGGTCATGGGACTTGTTAGAAACCTGGCTGGTGTGAGAGGAGCTGAAGAGACCAGTCAGGGTGAGCAGAATCAACTGGAGAGAAGTTGCTTAGGAGAGAGGACTAAAATGCAACATGGTCACTAAAGTCTACAACCTCTAAAGTATTTTGGAGTCTTGCACAATTTAGAACCTCCATCAGCATGTGAACATGAATCCTTTTCCTACAGAGCAATCATCATATGCTGCAATTCATGTGTGTCAGATTTTAAGGAGAGACAGAATTTAAATGAGATATACTGATGTAGATACTGATGCTTTTTTCATCCTAAAAATGGGACTTAATCAAGCAGCTCTGTTAAGTGTGCTGTTGCCCAGGGAGACCTTGTTTCCCTGGTAGTGTGACTTACTTAAGCAAATTATTTTTTCACTCAGAACCATGCTAAAGAGGAAGTGATGACCTGCTTGTTCAGCCTCACCATATCCTGTGTTCAGAATAATTTTCATTTCTACTTCTCTGCAAATGTTAATGGAATGTCCACAAATATTTTCTTGGTTTCTATGGTAAGAGAGAGTGTGAAACTGTCCAAACCACTGCATCATACTCATCATCCTGTGCTTTTCAGGAGAAGACCCTGACCACAGAAGGAGTCATCCTTTTGTGGCATTACTTGTGTGTGAACTGACATGTAGTACATTTTGATCCCTTTCAGGTTCACATTTCGAAACACAGACTTGCATGTTAATAACCATAAAGGTTATTTGATTACTTTTATAATGACCCATTAATGACAGAGCATATCAAAACAGCTCAACACAGATTCCTTCTTCTCTGACTACAATGCAGTCAGGCATTAGCTGAAATTTAACTGTTAGTCTTTTGGAGATCTTATATTTTACAGGTTTAACTTTCCAAATAACTCAAGTAAAATCTCCCAGTCCCCCATGTACAGATGCATGGAGCATAGCAGGGTGCAAATGCTGGGGGAACTTGCCAGTAAGGGGTCACATGGGAGGAGCAGCCACCGTGCTGCACGCTTCCGCAGCCGCCTGAAAACAGCGCTGTTCCCCGCGGCAGCGTGGGCACGGGCAGGAGCTGTGCTGCATCTCTCAGGGAAGGAGCAGCTGTCCTGTGCCACACTCACCTGGAAGGGAATTCAGTTTGGGGCATATGGTCCACAGCCATGCATCCCCCAGTTCTTTGCCTATGAGAATGCAAAGCCCTAATGTTGCAGGGCTTGTGGGATTGGGGAAAATAAATCGTACTTATTATAAATCATCTAATCTCTGCGTGAGAAGATCCATGTGGACCTTAAATGAGGAATCATGAGGTTTGGTGGTATTCCCACAGATCAGAGATCACACAGCTCTTCCTCCTGACAGTATACCCAGCTATTCACAAAGAGCAATGGGTTGAAATTGTTATATCTAATTTCTCAAAGCAATATTACTTCATAAGCTTTTCCACAAATGTACTGCGAGAACAAAAGCAGAGTTCAGTTTGAGAGATGCATCTGCATTAGGAAAAATAACGTGTTTTAGGAAGAATTACATCTCATTCAGACAGGGCATCTCCAGAGAGAATCCCTGACCTCCAGTTACATTTATCTTCTTTTCTTGGAGTGAATCTCTGAAGAAACTTCTCTGGTTTTAATAGAATGTTTCATAGAAGCATCACTGGTATGGTAGCAAATCAGGAGCAAGACAAATGGAGCTAAGTAAAGCCCAATTTCCACACAGAAATCTGTTTCTGTAGATGGGTATCTGGAAGTGTAGCTTGCCAGTGCAGTACTTTGTACTGTGTTATTGAACTGTTTCATAGACAAATTTTATAAATAAACATCAAAGTGTTTAAAAGAACTGTTAGGAAATATGACCACTCTTGCACATATCCGTGAACCTCCCTTCAATGGCCATTCAGTGGTTCCAAAGGCTGTCAGGGCATTTAACGATTGTAATAAATGTTGTATTTGCTTTTGTTTCATCTGACTTTGACCAGCAAATTTGGCTGATTACTTCCATTTTTATTTTTCTTTAGAAGACAATTACATTGTTATCAAAAGAAAAAAAAAACACTATTCTTACACATTTCTTTGTGTTGATCCTGAAATTCAGAACTCACTATCCTAGTTACCATAATTTTAAAATTTCTTTTCATTCTTACACTTTTCTTGTTTCTATATTTTTTCCTTTTTTTCGGAGGTTTGGTTTGGTTCATGCTCGTCCTGAATGTTACATCTCCCATTTTCATATTTGTTGAAAAAAAAAGCCAGTTATTGTAGAGACCCTGCCAGCCCCCATATTAATAGTCAGATGTTTAAATTATAGCACAAAGTAAGAAAATAATGGCACTTAGTTGATGTTGTTATGGCTGGATTATAACTGTATTCAGGAGGAATACTCCTGTGGCTCTGAGTTTATATTCTAGCAAGATAGTAGCTCATACAGGATTCTGCAGAAGCTCCTTCTTCCATTCTTCTGCACAAATCCTGAAGAGACAGTCAGCGTCATCTGTATTTGGTCTACTTGTAGGATACAAAAGGATAAATATAAACTGTTCCATCTCTGTTGTGGGTCCAGTGAGCAGGACTTACCAAAGTACATTGATGGAGCAGTGACAGTAAAATTTCCACTGGGTCCCTACTACGTGTTGTGACATAACCACCAGGACAAGAACAGCCTAAAAGCAGGCACTTTACATGGCATATGTCCATGGGAAAGAGTGTGTCATTTGAACATACAGTATGAGAGAAGTTACTGCTGGTCTGACCAGCAACACATGGACAGAGACAGTCACAAAACTGTAAAGGTCAGGAATCTGCCAGGAATCCTTGTTGCTTAATTAAAAACTGACAGTTTAGGGTTCCTTTGTGTCCAAGGAAAGCACAGTAGATAGCACTGTTGCCTTTGGTAAGGGACAGCTTTGAGAAGAGTTTGACTTAATCTGTATCCAGCTGATAAAAAGAAAGTTATAATTTCTTCAGTTTCTTCAGAGACAACTTTTGAGGCAGGTCAAACATGTTTACTGTAATTGGCCCATGCACTTGTATTAACCCAGTTTCTTTTATAGAAAATAGTACATAAACCATAAAAGGCTGAGAACGGACATGCTACAGATTCTGAATTGTCCTGTGGGTAAACCCACAGTATTCCCTGGCTTATTTGTTTCCACTTTGGCTCTGGTGACTGCATCTATATCCACAAAAGTTAGGAGAAAAGGTCTTGTTCAACTGACTAACATTTGCCCTATGGAGAATCCAAATCTCCACTGGAAAGTTTTTGGGGTCTGTAAGATGCAAAAGGTTCAAAGAGTTGCTGATAGTGTGTTGTGGTACTGTGATTGTCACACCAGTGCTGTACTCTGGAACTATAGTTTTGTTGTACCCTGAATTGCAATGTTCTTGACAAGAAATGGTCTCACATCCTGAGTCATCATCACTACAGCTATAGATAGTGGGATTTCCATAAAGGACCCTTTTCTATGTGCTGGCTAAACCATTTGGCCCTAATATGTGAATTTTTACAATATAGATTAAACTAAGTGGAAGCTGTACATAGAGCATTTAGGAGGTTGTAATTCTACAGCTAAGCAATCTCTTTTCTGTTCCTTTTTGTTTTGCAGGTTGTTACTTTGTGGTATAGAGCTCCTGAAGTCTTGCTTCAGTCCAGTTATGCAACAGCAGTTGATCTTTGGAGTGTTGGCTGCATATTTGCAGAAATGTTCCGTCGAAAGTAAGAAATACAGTTTTATTTTCTTCATGCTTTTCATTTGAAAAAAATGTGCAGGATTGCCTGTTACAATACACTGAATCTTGTTTATATTGGAAAGGCCTGACAGGATGTTTTATTTGCAGTAAAATATAAATGTTCATCGCAGATTCATACTTGTTGCTATCTTGAAGTCTCTTTCGATGAGAGTCTCAGCTCTTGGTAAAACTTGCATGAGCATTGTTGCATTGGTTGCATTGGTTGAACCTGAATCCAAATGCAGATATAACTGGCTGAGAGAAGCTGTTGATCAATTTGAGTAAAGCTGGATTCTGGGAAAGATTGACCCTGAGGAAGGCAGGGCACTGTGGTCAGCAGAGTCTTCTTCCTCTGCAGTTTGTACATGGAATCATCAGGTGTTTGCTTGTTGTCTGCTCTTGGGATATTTGAGACTTAAGAAGTTGCTGTAAAATTGTTTTCTAGGGGTGGGATTTTTTAAGAATAACTTACATAGCCTGAAGGTAGGGTAACAGAGATGATAAGTGTAGTCAACCCCATCCTCCAAGATAAATGGCTTTTTTTTTAGCTGATTGTATGAAATTGGAACTATCTCACTACAAAATATTACAGCTGGATGCAGATGAGCTGTGAATTCAAGAGTCTCTCTTGTGTTCTGTTCTTTGCCTGTGGAAAGACACTGATGTGCAGGTTGTACCATATAGGGTGTGGAGAGGAACAAACCTGCAAGAATTTTAACAGGGTGAATCTTGATACTAACCCAATCACTTGTATTTTGGTTGAGCTAAAGGCAAAAAGTTCATGTTGCCATCACCTGGGTGACCGCCATGTAGAAACTGTACAGCATTTTTTAACACCCATGGTGAAGCCAAAGGATATACAGAACAAAAATATGAAATAAAAATATGTATTGGGTCAAACCTAAAACCCAAAGTCAGTAAAATTTAGAAGGGAATGCAGTGCTATAAGGGCCTTGAGAAACAACTATGTAATTTATACAATAAGTTAAAATACTAATTGAAGTCTTGCAAAATAACTTTGGGATTTTACTATTTAATGATGTTATATGGAAAAATAATTTTTCTTGGGCTTCTTGCCTGGTCAAATGGCCTGGGTAGAGTTATCCTCCACCCTCTATGTCTCTGACTCAGAAATGAAGTCAGAAAATGAGAGGAAAAAAAGAATGAGGATTTTAGGAATATCACTTAAACTCTCCATTGCAAACTTTTACAGATTCAGTCTTGGCCCATACAATATATTCACAACAGTATTAAGCTGCTGCTAGTTTTTCTGATTCAAGTAGGAGAGTCAAAAGCTTCATTTTACCATTTGAAATAAGAGTGATACAGGCCAAAAAATGAATGCAGAACTTTATTGCATGCTCAAAACTTTTTTTCCCCCCTCTTATTTAGTTTGAAGCATTTTGACAGATAAGAAATACTGCCATATACAAACTCCACCAATTTAATTTTATTTTTTCTTGTAATGGTGTATGAACCTTTTCTGAATCTTCAAATCCACAGTGTATATTAAATTTTCTACTTATATATAAATGCAAATATTACATTAATACTACAAAACCAGTATTTTTTTTTTCTTATAGAATCTTATTTGAACCAGAGTTCAATAAAACCAGGACTTCTATTTTTCTTGCCAGATAGGGTCAGTCTGACATTCTCAGTCTTATATTTGGGAGACTGTCAAAAACTGTAGAGGTCAGGAATCTGCCAAGTCTGTATGTACTATGTTCTTTCATCACAAGCAATATGACTTCTACATGCTTCAGTGTACAAGCATGACTTGGAAGACTGTTCTCAAGGTTCTTTGCCATAAAGCCAGAGCAAACAGCCCTGAATGGTGGCTCTGTGGGTTAACATTGCAGTACTCTCTGCATGATCTGAGTTGTCTTTCAGATTCTTCTGATGGATTGCAGAAGAAAGCCCATGTTACTGTGACCTTGGTAGCAATAAAATGTAAAATTTTGCAAACTCTGTGGAGTATATCCAAAAAATTGAATAATTGCAATAGCAATTTTACTGGGAAATGGTAGTGCCCTTGAGTAATCTCCAATCTGTATTTTCACTGGTGTTGGTAGGATAAGAGTATGAGAATGCAGCTAAAACTTTATGTGATAGATATGGGTTTGATATTAAAACAATCTTTTCATTTTGCTGTCCTACTGGGTACTTTTGCCTTCTTTTCCTACTCTCTTTTGCTTTCTCTTTTAAAGATCTTAAAGGTCTGTCATTTTTAAGAAGCATACTGAGACTTCTGTGGGCATTTTTATATCCCAGGGACTTCACTGGAACGGGTTTCATAATAAAACAATATACAGCATCACAAAACATACCAGAATCCTGTTTATGTCAAGGAGACATTGGACAGTCTGAGTTTGCTTGAATAGAATTTTGTAGGCTGTGTTCAGGGAGGGTGCTTTAAGCCTGGGTAAGTGCAGGAGGCAAGTGAGCTCTGTATGAATGGTCCAGTCTGTATTACAGGTTACTATGGGTTTTAAATGGATGGCATCTCAGTTTAAATCACCCTTAATCTAAAACAATTTAAGACAAATGCAAGCCAAATATTTATTTAAGAAATAGATCAGAAATACACAGAAGTGTATAAAGGACTTGAACAAAAAATAAAATAAAATAAATAAAATAAAATAAAATAAAATAAAATAAAATAAAATAAAATAATAAACAAATAAATCTCTGTCTAGACACACCTAGAGTACATTTGAACATTTCTCTCGTCTTGGCTGATTCAGCTAAACAAATGACACTTTTCAGCTCTTTTTCTCCCGCAGTCTGAGGTTTGTATAAAGTCATAGCTATTTCAAAACTGCACATTTTAATTTCGGTACAGATTTATAGGCTTCTGCAGAGACGAGCACAAAGAGTTTGTATCCTAAAATCCCTCAGTTAGATTTCCAAGGATCCTATTCTATTTACAGATCAGCAATAAACTGCTCAGTACTCAGGTGTATGTGTTATGTACACAGAAATTCTTTTGCTTCGTGTGTCTTTCTACCCATGTGCACGGCCTCAAAATAAAGCATTACTTCAAGAATTCCTTGTATAACAGGTCCAGTTTTTAAATTTCCTATTTAGTTAAGCAGTTTGCAGTGATTTCTAGACATTTGGATGAAGTGTCATTATGTAACGAAAGAGTAAATGCATTTGTTGTAGTGCCTGTTTTCTTTGTGATTTAAAAGCTCTGGTGCATGGATAGTAAAAACTAGTAGGGGAAATTGTAAGCTATGGTATGGCTTGCTGCCATATCAGAGAGTCCTTCAGAGATACAGCTGGCAGAATTGACAGGGGCCTGAGGGCATGGGGACATCATTTGGCTTTTTTTTTTCAGTTTAGATAAAGATTTGAATTACTTAGAGAAATACTGCACTTTGAGGCTGAGCATTTTCCAGGCCAGTAGGAAAGGGCTTTGTACCTTCTACTCTGTGAACACCTCATTAAAGAGAAAGGCAAAAATGGGAGTAGCATGCACTCCTGTCTGGATACATAAAACTCTTCCAGCTGGCTCAGGGAGTGTGGGTGGGTCCTAAGCCGGGAGCCATGACCAGTGTTTTAGGGAAGAAGAGAATGTCTTCCTGCTTCAATTAGGTAATACTAAATCCAGGTGGATGAGGGTGAAAGGGGGAAAGGACTGGAATCCCAGGTTCAGATCTGGGTGAAATGCTCTATAAAAGAAAACTCAGATCGCCAATCATGGATTCTCTTCTGACTTGAGAAAAATACATCAAAATATTTTGGTGCTTCGTTCTTACTTTTTCTATACCTGCCCAGTTTTCAAAACTGCACTCCTGTATGATTTCAATGCTGCACTGACTTGGAGGTTGGTAGGTGTGCATGTGAGACTCAGGAGTCAGGCTATCTATGTAACTATTCCAGCTGGGCACATTTAACTATAATATTAAACAATCAACTGAGTTTGTCTCCCTTAGGAGTAAATACAGAGCTAAAAATCATCAGAAGAGACTATTAGTTTTTGTAGCCTCTGTTAGCTGAAGCCCAGTCAAGCTGAAGAAGTCATACACTAGAGGATGGCCATGTGACTGCATATTTACAGGCAGCAATTCAAACCCAAAACTGGAAGGACAGTCCTCTCCCAAAACCCTTTTCCACCTCCCCAAACCAGAAGTAAAACCGTATTATCTCAGTGCAACAAGCTTCATCCATCCAGGAGGGAAATTAATTCCATTCACATGGGTTTCTTGCTAAGACTTCATGCACCCGCTCCATGTTGTTTTAATCATCCAACTGTTGGTAAAATCATCAGTCCCAGAAATTCATAAGCCACAAGATTGGCATGGATAGTATAAGGTTATTATTTATTCATTTTTAAATATTAAATCATGTTTTTAGTAGTTGTGTCATTTTTCAGATTACTCTGTCAACTCCTAGTATATGTGAGACAGTTATTGCATTACCAACTGTACTTGAAAATTGTAATTGCAGATAAGAGATGTGTGACTCTACTAAAATACCTATGGTGGAGTGGACACAAATAGCAGACATGGGGCAGCAGCTATTGGCATATAAGTCATCTTTCAGTGGTATAAATTTGTCCAATTAGAGGAGTTACATCATTGTGTGTAGAAAAAGCGTGAGCTTGGGACTTTGTTGCTGTAGATAATGTGTACAGATGTGATGATATCAAAACTCTGGTGATGTGAACACTGGATTTGGGACATACAGGCTGCCTAGAATCATAAAACGTCAGGTTTTTAAAAGCTAGCAGTACACATATTCATTCTTAGGTACAATGTCTTAGGGTATTGAGTAATTGTAGATCATCTAAAGCACTAAAATACAGTAAATCTTTATTCCCCTTTCCAAACAAGCCATAAATTATTAGTACAGTTTGAAGTGCAGTCATCAGATCCATTGCATGCACTTTCCTGTGTCAACTACAGAACCAGGTGGTAGAATGGGTCTGAGGAAGGAGACCATAAGAGTAGTGTGGCCAGCAGGACTGGGGAAGTGAGTGTCCCTCTGTGCTCAGCTCTGGTGAGGTCACACCTCGAGTGCTGTGTTCCCTTCTGGGTCCTTCCCTCAATTCAAAAGGACATTGAGGTGCTGGAGGGTGTCCAGGGAAGGGAAGTGGAGCTGGTGAAGAGTCTAGAAAACATGTGCCATGAGAAGCAGCTGAGGAAACTGGGGTTGTCGTGGAGAAAAGGAGACTCGGGGCAGGACCTCACTGCTCTCCACAACTGCCTGAAAGGAGATTGCAGTGAGGTGGGGGCCGGTCTCATCTGCCATGTCTCAAGTGAAAGAACGAGAGGAAATGGTGGTAGGAATGGTCAGACATTGGAATAAGTTGTCCAGGGAGATAATGGAGTCATTGTCTCTGAAAGTGTTCAAGAGATGGATGTGGCACTTGGGGCTGTGGCTCAGGAGTGATTATGGTGGTGCTGGATTGGTGGTCGGACTGGATGATCTTCAAGGTCTCCTCCAACCCCAATGTTGCTGTGATTCTGAGAAGGAAGACCCACTCAGAATGTGCCCCTCACTTCTACCTCTACCCGACTCATGAGCAAAGGAAGAGCAGCAGAGTCAGCTCTGTAGTTGAAGTTTCAATTAATGCTTTGTGGGATGAAGATGATCAAGTGGTTGCAGGAAGAAACAGGGAACTGTAACAAGAACACCTTTTTTAAGCTGTCTCCAAAACCTGAAGCTGGATAGGGAAGTTTGAACTTCGGCCATTGAGTGAAAAGACTTTTTAGCGGGATCATGCGGTAAAATCTTGGCTTCACTGAAATCATTGCTGAAATTACCCTGACTTCAAAGGGGATTGTAACCTCTTCAGAAACAATTCAGTGTGACAGGGTTGCACAAAGAGTGGCAAAGCTATTCTCTGTTAATGTGCACAGTACAGCACTTGAAGCAATCGCTGTAAAAGAGTGCTGCAAACTGGCAAAGCAGGAGAGGGTGTTGTGTAGTGGTGTCCCCAGCTTCCATGCCTTGCACTTTCAGTGATGCTGTACAAGCTTTCAGCTGCCTCATCTGTGATATAAATGCAGGACTGTGAGACTTTTGTTCAAAATAAGGATTGCAGTATATATGAGAGCTATGAAGAACTGTCAGCTAAAAGTTGAGGCAAAGAACGGAATTCACAGTCTGTCTTCTGGGCTTCATGAGGCTGCATAGCACAAACAAAAGAGTGTAAGTTAAATTTGCTCGAATTTAAGCCACTCTATGGAGTATGATTATTGTTACCTGTCTGCTAAAATACCACACACACAAACAGACACACAAACAGGTATCTACAAAGGAAGTCAAGCCATGAGTATGTGAGCTACTGTATGCATGTCCTTATCCAGAGAAAGATGTGAAACTCCCGTTTGTTACCAGAAGCAACAAAGTGATAACTTGTAACAGAGCCTGCAGTTTCCTGGGGCTTTGAATGGGGCCGGCAGCTTTCCTCTAGGAAGAGATCTGCAGTCCAGTTCTTGCTTGAGTCTGTCCTAGCTAGCATCAGTTTCATCACGCACTCATTTGGTCTGAATTAGCTGTTCTGTAGGTGCTAATCTCTCACAGATACAGGCTTTTAAGCTTGCATTTTCCAAAAAAAAAAAAAAAAAAAAAAAGGTATATGTCTGGCAGTGTGTGTTCAACAGAGAGCCACAGGTTCTCAATGTTCTAAGTGTGTTCTTCATCTGGAGATTGAAGTAAAGAGGACAGTGGGCTTTGGTGGAAATTGTTCTCAGAAATGCTGCTATTGCAGAGAATTGCTTGGAATTTTTAAAGTGCTGTGTCCTCTACTCCTGACATAGCCTGGGTTAGTCATTCCTTATGATGAGTTGTTTTGCTGTTGAATGGTCTTGAGGAATAATCAGTCTGTAACTTTACAAATGCATACTCAACGTGGGGGTTGTTTACATGTGCTAAATGACCCTCACTTCAAATTAAGTAACAGTACGTCATTACTTATATTTTTATTACTATTAATATTATTCAATTATCCAAACCTTTAGGAAAGCAGAAACATTTGTTTGAAGCCGGTAATCAACAGTAAAGTATCATATACTGAAATCATATACTGAAAATTTGTTATCAGCAAAATACTTTGCAATTGGATATAGAGCTTCTTTTTCTAAGTTTAGAACAATAGCCCAAGTGCATCAGATACTTGGGTTTCGATGGGAGCAGAACAGAGAGACTGCATATCCATATAAACCACCATGAACAGAATTGTCTCAAACTGAAATCAGTTGATAAATTTAGCCTGATTTCTACAGGGCAGGATGATATTCCTTGTCTTTTTAAAATTATCTTTATTTGCACACCATTGTGAATTGTCAACAGACTGGTATTTCAGCTTCTTGCTGTGTGTATAGATATTGCAGATGAAATCCTGGACATACTGAACATGAGACAGAAAGACAACTCTGATTGATAGTAGCGAAGACTTCAGTTTTATTTTTCCTTTCTGCACATACAAGAACAGTACCAATAACACAGTCTGAAAAGAGGCTCTGAAGATAATAAGGAGCCTCTAAAATATGAATACTGCCATGCAACAAATCGTGAGGCATATTTCTATGGCAGTATCATTTCCGATGCATCTTAATTCCTTGTCACTTATTTTCCTGTGCTTCAGCATATCTGACCATTTAGTCCTCACTGTTTTAAGTGGCAGAGCAGCTATGCAGCAGTAGGAATATTTGGCTTTGCCTACTAGATCCTGTATTCCTCCATAGGGAAAATTTCTACCACTTTTCAGTACTTAGCTTAACTTTTCCTTCTCATGCTGTGTTCTCTTATTTTCAACACATTTCTGAAATGTCTTTCAAAGCAGAGAAAAGATCTGTAATATATTTTCAATCTTCTTTAGGTTGGAAAGAAGAGAGAACTAGAGAGAGCAGCAGAGGAGTCTGTTAACAAAAGAAAAAATAGGATGTATAACTGGATGTTTGGGAGGGAAGGTATAATAAAACCAGTAGAACCATGGCAGAAAGCAACTAAGTACAGCCATGGATGCTGCTTATAAGTTAGGTTTTTCATATAAACTGCCAAACATTTTAAATGTGGTTTAAGAGAGAACTAGTCTCTTTATCACACAGCAATTTAAACACAGACTTTGCAAGCATATTATCTGGTGTTTTCCAGTGGACCTTAAACCAACATATCTAGTGGACCAAGAGCTCCAAAGTGTAATCATTCACTTGTGTGCTTGCTTACAGTTAGATCTTGGTAGCAGAAAGAACTAAAATAACAACTTATTTTTTCTGTTTTGTCTTTTGTTCTTACAAGCAATGATGGATGTTGCAGCTTAGAACTGTAAAAGCTACACAGCTTAATTTGCAACCTTTGAACCAAAGTACTGTACGATCCTGGCCTGACTTTGTTTCTGCCATTTTTGGAAATTATCTTGTTTTGTTACAAGAATGATTTAAATTGCAAGTGCCGTAAAAGTTCACCACAGTCCAGGCCAACTGTACTGGGAGAAGGTTTGTTCCTTAGAAAGATCTTGTCAGCATTCAGAATTCTGTGCTTTGCACTTTTCGTCCTTTATTCTTCTGCCATTCATGTGCACAGGGGTGTGTGGGAGGCTGATCATTTTTCCAAACTAGACCTAGTAAACTGGGATTTTTTTCTTCCTCCCCAGATAAGTGGCCAGCCTATTACAAAAACTTTTTTCAAGTATTTTTAAAGTTGAATGGACACAAGCCACAGTTTAACTTAGCGTCTTTAGTGATCTGATGGAACAACAATGACATTCTGCTTCACACTTAAGGAAAATTAACATAAAAGGAAGCGGAAGACTGCACTTGTTCACGTTATTCCATTGTTTTTTGGATAGTAAGGATTGTTTTCTGTTTAACCTGACCTCCAAGGCAGAACTTGCATTGACTTTAGGCAAAGGACAAACACACCTTAATAGAGAGAAGGGCAGACAATCAGAATAATGCCATAACTATTGGATAAGAAATAAATGTGTTTCCAAGACAGCATCACCTCATTAAAAGTAAAATACCATGTTGGTTCTTAGCTCACATTTTCCCTCAAGCCTTTTCTAGTTGATATCAGTTTGTCTGCAGTTGGGGTGACTGATAGCCGTTAGTCAAATCCAGTAACTGTATGGGTTTGTGGTTGGAGATGAGTGGTAAGTGCCAGGCCATTCACTTGTGGTTTTGCTTCTAGTTTCCAGCTGTGCCAGACTTTCAGTCAGAGGAATAGATCTGTTGGTAAGGGAAACCGTTGATAAAGCATAGAAACCAAAAACTGCCACTACCCATGACAAAAAAACAGAAGGGAACTCTGGACCAGTGGTACAAAGCCCCACAGAAATAGTGTTAGCTGACCAAGTTTGATTTGACTGTTTGGTTCAGGTGTGGGGTCATGTCAGGCAAGGCAGTGGCCAAGGGACCAGGACCGGGACCGGGTGGCTCTGGGCTGGCAGCCAGTGGCTGCACACAGCCCAGATAGCACCTCATGAGAAAGGTCTCCTCCTGGAGAGCTTCCCATAGCTTCTTCATTGCAGGTGGCACAACACTAGCCTGCAATCCCCCTGAACACTCCTTAAAAATATATGCATTCCTTAGAGGTCCAGTATTCCAATCTGTGACAATCTGAACTGGTCTCTCCAGAGGTCAGAGGAAAAGAGCTTGTGGTTAAGAGAAAGACCACAACATGTTGGTCATGATGTAGGTATTTGTAAGTCCTTGGTATTAACATCGTAGCATTTGCAATGGATATTTAAAAAAGCAGCTGGCAGCAGAAACATCTGGATCTGAGCTGTGCTGGGCGCAGCTGCTGTCCAGTTGCTGTGAACGGGCACCACCTTTGTGTCCTTTGGAGCATCTCAAAGACAAGTTAATACCTGCCATAAGCCAGAGCAGCCTGAGGGCTGCTTTGGTGGGATCCCCAGCTGCAGACTGTAGCAGTCACTCCACCAGCCAGAGAACAGGAGAGAAGCAGAGCAATGGCATCCATGCCCCTTGCTCTCTCTAGCCTGAAGAGGGATAGCCAGCTGTACACTGCCCAAAGACTTTCTGTTTGAAAGGGTATCCTGGCTCTTTCACACAGCTTCCTTCTGCAGGAACTTGGCTGGGAGAGACTTTGCTTTTTGCCTAGAGTCTGGCCGGGGGAACCTCTGTGTACTTTCGTTTGACTTGTAATACAACTAAACATTGTTTTTATTTACTTTTCTCTTTCATAGGAAAATGGCTACAAAACGGTATTTAAATTCCTGGGATCCTTTCCTGGATACTGGTGCACTGTGGAGAGGAGGGAAAAAGACTAGACTTTAACTGTGATTCATGTTGCTGAGCTCCCAAGTGTGGGAGGTTTTTTTCCAAATTGTGTGTCTAGTCAAACATTTTGATCTGAGCAGCCTTTACTGAATTTTCTGTGTTTGATTGTCCAGAAAAGAAGTCTAATAATTAGCTACCATTGGTCAGTCATAAAGACAATATGTACTAGTTGAGAAATATATAGGACTAATCTGTCTCATATTTGAGTGTTTCAACAGCTTCAACTAGCACTTCTCCATATGTATTGGTCACCAAGGCTGTTAAATGTTCTTTATATCTAATAAAACCCCATAAATGTGCATGAGAGAACTGGAAAGCAGACCTAAACGAACAGACAATCTCTGAAGTTTAAAAACAGCTAAGGATAGCAGAGTAAAACATAACAGCTTTCTGAGACGTTGTACTATTTTCTACCAAGTAAAAAACTGGCTGTGAGAGAAGACCTCAAAATGTCAATGAGAAAGCACATTTGATATTTATATTTCTGGAAAACAATTTCTCCAAGGAAATCACGGTGCCCAAAGGCAGCTCCCCACTGCCTCTGTGGAAAAGCTTACCTATGTTGCAGGATTGAGGGCACTGCAGAGAACTTGCCAGTCTGTGCGTTGCAGATGTCAAAGACCTAGACAGAGTCCTAACTTGATGAGGAAGGGAGGTGGCCACAGCCTCTCCTGCATGTATGTGCCACCTGCCACAGAGCAGCACGTGTTACCCACGTGTAGCTGGAGCTGCCTTTGCCATCAGGGGCCTGGTGTTGGCAGGATACAGCTCACCCTAAGTCACAGCAATTCCTGTCCCTTCTTCCTTTGAAGCCATAGTTTGCCTTGTGATATGAAAGCACGTGTTGTTGCCTTGCTTCTGATTTCTGTTTGCACATGGCCTGTGGCACTGCCATTACATTTGCTTGCTTGCTCTGCCTGACCTGCTGGCCCTGTACAAATGAGTCCATGTGAGACACAGCCACCATGGTGTGCTGACTGCTAGAGGCAAAGCCAGGATTTGACAAGCTCTTGGTGTCTGCATGTGACCTGCCTGGCTGTTCTCTTGTGCTTGTGGCACGCTTCGTTTTGCAGTCTTTTAGGAATTGTCCATCTGGCATGGTCAAACCATGTGACTTCTTCCAGAAACTCATACATAATCTGCTCTGCTTTCCTTTTATAGATGCACTGAATGAATTCCATCCAGATGCAACTCTTAAGACAAACTCTGAGAAAGTAGTTCTTCTTTTACTTAAATATTCTCCATATTCATAGCTTCTCTCCTAACATATCAAAGTTTGCCAGTAGTAAGTGCTTTTGGAATACAGACATTTGTCAAATACGAATTACATCCAAGGGATTACTTCATTTCCACTCATTTATTCAACTGAGCTGGAGTAAATTGGCATGAAGATTCAGTTACTATTGATTTTCACTGAGTCTGAATCAGTTACCTAAAGGTACATGATTCAATGAGCTATATCATCCAGAATTTCACCAACTACAGTGAATTATCAGATCTTTTTTATTAGATTATGTCCATGAAACAGGTTTTATGATTATGTCAGTGCAGCATACACACTGTTCTACACAATTTAATAATTTTTAAGTGCTCTTTATATCCAAATAATTTGGGAGCAAGGTTTCAGCATCTAAAGAAGTATACATAGTAGGAGATCTTTGTGTAATGTTTTTATCTATGGCTGTTAAATTAAGCCTGTTTGGCAGTGATGAATCATGCTCTGCTGCTGTAAGAATGAAGATAGTTAAACCTAGATCTCATCAGACCATTAGCAATGAAAGAGTACATGTACAGAGTCAGAACCGTATTCTAGGTGGGTGTCCTACCCACTCAATCACAGAAACAGACTTGTTTGCTTCTCTCCTGCCTTGGAATCGTTTTTCCATTCCTGTGAAGTAATTGCAAAAGGAGAGGTAGGTGTTGCTCATCTAGATCTTTTAAGAATTTGATTTTGAGGGCATTTTGCTGGAAAGTGCGAGCGGACTTTAAAGGGGGCCTAGACTTTATAGCAAAGCCTTTATTTTTGGCAAACATGCCAGCCACAACTGTATGAAAAGCAAGGCATAAAATGGCTTACCATGGGAGGAGGCTTTTACTTCATTATTCTCTTGCTCCAGAAGAGAATTCTGGTTTTTTCTTTAATTCTGAACAAATTAAGTTGGGGTTTTTTTCAGAAATGACAGCCATCTCCATGTGGATCTTGAGAAACTCCTTGTAGTGGACATAAAGATGGTGAACACTCTGGTAATGTGAGGACAGAAGAGTTCAGGATATGGGGTGATTCAAGGAGCTACATGTACTCAGTATTTTAGAGACTGAGGGAATATTCATTTCATAAAGACAGAGTTGTGTGCTCTTCCCGTTACAATTATGTCAAAAACCAGTAGAGCTATGCCACAGACAACACAAAAGGCTTATGGTTCAGTAATGGCAAAGCAGAGATAACAGCATAAAAATTGTTGCAAATAAAATTTGGGGAGCCTGGTAACACACAAAGCACAAACAAACACAAACACACATAGGGGAGGGTGGCATCTGAGCAGTGTCATCACCTGGAAGTTAGGTTTTCAGTTTTCTCTGTAATATAAAAATTGCTCTTTATTTTGGTCAGGATTCCAGTGGGAAAAAAGATTTTATGTGAAATCACTAAAAGCCAGACAGGATAAATAACAAGAGAGCTCCTAATAGGTGAACTCATATTACTTTGCACTGTCATGGGCCAGTGAACATAAATCTCACAGCTTCTCTGGCTTGAGTAGAGTGTATTGCATGGGACAAAGTATTGCTTAGGGCAAAGTTGTATCTACTGTACCTGGCCTTTGAAAACTGTATCAGTTTTCCTTGCATGGTTGCTGTACATAAGTTTCTACCTTAAATACTTATCTCAAGCTTTTCTGCAGGTGTTTATTAATTCACTGTAAGCCAGGACAGCTGGTAAAAATTAAAGTATTTTCTTCACACCATCCTTCTACTTTCATGTCTTTTGACACTCAGACTTAGCAGCTGGGGAAAAAGGTTGAAATTGAAATTTAACCTCTGCTCACATAACAGTTTACCATTTAGTACTGAAACGTTTCCCCTGCCTTTCTTGTCTGAAGGGTTATAATCCATTTACAGAATTTTTTTCTGACCAAGAGTGTTTTATTACAGCTGAGGGTACTGAGACATATTAGTTGTGGGTGGGCACAGTTCTGATGGTCCGGGTTTATCTGAAAATTTAGAGAGGCTTAGAGCAACAGGTGCCACTAACACCTAGTATGGGGGCAAATGAAGTGATCACAGATCAAAACATGTACTTGACACCACACAGGAGCAGCTGAAGCCCAGATGGAGAGAAAACCCAAGGATTCTCTCTCTTAGCCTTTAATGTTTTTTTAGAAGGGGAAAAAAATCATCTTCCCTTAGATTTTTATTCTGTATTGAGAATTTCATGTTCTAGATTGTGAGAACTTCTTTGAATTCTGTTTCCCTTCAAACATGGGAATTTGCCATCTCTTGAAGCTCCCTTTTCTGAAGTCTCACAGAGTGCCCATGTGCAGCCTCCATTACCTCATTGTCATTCTGTCACTGTACTACTGCAGCTGACAGAAAAGATTGACTTACAGAATTTTTCTGATGCTCTTATAGTTGGATACTTGCTTTTTTGCCTTACTCTTCCCAGTTCTAGAGTCTGTTGGTGGGGTTTGTTTAAAGTTAGACTAGTAATTTAATCACATAGATGTACCATTTGTCGTGTTGTGCATAATGATGAAAATAAATCATCATTTATGGCATTATCCCTTCACATTATTTTGTATTAGGTATTTAGAGTATAAGCTCTTTTTTCCATTGACTGAACTTTGGTCTGTGAAGCTCCTTGCTTAGCATTACTAAGATAGAGGTAAAGCCCAAGAAAACCTGGGAACACATACTTGGATGTTAATTAACTCAGCATCTTTGGGGAGATCAAATGAACCACTGTGTAGACTGTATGTGGTCGTAACTTTCTTTTCCATTTGATAAGGAAAAATTACAGGTAGGTAAGAATTAGTTTCCTTTGGGCAGTAGTTAAGTGTGCATAGTCTTTCACCTGATACAAGAATGATAACAAGGTTAGACATTTGGTTTCAAAGAATTTATTCCAAGAGATGTCAACCTCGCAGCACAAAACCTTTTAGCCTAAAGCTGTACTGTGAAAGCAAACTGAATAAAAATATATCCACTTTGTGGAACATTACTGAATATTAATTAGAGGGCCTCAGACTTTAAAACCTGTTCTATATCCATCCCCTTGATTAAAATTAGTCCAGCATTAGAGGCAGTCTTGATCAAAGCCTATTTTAAAAGGGTTTTTTACACCAGTAAATATGGTAAATGTCTGTGCATGAGCTTTCTTGAAGTCATCTTGGCATTGCAAGAAAAAATGTGGAACTACAAAAAAATAATTCTGTATCTCTGAAAACTGTAATTTGAAAATATTTTCATAGTGAAATTTCATACAGGATAAAGGAGTGGATACTTCATGTAGAAGACTGCTTTCATTTAATTTACATAATTTATAACATCTAGGAACAGACTGAAACTTCTCTTGCTTACCTTGAAGGTTGGTCTTTTGCTGTGATATAGATGTTCTAAAACAATTTCTTAAAAATGCAGGACTAAAGCGCATCTTCATTCTGGCTAAAATGTGTCATTTTGGAGTGCTGTCTGCTAGATTTTTAAGTGAGAAGTGAATTATGATTTAAATTAAGTGATGAAAAACAGCTCTGACATGCTCTGGAGGGAGGATATAGATCTGTTCAAAGAAAATATGGGCAAATTTGTTCACAGGCATGAGGTTCTCTGCAGAAACACACACACAGACACAGACTGCCTGCACAATGTCCTGCACTGTGTGTGTGGTGTGATTTGCACCATTGCTTGTTTGAATGAACAGGAGAGTGAGGAGCCCTCTTGGCTCCTACCCTTCCACATAGGACAGCCTTTATCTTATCCATACCTCAGTTATTGCCTTCAAACCTCACAAGTGAGTTGCACAAGAAGGGCAAAGCCATGTGACAGTCCTTAAGAGTGCACGTTTGAAACAGGGATATGAAATAAGTTCATAAAAGAGAAGAGCTCATCAACTAAACTAAGCTGATGAACTCTTTAGTTGATGAACTTTTTTAGTTTGATGAACTCTTTAGTTGATGAACTAAAGTTGATGAACTAAAACTCTTTAGTTGATGAACTAAAGAGTTCATCAAACTAAAAAAGTGACTGTGGGAAGATCATGACCATATTGTATGTGTCATATCAATATTTCTTTCAGGCTGCTTTCAAAGGCAGAAGCCTGCAGTTCACTTATGTCATTAAATTTCAAACTGCTGATGGACTAGTGGATGTAATTTAACTGTGCACAGTGATGAGGTGGGTGTCTAATACACAGACAGCTCACTTATTGCTGGTAGAACTGTCAGTACAAACAAAAGGAATGCTTCTTTTTCCACACTGAGCAGAGACCACACTTTTTTTTCCCCTTCCCTTTTTCCAAGGTCAGTTGTGCCTGTATTTACAGAATTTGCTTCAAACGTTGCTGCAGTTTTCAAGGTGCCACTATTATATCATGCTTCCTGAGCTGAGATAACAACCCTCAAAGCCCTAGTGAAATAAACCTACAAATCTTGCAGGGAAACAAATGTCCACAGATAAGAGAACTGTGACGTGCGTGATGAGAGAGTAAGTGAAGGACGCTCAACCTATCAAGGCTCTTCTGTTTCAAAAAATAATGTTCAGTGATGAGTTCTGAAGCAGTTCTGCCCAGGAACAGATGAGACCTGCTTGTGTTACAGCATATTCTGGTCAAAGATCCTATCTACACTTATCTTACTTTTGGGAACTTTACATGTGTGGGTATGTATATATGTACACACATATATATAATCTATATATCCTTTTCTTGAAGAATGATTTTTTTTCTTAATGAAGGTTTGAAACCAGATCTCAGTTGGCTTCAACCTGGGATCATTGATGTCTGTGGTAAAGCTCCCTTTTATGTCAGTGGTGGGGGACAAGGCCCATCATTCTTCTTTTGAAGGCCACCTGGGACTATGCTTACCCGAAAGGTATCAATCAAATTTTAAGCACTCAGAAAAAGATTTCCTTTGCCAGTTCTTAAAGAAGCTTTGAAGGTGGTTATATTTTCTCTTTCTTACGGAGATCATGATGTATATTGGATAAACTTCACTCTACACAATAGGCTGGCCCTGCTTTGGTCATAAAGCTGTACACAGTGCCTCTGTTTGGTTTCCCTTTTGCTAACATTTCCCTTTCAGTTATGCATGCAAAGGGAACATCTGAAACTGGGTCCTTCCTTGCTGGCTTGTATCTGCACCCAGCTCTGAAAGCTCTTTGTTTGCCTCTTCAAGAAAGAGACCCCGTAAGTTTCTTAGGAACTAGACCAGATGTGCATTTGGGGGTCAGAATATGATCTTTATTTCTAGAATTAATTTGCTTCATTTTAAATAGTAATAGGCAGCAAATTCAATACACTACAGAACTGGAAGTTTGCAAAACTACCTCTTTTTTATCTGCTTCTGTCTACTGGGTGACATGAGAAACTCCAGGGAAAATAATAATTGTTGTAGGTTTTGATGCATTCAGTCTGGTTCTAATAATAGTTCAGTACTGTCATAGCCCCATCTTAGAGCTCTTATTCATGATTGTGATACTATCATACTTGAAGAATGATAGATTTTTGAATGAAAGAAGTTGGCCTTTTAAAGACTAAAATGAGAAACTCAAGATGGCTGCTCTGGTTTCTGTCAGATTTTAGCTGAAGAGTATATTTCCTCCATCATAATGTTTATCTGTGTCATCTTTCTTCTTACATATTGGAGGAGAGAAGATAAGTTTTGTAAAAGTTTTGAGCAATTTATGATCAAGTATAATAACCTCTACGTGAAGTAACTTCTTCCTATGCAGTGTCTGGCACCCACCCACACAGAGATACTATTAAAGGGAAAGGAGAGAGAGAAGTACAAGAAAATGTTAGGTTTAAAATGAGAACTCTCAATTACACAACAGCTGAGCAAGTCACTTTTGACTGGAAGTGGGTAACTGTCCAGAGTGTGAATTCTTGTCAGCATGGCCTGTTTTCAGAGTAAAGTTTCATATTGCACCTTATTCATCTTACATACCAGAAAGGCCAATGATCTTCATCTTTAAAAGGGGATACTTTTTTTTCTGCTTTACTTTCTCTTTTCATACCTGTAGTGCAAACTTGTGCAGGCAATTTGTCAAAGAGAAACAGTGGTAGCAACAAGAGTGGCTAGGAATCAGCTCAGAAATAATCCCTCTGAATAAAGGTTTCCACAGGACAGTCCAGATCATGTTACTTGTAGTCATCTCATAATTTCAGTTTTAGGTCATGTATGGTTTTAATTCTTAAAATGAAAATATTTTCTTCATAACAAGTAACTAAGAATCTGACAAAATTATTTACTAGCTATTCACATTTTGTAATATGAAAAGAAAAAACCCAGCCCATTCTTTTAATATATCTGTGACTATATAGTTTGGCAGGTTTCCTATGGCATGATGCAGGATTCCTTGGCAAATGTTACTTGGCTTTAGCTTTTTTAGATTCTTCACCATCACTTTATTGCTCTTACACACACTCCTTAGAGTGTGTGTAACTCTTATACAAACTCCTTAGACTTAACTGCTACAACATGATCAGATTCTAAAACCTCATGTACAACTTCCATATACCCTTGTTATGCCATTTCTCTTTAATTTTTTTCTTCACTATGTCAAATAATCATGGACTTTCAACACATCCCTCATTTTGTATAATGCCTTCAAAGCTGCAGTTATGTATTCTGAATTCACTGCTCTTCTTCCCAGAATAACTTCTCAGCATCTTCTCAACCAATGTGTCTAAGTCCTGCTTGCCCAAAAATCAAGTTCTACCCTTCCCACCCATGATGTTCCTCTCATTTTAGGGAGTACTTGTAGGACTTCCCTGACTACACATGGATCACCAGTATGCAGGCTTTTAATTAAGAATATTTTATATATTCAAGTTAGTAATTAAGAGATTATCCTTATCATTTTTCTGTGATAACAAGGAAGGGATGGAATTCTAACTTCTGTTTTCACAATGAGCAAATGGACTAGCAGAAAGAATCTAGGTAGTTATTTTGTATGTTATTTCTTACATATCTGGAAAGATACTAGGCTTGTCTAGCTTTGGAAACACTTGTATTGGCAATTCCAGAACTGTCATGAGAGCTCAGTAATATGTTTTGGTTAGAAAGTGATCTTCTTACCTTTTTTCCATGTGTCCAATTTACCAATGTCAGAAATGGAAAGATAGTTTCCTATCAGGATGTCGCTATTTAGTTAAAAATGTCAGTCAATGTCAAGAAACCTGCAGAAGTCTTTTCCTGTGCTGCAGTGCATGTGGTTTTATTAGGTTTTTTCCTTGTGTCTGCATTATAGTTTGACTAGAACAGTGCTTATTAGTATCTTTAATTCCAATCTTTATGAAAGTTCTAACTTTCCTTATGAAAAGCTTTGGATTCTCTTTGCTTTGTAGACCAAAGACTGAAAATAAAATCTAGAAGTAATGTGGCCAGTTTACAGTTAAAACTCATTTATCTCTCATGTGTCATTGCATTGTCATTGTATACAATACTTTAAAAAATGCTTTGGCATGTCTGTAGAGTTGCACCAGGGAAAATTCTTTTGTGGAGACTTGCTTAGGAAATGTTTATATCTCAGTTTTTACTGAGTAGTACAGACATGAAACACAATGTCTATACAATAAAGTACTCAGCTTTTCAGACACTAATATCCAGTTCAGCTAGAAAGAATATTCAGTAAAGGTGAAACTCAGCATGAGCAAAAGCATGAGCTTAGGCAGGGACAAGAGAAAAAGAGCCTAAAGTTGGTAAATGGTTAAATCTAGTTTGTTCAGCTATATATAAGCATGAGAGCCTTTTGGCCAGAAAACTAATGGTGCAAGCCCTTTTAAACTATAAGCAGATGGTAACATTTCAGCATTCGTAGGTTTTCCATTGCAATCATACATTGTGATCCATATTTTAATTTCTGTACTACCACAGAATCACAGAATGGTTGAGATTGGAAGGACCTCTGGGTATCATCTGGTCCAAGCCCAGGCAGGATCACCTAGAACTGGTTGCCCAGAACCATCTCCAGATGGCTTTTGAATGTCTCCAAGGTGGGAGGGTCCACAACCTCTTTGAGCCAGTGCTTGATCACCCTCACAGTAAAAAGAATGTTTCTTTATGTTCAGAGGGTGTTCCTGTGCTTCTGCTTTCACAATGCACACTCATAGCTAATACCCATTTAGTTGTGCAGCTGCACATTTTGTACCTCAGGAGCTAAGGTACTTGCTTATTGGCTCAGGAGGGGTTTATTTTAGCAGGACAGCATAAGTAATGCAATGCCTCCATCATATCTTTGTATCTGTAGGCTAAGGGCATTCTGGTCCTACAGCAGACACGAAAAGGCTTTTCTTCCATACAGTGGGCATCATTCCAGAGGCAGTGGATAATGGCCTAGCTCCAAAGCCAGGAGGAGGAGTAGCCAAACAAGATGGACCCTTTTATATTCCCTGGGATGTCTTCCTTGTTCTCCTGTCCTGAAAAATCAAAGCAGCAACAACCAACAAACATGAGAACCATCTGAGACCCCTTGAGCAAGCAGTTAAATTAAATGTCATAGGTGCACTCCAAATCTTTTCGTCCCATCTTCCCTACTTGGTGTGTGTTCAGTAACAACAATGGTGTTGGAGCCTTCAGAGCATGGATTTTGTAGCAAGCAAGTCAGGGATGTTTGAGAGGATTGAGGAACCACACAAAAGGCACATACATCCCCATGGATAGTTCTTTCATCCACTGGAATGTTCCTCTTTCCTGAGATACACGTAGTCACAGATTTTAGGTGTTTTTTGCAGCCAGAGTACAGGCTCACATCCCCTGCCACAGAACACAAACCCAGCTCCATGCCTTTTCTGAAGAAAAAAAAAAAAAAAAAGAAGGAATTCTACAAAATCAGGCTCCAGAGTTTAACCAGTCTTACACACATTATGATCGCAGAGAGGAAAACGTATGCTCAAGAAAGGACTTCTGGATCAAGCTTGCATAAATAAACCTCAGGGAGTGAGTGGGTGTACGAGTCAAGTGAAAGATACCAAGAACAAAGGTGAAATTTTACTTTTCTGTGGCTGCTGACTGCTCTCATTTCAAAGGTGGTAGGACAGCTGATGTCCACCTTTAAGAATCTTTAAAAAAATGTCTTGACGTGAAATTTTTTATGTGTACTGGACTTGCAGAACTGTCAAGTAATTACAAAAGAGTAACTAGTGCCAAAATGTGAAATCAGAACTTCATACAGCTGCTGATTAGGTGAATCTATTTCCCCAATCACCCATCCACTTTTCCAATTGAACCTCGAGCCAAAATTCATGAGGCAAATTTCATTATATTAGTGATGCCTTAGCCTGGAGTTGGCATCCTGTTGTAGTCATGATGGTGGGATGGATAGGAGGCTGAAAGATGAACTAATAACACCTCATTTTGATGAAATACCAAAGTATGTTGGAAGGTCACCTTGTGTTGTATAATTACACTTTCAAAAGAATTTAAGTTCTTGCTTCAGCCCTTAGTGAATCTGAGACAGCAGCAATGATGGGAAAAACCTTCCTTAAAAATCCCAAGAATTGCACTTGTTCTGGCATGACACTGCCTAAGGTGATTTGCGAACAAGGCTGCCATTGCCAGGCTTTCACATTAATGCAAGGTTCAGCATACATTTTGAAACATTAAATCAGCTTTCCATTTGCATAGATATGATTATTTGAAAGTGTAGATTTTATTCGTTTGAAGAGCCCCAATAATCTAATGCTGGAGCTGAAATTAAATATTCAAAGTAACTGTATGTTAATAATTTCAAGCAGTAGTTAAAAAAAATGTCCTAAGTTGTAGTATTGCTTGACTTTGGAAGATACAGAGAATGCTGCCACAAGCAATGCTAGGATTGTAGCTATTGAATGTTCTGAAAATCGGGCTGAAAACTTAGGGCAGATGCTCCTGTCTAGTGGGTTAAGCTTTGGGTTTTTGTAGAAGGCAGTATTACTATATGTCATTATTGTATTGTAAAACCTTCATACCTTATCTGTGTGTTCTCACAGGCAGCTCCTCACCATGCTGACTCCTTCTCTCTTTCTTCACAGCCAGCTGACTCCTTCCTGTCCCTAGCACGCCCACCTAACCCTTACTGCTCCTCTCATGCCCACCTGACCCTTCCTCCTCACAACCAGAGAACTCCAACTCCCTGCCCAAGCAGCTAGCCCAGTCTTATAACACCCATCCATCCTTACTGGCTATAGCTGTGACCTATTAAGGGCAGACCTTAATAGGACATAGCTGTGGCCTATCTTGGTAATTGGTATGGCTGCAACTCCTTAGGGGTGAGATGGCCTTCAGCACTACATTCCATCCTCCCACAGCTATATACCTTAAAGCTTAAAAAACCACAGAAATCCCAAAGTATGAGTTGCAATGGTCTTGTCAAAGTGGCTACAGTTAGTAAATATCATGTGTATCTGGGAAGCAAAACATCCTGTTATTTATTCACAATCAAAATAAATAAAGCCCTTTATGGACAAGTAACAGGCTACCACATTTTACCTCATCAGATCAAATCTCATGTCAGATGGTTTCAAATCAGATTTGGTTAAATTGTTCTCTCAATGTTCCTGCAGTTTGGAGTATAAGTTGATATGACATGACCTGAATGGCAGCACACAAGAAGGAGGCAAAATGCATGTTTAGTTCACCAGAGAACAGCATGTCTGCCAGTTCACTGCTTTTTCTTGATGGCCTAGATTTCTGCAGAGATAGTTATGTCTAACTAAGAAATGTCACAGTGCTCTGTGTCCACGCAGTGGACACACAAGACACGCAGTGACATGGAGCTCTGCTGCCTGTGTGAGAGTGTCCAGATGGAAAGTGCCATTTTTCAGTATTAACTCACAGTTAACAAAAGGAGATCCAGATCCTACACCTGTTCCTGCATGTGGGCAGTGAGAGGGGAAGGACCATAGCTGACTACTCCATGTTCTCCAGTCTAGATGGGAGAGGTCTTCTTCTAGGAAAAGCAGCAGTGAAATGATGCCTTTGGCTGTCACAGGTGTCAAGGACTTGTATCAGACAGAAGAAGAGCCTGTGGAAAGAGGCAGGAGAATGGGAGTTCCTCCGTAACCAAAGGCTGCCAGTGAAAGCATGGGATTATGCATTGTCTGTCAGGTCACTGTGTCTCAGCTGAACAGTTCTAGAAACTGTAACCATGAGTTTACAACATACTCTGTACTTAGAGAGGCAAGATCCAGAAGAGAGGGAAGCCTGGCTATCAGTCAACCCAAGTTACCATCTCAGCTTGCAGTGTGTGTGAGTTGTGTTTCTTGGAGTAATCCACCATTTGTTGAACCAAAATGGTACACGACATCTGTGGCCTGATCTTCAAAGATCCCTTATTCTTGGCTGGATCCTTATTCATCTCAGTAAAATGTTGGAATATCTTGGGAGTTGAAACATAAAATTGCACTGTTCAACACAAAGCTGGCAGTACAGCCATACTGTATACAAATCAGGATTTCATGTTTTACATTGGCATTGTGGGGTGATAGCATCTTATACATGATGAGTGAAAATACTTTAAATTGCACTTTGAAAAGAAAAAGTGTGTCTGAAAGTATTTTTAGTCACTGTTTTGTTTGTTTTTTTTTTTCTTGAAAGCCTTTGGACATTCAGCCTAACAATTTGTTTCTTTCCTGAATGTATCTTTATTTATGCAGCAGAAGTATTCCTCTACTTCAAGGTAAATTCTGTACCGTTTCACACCCCATTGTTTACAGATCTTCATGAATCCATTGTCATTTATTTGACCCCTTAAACCTTGGAGCACATTTCCAATATACAGTATGCAAGAAATTTAATTTTCAATTTATATTCATAATAATTAATCTCTAATGTTATTATGTTTTAACGAATTGCATGAGATTCACTCTGATTTTGTCTTAGCAGCTATTTTAGTGTTCTTTGTAATGAAAACTATTTTGTTAATGCTATAATTCATAGGACAGTATTAATTGAGGGAAAACTATATCATTCATGCAAAAGGGCACAATTAAATTTTTAAAAGTAGTGTATTCAAAAATACGTGTAATCTGTCCCCTTTTGTTACCAGTTTTAGTAGAAACTTGAAAGGTTCACTCGCAGACTGGATAAGCATGGAAGGAGAAGATACGAAGTCTCAAAAAATCCCCACATTTTCCCCCTACATTGGCAACTGTCAATGACATATAGAAATTTACAATAGTTAAAGCAAGTCACATCCTAAAAACATTTTTTTTATTTTTTCAGACCACTCTTCCGTGGAAATTCAGATGTTGATCAACTAGGAAAAATCTTTGAGTAAGTAATAATTAATTGCCTTATGTCAGTATGTGTTTAACACTGAAACCCTGTGAGATTTTTTGCCATGTTGTTATGCAATAACGTGACTAGAACAAAGTATTCCTAGAACATATTTCCTATTGCTGCGGTGTGCAACATGATATTTCCGTGTATTCTGTGTCAGAGTGGATGGAGGAAGCAACATGGAATATAGTTCTGCAAAACTGATAGCCAACATCAGGAAGTTAGGAGACTTCTGGGTTTGGACTTTTTAAGTCTCTTAAACATACTGTGCATGTACCATTCATACATATTCATGAGCAGTTAAGTCCAAGAGATTCTCTTCATGTAAACAAACACAGGGGTTTTGGTTTATTTCGTTATGCATTGCAGAAAACAATGTCCGAATACATTAAAAGCTGAATTCTCTAAGATTATTACCAACAGCATCTTTGCAGAAAAGGCTTGAAACATCCAAAAATATGTTAGCTTTGAAAATATATTGTGTAGCTTGTTAACAGTCCATATTTTGGTCTGGAAAGTAACTGTGAGAACTGAGTGTGTATCAGCATTTTAACATGTGCTTTCTCAGATATGATTTTACTTTATTTTAAAACCATTTTGCAGTTCTAGGAGTTTGTGTTTTTCAGATACATCAGATATGTTAAGGAGGCTGGTAGAGTCTAAACTCTCTGAGGTGGAATATTTCTCATCCAAAATTAATTTATTGATATTAGCAGTACAATAATTAGTAGGATTATATGACTGTTTCTTGTAAAAGCTCTTCAGACTAAGGAACATTTTTGTATTTTTAAGAGGCATGTAAATTTAAGTTCTGATACACATATCATCTAGTTAGGAAATCAAAGCCACACAGAGCTGGTACCAATCCAGAGAACTAATGCCTGCTTGCCTCTGCACCTCTGCCTTCCCTTTCTGTATGGAGGGGCTGCAGGGATCCAGGGATCTGGATGAAATAAGAAGTAGATAGCACAGAGAGAGAGTGAGAAGTATTATTCCAAAATGTTATTTTCTTGAGGATATTCCAAAGACAAGAGAGTAAAATGTTGAAGAAAAGCTTAAGCTGAAGAAATAATGACTTCTCTGTTTAACCATTTTTCCAGTTCTCAAATCATAACAGATCTGTTTCTAAACATTTTCATTATTTAATGTGGAGTTTCTAAATTGCAGGTCTTGATTTCACACAGTTGACTTCCCTTTCCTGCATACCATACCATGAGTATGTGACTCACTTGTGTGGTTAATTTGTCATGCGCTAAATAGCTCTTCCTGCCCAATCCAGAAAAATCAGTCCTTAAAGTTTACTTTTTCTTCTTCTGCCAAAACTACTACTTTAGTCCTACAATATTCTGCTTTATTAAATGAAGACAGCTTTGATACATACAACATATTTTGAAATTCAAAAGGACATAGCTGTGATTTCTTTCATTTGTGACATTTAAGAGGAAAGTGAAAATTAACTGGGCTAGGATTAAATGCGTAGCTGCTAGTGGCAGCCTCCAACAGGGATCTTTCCATCCCTAGGGGCTGAGATTACCTGTGCAGAAAAGAATTCACTAAGAAAAGAAAATGCCTTGCTAAATTTAGAAGAAATTCCTTATTGCACATCTACTTAAAGAGAAAGTTTGGGTTTGCTTCTTTTGTACAGGTCTTCCTAAATAGTTGAAAAGTTTCTGTCTTGGATTCTGAGGGGTTATGCCAAATAGTTTTTATTTTGTGTTTTCACAGCTGGAGAACCCCCTACAGTTAGGCCTAGCTCTTCTTGTAGGAGGGTTGTTTCTTTCTTCAGTAGTGACTCATTCTAGACATCAGTTTGGACAGAAGGAAGTTTCAGGATTTTCATGCAGTATGGACTGATGCATTCTTTCAGATAATGGTGCCGTGTTCTGCCTTTGCTTTGCATGTGCATTGTGTCAGTAAAATTGCACTGTATATGAGGGTAAATCCTTCATACATGGCTAAAAACATTTTCTTGCTTTTCTGGGACATTACCAGCTTGTGGCCTACATATCCTCATAGATTTCAGGCTGAGCTGCAATGGTTTGAACAGACTTGTCTCCCATTGTGATCAATGGGAGTGGAAAGTACTCAGCATTTCTCAAGACCAGGCCTGAACCTCTGGCAGGAGGTGAAACTTATCCAAGCTACTCCCAAACTTAGTCTCTGAAATGGTGATGCTACCAGACCATTAGAGTGGGAACAGCTACTCAGACATTCATTATTAAGGGGTTTTGAGTACTACATGTGTGTAACTAAAAATGTATCTCCTTTGCACTCTGTCTTGTCCAGCCCACCCCTCTCTGACAGGCTGCCTCCTGGTTTCTTGTCATCAGCTTTGCCTGTGCCTGTGCTTATTCTGCCCCGTTCCTGCTCTGCCATGCAGTCATTGAAAACAGTGGGACTAACCAAACACATTTAAATGACAGGTTAAATGTCATTGTTATTTAAAATACTTAAATCTCCCATCTTTGATTCTATTTGCATTATATTTAACATATATTTTAGGGGTCAGATCCTGAAATATCTAATCAAAAGGCTTTAACTGCTGTGGCCAAGGAGGCTGCCCCATAGCCACACTGCACCTAAAAAATGGCAAGTGTGGTTTCTCATACAGAGTCAGCTTAGTGTTTTCCAAGAGCTGTGATATGTCCAGATGCAGTAGGGTTTAATTGTCCTGAGATTGTAATTGCTTTGCCCTTCCAGCCATGCAGTTATATTGAGGACATATTAGTTTTCAGAGATATTTTAGGTGAGCCAAATTGCAGTCTAAAATTCACATAGGTAGAGATGGGGTAATTCTATTGAGGTAACCTATGATTTACCTCCATGTGGTTGGCCCGGGGCCTCACCCAGTGTTGTGACAAACTCAGGGAGAAAAAAGGTCAATGCTGCTCCCTAGTGGCACTGGCCTTTGTGCAAGCCCAAGTATTCAGCGACATTGTTCTTCTGTTCTTGTCTTAGCCTGTCAGTGTTTCCATTGGAAATCTCAATTTTACAGGTTATAAAAATGTCTTTTCCCTGAAACCAAACAAGTAATGTATAATCTTTTCCAGAATTTCCATCAGAAACTGTTTTTTAGACCCACAAATATTAACATCAGACTAAAATGTGAAATGTATGAGATATAATTCATTGTCCGTGGTTTACCTATTTAATTTGAGTTTTAGAACTCAGCATGATTATTTAATAAGTATCTCCTATAATTTAAAGAATAAAGAAATAAAATATTAAAAGAAATTAAAATATTCTTTTAAAGAGTAAAGAAAATACAATTGAAAGCAAAACCACAAGGACACTGCCTTTCCACTTCTAAATTGAGACTTTAAAACCTGTATTGTGAAGCAAATAAATTGTTTAAATTTGGGCAACAATTACTGCACATAGCTTTGAAGCATTATGAAACATCCCTTTTATTGCCTTACCCTCATCTTGACCCACACTCTTCTCTCAGTCCCTATTCTTGTGAAAAAAGATCCTTGCATGCAATTCCCCTTTGAAACTTGCTGCTTTTAATCATCCTGGAGTGACATATGTTGCACCATCCAGTCAAGAGCTAAGCAACTTTTTTCTAAAGCACTCAGCCTTTTTTCAATACAAAGACCCAAAAAATAGATACTTAGGCCAGAAAATTGTGTTTCCCACAAAATTATTTCTACCAAGCACATTGAGAGCCTATATTCATCAGCTTCTATTCACAGAGATTATTGCACTACTGTAAAATTAAAAATTTAAGCTCATTTAAACTAAAATACTTACAAAATGCCACTCAGTGTAATCAATATGAAGGGAAAACTGCATAAATGTTCAGACCTAACACTATGTTTTTCATTTCACAGTGTAATTGGACTCCCAGAAGAAGAGGACTGGCCTAATGATGTTGCCCTCCCAAGAAATGCTTTTACTTCCAGACCTGCACAACCTATTGAAAAATTTGTACCAGATATCGATGAAGTAGGCAAAGACTTGCTTCTTGTGAGTTTCTATTTATTGTTCCCTACCTCACATGACTGATAGCTCCCACTGTGCATGCAACTTGCCAAGAAAAAATGAGGTTTCCATTTAATGGAGTTAGTAAAAAAAAGGCCAAAAATAGATAAGACAATTTGTGTTAATCTGTGAAACAACAGCACAAAGACACTGCCTTTGGCTCAAGAGGGGTCAGGGCTAAGAATAGCTCAAGATTAGGAAACTAGGTCAGGGATGTATCTGTCTGACCTGTCATTAGACCTTACGGTCAGATCCTCATTACTGACCACTGCAGTGCCACTGATGCAGCCATCCTTACTGTACTGGCCTGATGGGAGTACAAAAATGGATCTGCCATTTTTGTGCTATAGTGGACCCAGTATGAAGCGGGAAGTAGACTGTAGTGGCAGATTATATCTGCTAGCCTTCTACTGAATGCTGAAAACTTTACACCTGGAATTCACCAATTATTGCCTCTTGCAAATGGCCAGGCTGAACAGAAGCAAAAGAATTGGGCTGGTATGGCTATGTCCATCATTGTTTATAGATACATTAGAAACCCCAGTCCTGAAATTCAATCTTGAAATGGAATATAGGGAATGACCTTGCATCAGTTTGCTTCATGTTGTGCTTGTTGAAATCTAGTTAAATTGTTCTCTAGAACAAAGAGAGATCTCTGGATCTCACTTTTAAAGATCTTGATTCATGTGAACTAGTTAGAGTGCAGTTCTTGTAAGACTTGATATATCTCTTCAGGAGCTGCTGCCTCTGGCCAAGGTTATTTCAACAGCAGATTGTCCTGCAGTGTCCTCATGATGCAGCTCCCAGCTGCAGAAAGCTGGACTACATCTGGACATTTGAAATGACAAGGGAGAAACACTGCTATGAGAAAAATCTGTTGTGCTTGCAGACAGCCTGGAAGTAGAAGAATTAGATTCTGGGACCAAGAAGAAATAATATATTGGCCAAGAGCTCAGTGAGTGTGAGGCGTGATGGGAGGGAGGGAGGAAGAAGATAAATATCTGTGCCTAGAAGGTGAGGTAGGAAAGAAATCTGTTCCTGCAAGGCAAAGAGATGGTAACTGGGAGCCCTAGATGAAAGGGGAGAGTAGAACTGGAAGTCGCTGAATTAAATTTCAGGAGTTAAATGATAGAAGTTCTGATACAAGAAAAGAAAGTAGGACTAGGAATTGGTTAGACAAGAACAATAAGAAGAATAATACATGGAGGTGAATGCCATAAAGAACAAGGTGTAAATGCAAGGCTAGGGTAGAGATTTCAGTGCTGGCTGGACAAAGGCTGGGATGCAGATCTGGAAGGAGGGCCATCAAAGTGCAACTAGGAAGACAAGGGAGAAACTGAACACTCAACATAAGCAGATTAAGGCTGTCCTGTGCATGTGAATTCAGGAAAACCTGTATTCTGGGATTTCATAAACTGTGAATACTTGAATTTTCTAGCATATAACTTTTGAGATGGCCATACTCTTATACTGTGACCCCACTGTTTGTTTTAATATGGATGGTCATTGTGCACCACCTTCTGAGACCCTGTTGTGTCTCATACTGATCATAAACGGAAGGTGGTATGCATTAATGTATGTATGCAATGATAGCACTGTTAACTGTACATTGTAGTTAAAACTAACTTCTTTTCATACTTTCAGAAATGCTTAGCATTCAACCCAGCCAAAAGAATATCTGCATATGTTGCCCTCTCTCACCCATATTTCCATGATCTGGAGAAATTCAAGGAGAATATGGACTGTCACGTGTCATCCAGCCAAAACTCCAGTGAGGTGAATGCATCATAAGTGCTGACTGAAGATGAACCATAAAGGAACAAGACATGTAGCTGACAAGGCCACTGTCCGATACAAACCACATAGCTGTCCTAGCGAGATCATTATTTGGAGGTTTTATGCACTTATCTTTTATTTTGGGATTGTGATGTGCTTCAAATCAATCTAGTTTACTTTTATCAGAGCAATGCAAGGGCCAGGGCTTTGACCTGCTCCTGTTGCAGCTTTATGTTTGTTTTGGTTTTGTTTTGTTTATCTACCTGGGAAAACTCCAGACGAAGAGAAGCTGCTGACCAGTTTTGCTGCCATTTTATCCTCCTAATATTGAATGCTGCCAGTGTTTGATGATTGAGTCACTGCCAAAATATGATGCAATCTCTCTCTCTCTCTCTCTAGCTGCTGAAGCATGATTTGGTACTTTATTATTGTTATTCTGTGATATTTAAAGAATGACATTGAAATACCAGATCTCTGCAACCTGCAGTTAACTGATACATGTGTTAATACATCCAGCTACTGTTCATTCATAGCAGATATGCAGGTGCTTCCCCACTTGAAAACCTGGATGAATTAATTTATCGTTTTGTTGCGCTATAAAAACAACAGTGATGATGATGATCGTAATAAATGTCTCAGCTTTTAGGTTTTTTCATACACAAACGAGTTATTATCTAGCTATGTTTGTGTGCATGTTTCAAAAAACTGTCCTGTTCTTACTGTTTCAATTTCCAAATGCTCTTTCTGTGTTGAAATGCAGACACGTTCTAGTCCATCGTCTAACCCATCATTCCCCCCTGGAAACAGCTGCAAGCATATTTTCTTCATCTCATTCCAAATAATTTTCTGATGTCTAGCTCAAAGACGTGAGCAGAGCCAATGAAAATCAATACAGATTTTCACCTTCAACCTGTTCTCATTGTCAGCCAAAAAAAAAAAAGAAAAAATATTTCTGGTTCAGAAGCAGAGAATCCTATACCTGTAATAAGCACAGAGAAGTATTTGTGCTGCATTGTACTCTTTATACTGTGCTGCCTTACCTGCAACACCCCCAATGCATCACAAGTGCATGAACATTAATGCTCAAAATCCCTCACATGTCATTTACTAAGCAGGCCTGTATTCTATGCAGAAATGCATGACCTTCTCTCCTAAACCACCATGTGGGGATACTAGCACATGCCTCTCCACTAAGGTTAATGTGCCATTATTGAATGTCAAAGTAACTAAGCAATTTACTTGTCTTTATAGCACAGTTATTTTAAATATTACCTGAAATTTTTATATTTAGTATTTTTACCTTAACTAAAATATATTTTCAGTATTTTGAAAAGAAACTTTTATTTTTTTAATACTGTACTGGGGAAAAAGAAATATTTTAAATCCATGAAAGCTGTTCCCTAGCATGACTTCAGTGCATTTACTTGGACGTGACTTGGGGGAAAATATTGGTCCAATGAGTATAACTGATGCTGAGTGAGGCAGACAGCTTTGCTTACTCCTGTGACAGTCCCTTAGACTTCTCTCTTCCTCGTCTCTATTCCATCTTGTCTAGGTGGTGAGCCAGCATTATATCCTCGTCCACAGCATGCTTGGCAGAAGCAGGTCCTTAGCAGTGAGTTGGGCAGTGTAACTTTTCCAGCTGTGACAGGGGACTTGCAGCCATCTCACGGGCAGGTCTCTCGCTCCTGTGGTGAACTTCACTGTTAGCTCTGTTTCAGGTATCTCTGCTCTCTGGGTCATGGTCCACTGCTAGGACAGTAAGTGGATCTTATGTCTCCTGGATAAAGCTTTTTGTTACTGTTAGATGTTTAAGTGTGTGATACATGGTTAAATTTGGTCTACTTTAAACAAGCCAGATTTTAAAAGGACCACTTGCATGCTTGCATGCAGTGACCTGTGCTTTTCTTTAAGCCCAGAATGAGCCTGTGCAAAACTTCACCAGCATGAACGGGCAAGTTGCAAATTAGGCCTGGCAAGAGCATGCACAAAGCATCTGCACACAGAGATATCACAGACCTGTAACGTCAGAATTTCGGAAGCTCTGTGAGCATGAAACTGAAGGCCAGGGAGCTGTCACAGCAGCAAACCTTCTAATCTTGGCCTTGCCTTTGTCATTCTCTTTGTTTCTACACCCAAAGGGAACTGCAGACCTACTGCACTGGTGTTCTCCCAACCCTATTCCTGTATGGGTCAGTGGACCCAATGTGAATAATTTTTAACATTCACAGAAAAGCATAGGCCAGAATGAATTTTTTGCTAGTGATTTTTAAACACTAAGTAGAACAACAAACAGAGCCAAAAGTCAGGAGACTCTTGCAACAGTAGCAATTAGAAAAGTTTTTTATGGAGTTTAGCACTTTTGAAAACATTCCACATTTTACCTAGCACAGAGCTATCTGTCATACGTACCTTATCAGGGCATTCAGCTGGTGTGGCTTCCCAGCAACTGCTCAGGGGTCTCTCCCAGAGCTCTCCACCAACTAATATAGGGAGAAAACTTAGAGGAGGAGACGATATTTTCCAAATTAAGCTTAAAACTCTCAGATAGAAATGTGCATCTGTTTCATGTAAGAATTCTATTAAGCTTAGCAAAGCTAAAGAATAGAGAATATGATTGCTGAATGTAGATACATTATTTGGGTAAAAACAGAAAGGAGGGGAGAGAATACTTAAAGCCAAAGGTTAGTGTTGGCCCAAAAACTAATGACAGTGTGGAAATCACCAGGAATTTAACTACTGGAGCAGTATTTCCCAATCATAGTATCAAAGAGCTAAGCAAGCAGCAGAGAAAAACAGGGGCTGGCTTATGCAGTCAGAGGCAGAGCTTCTGCAACATGGTGCTGTATGTTGTCTAATATAGTAGGATCAGGTTATAAATGAGAGTATTCAAGAGAACAGTTTGCAGTGGGCTACATTAATGGTCACATTCTGGAACATCTTTCCAGTGGAAATGGCAGGAACAAAACCAAGAAATCTAAGAATCTTGGCAGGGTTAGGGAAAATATTTCTCTAATGGGGTCCTTGTGGTAGAAAGGGCCTGGATTCAAAGGACCAACAATTTTTCAAATTACCTCCTTTTCCAAATCTCTTCAGGAAGAAATTCCATTTGACATGCCATCGGCTTAATCGTATTCCAGTCTTCCCTGCCAAACCATATGGGGCTTCACTTCCACTAGTAAACTGAGAAAGCCTGTTCTCTGGCTGGGCAAAGCACTGGCATTGGCTAATACCATGCCAGGAATCATACTTATAATTAGACAGCACAGACAGCTGTGGGACTGTGCTCAAACCCATGCCCTTGCTCTTCTTATGTTACTGGTATAGCTCTAATATTTTAGTACCTTTACTCATTACTGCCATGTGTGTAGGATGTAGGAATTGTGTAAGTGAAAAAGAAAGTGCTGTGATGAAAACTCTTTGTACACCTTTAAAGAAGACTTCAGAGTGCAATTCTTCCTAGTGATATCTAAACCTGTATGTGTTCTCTTCTACAGGAGTGGTTCAACAGCAGCTAAAAAATGCTGAATAACAAAAGATATATTAAGTATAGCTCCTAGAACACCCACAGCCAGGCACTGTGCTCTTCTTAGCAGAGAACAGGGTGTTCTAAGTAATGAAAGAAGAAATTTCTATCTCCCACCAACCTTTATTTTTTCTTTTTAATCACTGCTCCATAACTCTGCAGAAAAAACCAGACCCAATAGCCAAGGAAAAAAATCACTACAGCCAGCTAGTGAAATGCTAATTGCTGAACCACAGCAATCCATCAGGTGCAGCCCTTCTCTCTTCCCCCTGTCCACGCTCACACCAGCCTTCCCATTTGTCTCCTTCAGCTCCCTTATGTAAACAGGTTTCAGTGATGCTCACAGGTGCTATTTCCAGCAAGATTCTTAAATTTCCCATAGCTACACAGTGTCAATGTCTCCTCCATTCCTATTACTAAATGTTGCTTCTTTTAGTCCCACAGCCTAAACCAGTGATGAGACAAGAACTTTGTGCACCTCCTTGCTTAGGCTTAGTTTCATGTACCCCTGTGTTGCCTTCTGTGTGGTTAGTAAAATTCTAAAAATAGGATTCGTGCATATTTCTGTGTAGGCTGTGCCCATACTCCAGATTTCTTTCAGCCTATTAGTCCACAATGATCAATAATAGAGCATCTTTCCCTGTTGTTTCTGTCCTAAAACACGCCAAAAAATGAGGCTGTTTTGTTTGCAAAAAAAAAAAAAAAAGAAAAAAAAAAAGAAAAAAAGAAATTTAAGGCTATGTGCACAGAGCATTTTTAATGAAAGGAATCACTATATTGCAGCATTTGAACATCTTCTGCATAGGGGAGAGTTTCCAGCATGGTAACTCTTACTTGGTTTTTATACTCAGTGGTTGTTTTGGTGGATAAGAAGAAAATATTGTGCCTTGCTGCTTTTCACAGGTTCACTCACTGTCTTTGAGAAGCATGTTTTATTATACATATAATTCTTTCTGCTGTTAGGTATTAGACCAACTTTAATACAGAAAATAAAGAGAAAACATGCTGGTTTGGTCTTCTAGCCAGCAAACTAGGAGCACTTACCTGACTCACAACTGAAAATACATCAGTTGTCAAATACATACATGAATCAGAAACCACACAGGTGGGTTTAAAAGGCCACAATCATTATGTTCCATAGATAAGACACATTTGAACAATGAGGAAGTTTATTCTAAGAACTCTGTTTTATAGAACCACTTGGCTAGTATTTTTCATATACAGTAGGTTCAGGAATAGATTGACTTTTATATACAATGTGAATTAGAAGTTACTAGGCTATTTGAGTGGTTTTGTTGTTTAATGCTTGAAGCTTGAATTGATTGCAAGCTTAGGAACCTAACATATTTATTTTATTGCTTCAAAACTGCTTCTAAATATCAAGATCTTTTTTTATGTTAACAGGATTTCACACTTTTTTTAATGTGTAAATTATGTTCTTGAAATTAGTATGTTAGAAAAAGCATTTTTCCAAACTGCATTAGTGTGGGAAAATTTAAGAAATATATTTTTACTTTCACAGAGAGGTGAACTCTTCAATAACTGACTGTCAATAAGCTATACATTTACTTCCTTTTGATTACTAAGCCTTGTGTATACAGGTTACTTTCAATGAAGAAAAAAATCAGAAACAGTCTCTAGAAAATTAAATGAGATTTTATGTCTAAGCTTCCAAGTTTTATTTTCATATCCATTTTTTTTTTGTGTAAGTACAGTTCAGATGTACAAAGACATGACTACAATTTTAGCAGTCTAACAGGCTGTACAACTCAAATTGAGGTTTTATTTGTGAGCTGTTTATTTTATTATCTATCTGTGTCTTGCAAATTATTAGATAATGGCTGTAATATAATTCTAGTTTCTGGACTAGACTCTGTAACCATCAAATCTCAATAATTTATGTAAAACAGAAAGAAGCTTTCTCATTGATTCTAATTACTTAGGTCATTAAAAGAGGAAAGATGTAGACATATGAACTGACAAATATACTTTTGCCAAGTGTTGTTTCTTCCCTTTAGTTTGAAGCTTAGCAAGTATTGCATACTGATCTGCAATACATACACAATGTAAGAACCATAAAAACCACTTAAGACTAGTGTGAACAAATAATATTAAAAATGGCTCATTAGACTCTTCAAGAAACCAGCTGAAAATCATTACTTTAGCTGTAATACTCAGAATTTTGAAACTCATATATTTTTCCATTAAAAAGTATTCCTGAAAAATTATGTGTATGTTTTTAATTCAGTGATAGGCACCCAAACAGAACTGAATCAAGTGGGAACTTGTTCTCAAAAATGATTTTTCCAGGCCAAGTAGATACCATCAGTTCTTCATGTACTCATCAGAAACTAAAATTAACCAGCACCATTCTTAGATGAGCCTTTTGCTTTCTGGGCAGAAAAACCCAAGGTCGCTGTTAGTAAAGCTAGTGGAAAATTTGCTTTGACTTAGAAATTCTGTGGAAGCTTCTGCAATATACAGTTTTCCAGCCTTCATTGAAAGACTGTGCAAAACAGCAAAGATAAATCAAAACTCCTTAACCATATAGTCTTTTCCCCTTCACATTATACATTTTATCTGTTTTGGGATATATTAATGGGTTTTATCCAGCCCAATGTTAATGAGACTTTTGCAAGGCTAGAGAAAGTAAAAGGAACTTCTGCTATAGTATTTTGGTTGGTGGTGGTTGTGGTAGAGCAGATTTTTTTGTTTCCAGAAAGGATCAGACAAAATATACTGCCTTCTTTGGGGGAAAAAAAAAAAAAAGCACCCACAAACAGCTGACACTTGGTAAAATTAGGAAGGAGATTTTTAAGAAAGTATTTGGAAAATATTGTCAGGATGAGTTAACAGGAGCATATTTTTGATGTGAGAGAAGTAAATGCAAACAATGTGTATTAAATATGCATTGAAACTGATACCTTTTTCAATGATTTTGCAAAGTTGATAGGGTTTTATGGAAGAAAAGCATCCAAGTATGAATTTATTCGAACTACCACTTAAATGTTCATTTGCACTAAAGCAACCTGTACTGTTTGAAAGGAGATGGGAAAACACATCATGTTAAACTTGTGATTTACTTTGGTATCTACACGGATGTGTTGGAAGGTTCTCAAGCTCACTGTCCATTTTTGAGCAAGCCAAATTCGCATTCACACTATTCGCTTTCTGCACCTTAAACCCATCCAC
>WBNO01018718.1:132760-145336 GCA_013400575.1 Peucedramus taeniatus
AAAAAAACACATTTTCTAGTATTTACATGGATACTTGCTCACATTAACATGCTCATGATAAATCCAGACAGAGGACAGTCTCTGCCACTGGATGGAAAATGAATTTTCACAGACTGACAGATTCCTTTGTACAATTACTCCTAAAGGGTTTGAAATCAATGTTCAATGATACAGAGCCCTTCATTTTATTCTATGTTTCACATGTATATAATGTTATGCTAATTTTCAGCCTTTTTTAAAAAAAGTAAAACCCCAGTTCTTTAATGTTAGGATCAATTTTGAGTAGCTAGATGAAGGAGGAAGATCGTGATGCGATGGAAAGAGAAAAAACAGGCAGAGAGCAGGAGAGTTGGCAAGTGAGTTTGACTACATGGAAAAGTTACATATAAACATAGGGGGAAGACTTTTTTCTAGTTGTTTTGTTTTCTCCTGTCATATAAGATGATAAAGCAAGACTCCTGAACAGGATTTTGGTTCCAGATACTTATGCCAACTCAAGTCGTGAGTTACAGTGCACTTCTTCAACATAGCAACAGCTCTATTTTTTAAATTTTGCATAAGCTAGAGCTTTTTCTGGGTGGATATAAAAAAAAGTCTTATGAGACAGCTTGACAGCAGATTAAGCTGTCCATATAGACACAGTGCCTGTAGTTCAGCTGCAGACACTGGAGAATGTACAGCTCTGCTGCAGGAGAGCCACTGACAGTGTGCAATGTTCTGCATTAGAAGTTCACTCCTGCTGCAAATTGAAAATCCTTTGATCATCCAAAATGACATGGTTTTGCACACTTGGATTTTGATGAGGTTATCCACATGCAAGTTTTGCAGGATCAGTCCAGGTGGTTCACCATCTTACAGGAGTAAGTCTGAGGGCTTAGCAAGTGAGTCCAACACCCAGTGTAAACAATAAAGCAAAATCATCTGCCATGGGAAAAGAAAAGACTTTTTGTAGGTTGTAGAGTAGGAATGAGCTTTCTGAGCTGCTCTGCCAACAGGACAGATGCTGTTAACTATTAGTTTGCCAGCTCCAAAAATGCAGAATAGGAAGCCTGCATGACATTTTGTTGTGTTCAGTCTATGTGCATGGGTGGCAGGGTAAGTGTTGGCACAGAGTGGCTAATTTTGGTCCTTCCATTAAGCACGAGCAACTGGGCTTGGCACGGAGACAAACTTCACAGTTTCCAGGGATGGGAAGCCTCTAATTCTTCACAGTAGTTCTCTGGCTCTTCTTAAATACATATACTGGTAGACCACTCAGCCATTCAAGCAGTCCTTTCCTTATCCCAGATCATCCTTCTGTGACACTGTGAAAGAAGCCCTGAGGAGTCTCTTCCTCAGTAGTTTTACAGCTTTCCTGCTTCCTCTCACTGCAGCAACAATTACCTGTCATTTGTATCTGACCCTGCTGGTGCTTCCACTACCACTGAAGTAGCTGTGAGCTAAATTACTGCCTTGTGACTCTGCAGTTTCCAGTCTTGGCCAGCCAGTGATTTGTACTCTAGTTTTTCCTTGCTTCTCATTAGAAACAGGGTAGTACAGTAGAATATGGCAAAATGTGTGCTACTTTCACACTTTTTGGTTCAAGCAAAGCAATGAGCTAGAACAGATTAGATTGAATATAATGTTCAGTTGATCAGCCAAAACAACTTTGGATTCAGAAGATCATTTACTAAGTATTGAATATCCCTGAACAACTGTCTGTGATGCACATTTTTACAGGAATACACAGTGATGCCCATGTTACACCGAAGCTTTTGATGGATACAACCCTAGCAATGCCAGCCTCCAACTGCTTACCCCGCTTCCCCTCGCCTTCCCCAAGATCACTATTCCCAGGAAGAGGATTCCTCCAGGCATAGGGTGGAGCAACTGTGAAACAGTCCCCAGCTCTCAAGATTGGTTGTGTTTATGTAGGTAATCAGGCTCATTCCTTCCCTTTTGGCTATGGCAGTGTAAAGTACAGAACCCTGCCACAAGTACTAGGCACAAACAGACCTTTAATACCAAAATATTCTCCTGAGGAAAAGTCTTCTCTGGATCTAAAGGGGACAGTATGTTTACTGTTTCTATGAGAGTTGACTTCTACTTTTTTGCATTTTAAACGGCAGTGATACAAGAACTCCCCTAAGAAAACTCTCCCACTGCACAAAAGGGATGATACTGAATTCTGGATATTTTGTGGGAAAAGACAAAATGTTGTATTTCAGGTAAATTATATGTATCTCAAACAATCATCCTTCATCTGTGATGGAGAATAATCCACCAAATTGGGTTTAAAATGTAGCCTGAGTCTGCAGCATGCTTGTTAAATAAGTGTTCTTCTAGCAAGACCAAAACCCACCATGATTTCTTGCAGGGACTTTATCTTGGAGTTCCTTATAAGAAAGGTGGCTGTAACCTTGGGTTGGACCTACAACAAAATGTACATCTGAAATTGGACGCTGGCAAAAAGTTGGTGGATATGAGGCTGGAGAAGGTGGCTTATGTAAGCTCAGGGGCAGTGTGCTTGTGTGAAAGTATTGATTGCCATGCACATTTTGAACTGAAGTTACCTATCAGAACGTAATAGGAGTGCAGCATCATGAGATTAGAGGCTTTTTCTCTTCAGATGTCTAGCAACTCTGTGGTGTTCCAGCTGTTTTGTTTTGATTTATTTCACCTCCCCACTGCCATTCTCATTTCTATTTTATGTAGTAAGTTGAAAAGAAAAGTGTTACCTTATAGTTTATCATGTCAAAAAGAGAGAAGGCCAGCAGTCTGAAAATAATAATCACTCTGTGGTGGTCAATATTAAGGGAATCTTAGAATATGCTGAGTTGGAAGGGACCTGTCAGGATCATTGAGTCCAACTCCAAGAATCACACCATGTGCCTAAGAGTGTTGTCCAAACACCTCTTGAACTCTGTCTGAACCAGGCTTGGTGCTGTGACCACTTCTCTGGGGAACCTGTTCCAGTGCTCAGTCACCCTCTGGGTAAAGAACCTTTTTCTGATATCCAACTTAAACCCCCCTGACTCAGCTTTGAGTCCTGTCACTGGTCATGAGAGTGAAGTTGTCTCTGTTCAGTTCCAACAAACAGAATTCAACATCCATGGCATCTGCCTTCCATTAAGCACTGTTAAAAACCTGTCATTCTCCACAATGTTCAAAATCTCTTTGCCAGGAGTTTGAACTCCCTTCCTGCAACCCATTTGAAGTCACAGCAATGTGAGCAAACAAAGTTTACATTATGATGGTGCTTTTTGGTAAGAAGTGAGAGCCAGTTCCAGTTGACACATGGACTGAAAGAGTCTCAAGGACTCTCAGCCAGGCACCATTCATAGAGCAAGGCAGTCCCTTCTGCTAGGGAAAGAAGCACATTTTAAAACACTTAAGATATGGAAAATATAAAGGTGCCATTTATTTTTCCAATAGAATCTGTTTTCTGCACAATGCTGTATCATTTTGGCACTGAAACCAAGCCCACAGATGAACGTTCATTCGTTCCTTGCAGCCTTTAATTTCCTTGTAAATTATTTACAAGCATTCAGATTAATGTATTTATGGTCCATTTCATTCCAATTCATTTAAGTGGTCTGTATCTGCCCTTGAATCTCGTATGAATTTTATTGTTAATATAATATTTTGCTGCATTACTTTGAACAGCTTTAAAAGTATAATGTCTTTGAATGCTCTAGTTAAAGAAAAATTATACCTTCAAAATGCTGTGTTACAAGTTGGAACTGTATACTTTGGAAGTGATGTTTATATTATAACTCCCAAAGGCATCACAGGGTGCTTTCATCTGTATGTCTGTCTTCTACTTTCTGTGTTACAATGTGTATTTGTACTTCCTCACTAACTTGATACTCTTCAGTCTGAAGGCCTAAAACTGCAAAGACATGAATACTGTACCTCAGCTGAGCAGTCTCACAGAGCAGAGAGGGCTTACTTGTGTGAGTGCAGTTGCTCACAAAAAGTATTTGCAGAAAAAGGCTTTCCTTTAGGAACTGACTGTAATTGTGAGGACACATGGTTAATAACAGCACCAAGACACCAGTAAATGGGGTCTAATGTTTATTGAAAATGTGGACACATTTATCTTCAAGTTATTTGACATTAATCTAAATTATTGCTATTATGATTTAGTATATTATTTTGTATGAAAACACATTAGTCCTGTGAAAGGGTAGTCGCAAAAAAATGTGTTGAGTCTTGCTGCTTTATTGTTTATTTGCATTTAGTATACATTTTGGTTGTTGAAGTGAAGCTAGCTTCTTAGAGAGGCAGGAAGATAGATCAGTCTGAAAAAATCATAATTAAGCATCGTACTGTGCATTGAGTTTTGCAATTAGAGTAGTACATGTGTTCAGATTTAGCAATTTTTATGCTTTAGAGAATTTTTGTTTGCTTTAATATGTAAAGGAATAACCAGATTACTTTGAAATGCTATTGTAGAGCTAATTTTACACATAGTGGGGAGACGTTGTCTGAAAAACTAAAATTAGAAAACATTACATAGGCTGCCTTTGGCTTTAGTTTGTTTGTAGAAGGCCCAGCAGGTATCTGTTGATTCCAGATGCTTAAGCCAGGGGTCAAGTTTGTGCAGCATCTTGAAACTGAAGAAAGTTTTCTGCAGCGATAAAGTTGCCCATCTGGGCTTGAAGTAAGACTGCTGCCTAAACAAAAGCATAAAGGCAGCAAATATAGGTGCTGGTTTGTTTTGGGGTTTTTTTTGTGCGTGGACAATTGCATGAATTAGGGTTTGAGATTCAAAGTATTTAAAATAATTTAGCATGATTTACTCATGTTGTAATTCCACTGACTACAGTTAAATTAAACTAAGAATTTGGCCTTGTAAGTCTACAAATTTCAGTGTCAGGCAGCTCAGGTCTATATAAAGATACTTAAGCCTAGTAAATCAGCAAGAATACTATATAAATTGTAATGTGTGATAAAAATCTTAACTCTAGTTACATTATTTCTCTAAAAATTTCTGTTCATTGCTTTTTTATACAAAAGGTCAGAATTGCACTTCTTAGTGGCATTGGGATATGTGGAGAAAAGCAGGATGCTGGTACCGAAATGTATCAGAAATAAGATTCAGTTCTTAGTGCTCCATGTGTGCCTACCTTACATGTGACAAATCCCACTGAAGTTGATAGAAGTCATATAAAGTTAAGCCTGTTTGTAACTCTCGCAAGATACTGGTTTAAGAATCTTCAAGATAAGTTATGTTCTCAAAAGGCATTATTAAACTTGTGGTTTCAGGTTTACAGAATACTATGAACGTAGTGATGACAGCTTCTGAGACACATCCAGAGTAACTTTAGTAATTGATATTACACCAGACCAACATCCATTAACAAATCAAAATCTCTCTCAGTACCTTCATTTCTCAGTATAATTTTATCAAAAAAAACAAACCAAAAAAAATCAGAAAATTAAAATGGCCTCTATGCTGTTTGGATTTTTCTCTCTCTCTCTTTCCACCTTTTTTGTCATAAAATACCATTTTGCTCTGGAGTTGTCTAGGATTTGAGAATTCAAGGAAAGCATGCAAAGCAGTTTGGAATACATTTCTTCATTCACCTTAGGGCATATATTCAGCTGGTGAAAATCAGCATAGTCCTGTTGACTTCTACAGCATTGTATCAGTCTATACCAGTGCAACAGTTGGCATGTCAGGTTTTAGCATTTCAAGTCACTTTACCTACATATGCAGTAGGATTCTGTTTTGCAAGATAGAAAGTTATACAGTGCAAACTGTACTACCTAGACTACCATTGATACCTATTCACAGGACATGATTTCACTGTATCATTTCATACTTGAAATTCATGATGTTCTTTTAATCAGGGTACAAACATGAAAAGGTGCGTGTGTTACTGTTTCTTTTAAAGGTGCATCATTTTTTTAAAATTCTGTGTGCTTAATAGTTACTAGTCAGTGTTCTTTACATTCTTTGCATTCAGCATTCAAATCACCTATGTGTGAAATACAGTATCACCTGCAGAGGTACAGAAAAATGTAACAGCGATTTCTTGAATTGTTACTCAAATATACTGGTTTACCTTTTAGTCATCAATATGACATCAAGGGGCTACAGCATGTGAACTGTGGTATATAGAAGTCTTGCACCATTGCTGTACAGGAAATCTTGCAGACTCTCTCCTCTTCTTGCACAGCTGCTGATTACCATAGACACATTGGGAAAAGGTATATTTCTGCTGTACAGAATGGCTGGGAAATAACACCGACACTCTGGAAACTCTAGAGCTCCCTTTGCAAGCTTTCAAACAAAGCCCTTTGATCTAACTGTATGCCTGTTCTGTGTCCCAAATTTCACCCAATGGGGCTTTATGCTTTAAGAACACCCTCAGCTGGGGCTACTTTATGTTGACTGCATTGAAGTTCATCGGAGCATGCACCTTACCGTATTAACATATTCTTTAGCTTTTACAAGTTTGTAAAGATGGTTGACTGCAAAACTAATGTGTCAATACAGCAGAATTAAATTAAGGCACACAGAAAGTTATCAATAATGTATTATAGCAGAATTACAGTCCTTTGGAACTGAACGTTTTGCTGCTGGCAGTGCAAGAAAAGCAAAGTTGTGTATTTATTGTTGGGTGCTGAGGGTTCAGTATGAAAATCAATATAATAAAATTTTTCACAGTGTCTAGTTCTTTTTAGTTCCCAAATTATTGAAAAGTAAAAAGGCAAAAAATTAGTTTTGTATTTAAAACTGCTTCACCCTTCTAGCTATATTTTTCTTTTATCTAAAAATGTAAAATGAATACAAATGCAGTAAGTATTGTATATTAAATACAGAAAATTAGCAACATTGGTTTCTAGTTTTTATGTTTCCAAGTGTTTTTCTCAATACCCTGTGTATTCTAGAAAATCAACAAACACAACCAGATGCAAAAACATAAGCACATGCACACCCTTTCCAGCACCTTACTATATACCAATTCTACAAAAATCTACCCTCATTTATCACAATTACTCATTCCTAGGTATTTTGCCTACCTACAATGAATTCAGTTTAAAAAAATTCTAAGAGTTTATTTTTTCTTTAAAAAGCAAAACATTGCTGCAGTTGCTGGGGATGCTGTATGATTTAGCACTGATCTTTTTTTTCTGAAATCTTTGTTTTGGTCTAGGCAAACTGTGCTTTAATTCAGCTATAATGGCTCTCAGATGTCCATGAAACTATTTTTCCCAAACGCTATTTTTCCCAAACGTTATTTGATCCAACTGTTGTGCTAAATGTGCATGGTATTTTTGTATTCCTTAAGATTCTGTTATTTTCATCTTCATCTTTTAAAGAGCTGAGCACACTTTATTAATTGACTGTTTTTTCTTGATTGGTTATTGTTGTGGTTTGACACTGGCCAAACCCAGTCACCCACGAAAGCTGTTCTCTTACCCTCTTCTGCTACAGTTGGTCAGAGGAGAGGGAAAAAAATTGACTAAGGGTTCATGAGTTGAGATAATGACTGGGAGGAACTCTCCAAGGGCAAAACAGGTTCAAACTTAAAATTATAAGGTGGATTTATTATTAACAGAGTCAGAGGAGGATAATGAGAAGCAAAATAAGCCTTTAAACCACCTTTTCTCTCCCCATCCCTCACTCCTTCCCACCAACAGTGCAGGGAGACAGGGCCTTGGGGTTTTGGTCAGTTTGTCACCAGAGATCTTTTTCTGTTCGCTCAGGGAGAGAAGTCTTTGCTATGCCATGGGGTTCCTCCCGCTGATGCCTTGAGAGGCTACCAAGAACAGAGGCTAGACCATATTAAAAGAATAAAGTAGGTATTTATTAAAAAGGCCTTCAAAGGATACACCTTGGGCACTACAAGAACCTGGGTGAAGCTACACCCAAATGGACGACGGATCACCTGTTCTCACATTTTATAAGTTTTGGTCCATTTACATGTTGGGGTTAATTGTCCAATTACAGCTTCAAGTTATGAAGCTCTCATCCTCCTAGACTGCTCTGTTCAGTTTGCTGTTGTTTATACTTTTTATGCCTGAAGCTGCAACAGTGTCCTTGGTTCTTGGGCTGAAAAAGGATTGTTTTGTCTAACTAAACTATGAAGAGTACTTGCTAACACTTTATATGGAGTTCAGAGTTACATACTAATGCAGTACAGAATCTGGAAAATATGAAAGCTAAAACATAAGGCATCACTGTGGGAGACAGTTCTCCGTGAACTTCTCCAGTGTGGCTCCAATCTCACAAACAGCAGTCTTGCCAAAACTGTTGCAATGCGAGTCCCTCTGACGGACAGACAGTCTTTTCCAAACTGTTGTGGCCTGGGTCACTGCATGGGGTGCAGTCCTCTAAGGACATAAGGACAGGCTGTTCTAGTTTGGAAGCAAGGGCCCTCTGTCTCTGGAAGCAGGGGCTCTCGCTTTCCATTCGAGTCTCCCATTGGATCACAACTTTCTCTGGCATCCACCCGTTCCGGTGTGAGTGCTTTTCTCACAGGCTGAGTGGATTTCTGCATCCCCCATGGACCTCATGGGATGCATGGGGACAGCCTGTGTCACCATGGTCCTCATCACAGCCTGCACAGTAATCTCTGCTCCAGCACTTGCAACACATCCTCCCCTTCTTTTCCCACTGACCTTGGTGCTGCCATGTTGTTTTCCCTCACGTGTCCTCAATTGCTCGTCTTCTCTGAATAGAACAAAAACTGCTGCCCGTAGGTACCATTGCCAACAAGTTCCACCAACTCAAAGATTCCTGCAGGATCCTGCAGCGCCGAGAGGTCAATCACGCCTAGGTTCCGTGCCAGAGAGTCGCTCACTGTTTTTGCTGCCGGCCAGGCAGCCCTGCCACCACCGAGCAGGCAGTGTGGCCACCACAGCGCTGGCGCCATTTAATGTCTCCCCTTGTGCCCTTCTGTCTGCAGCACAGCTGGCCAGGGGTGGCCAGGTAGGCAAGGTTCACTGTGGGCCACCCTGAGATGGCCCCAGCAGCAGACTTCACCACCCCTGGGAAAAACTGCCCAGCTCTGTTTTGATTTTCTTCTTAAATATGTCATCACAGAGGCGTTACCAACCTCTCTAATTGGGCCAGCAGCATGTCCATCTTCAGAGCCATCAGACATTGGCTCTCTCTGACATGGTGGAAGCTTCTAGCAGCTTCTCACAGAAGCCCCTTCAGTGACCCTCCTCCACTTCCAAAAACCAGGCTGTGCCAAATCAACACAGCTATAAATATGACTAGTAACACTTCTGGGTATATAGAAACTATGAAAGTGTATGTTTTGAGTCAAACACAAAATTACATATCAGGCTCCAAAACAAGCTGCATTTTTTCTGGTTTTACTTCAACCAAAAAATCCTCATCCAAACACGTCAAATACAGCTTCAGCTGACTGTAAAGTTCATTAAATTCTCTTTAGAGCAGGATACAAGTACCTTCTACTAATGCAGTCTCCAACAAGCCACCAGATCCAGGAATCTAAAAACTATCAGCTCAAGCATTCAGTGAGATGTCAGCTTCTGGATGAAACCTGAAGGGACAGAAATGACTGCAAAGCTAATCAAACCCTAAAGCCTCAAATGATTTTTAACTTAGAATCAAAAATTTGTGCTGCCCTTAGAAACCTGAAGGAACATGAAAGTCTTTTACAAGCATTAGTTACATAAACGGCAGGTGCAGCACAGACAAATAAAAAGCTACCTTTACATTATGTGACATTCCAAATTAGACTTTAAGCACATTAAAAGATTATGAGCAGCAGTCCAGCCAGGGACAGACACAAAGTCAACTACAGTGAGGCCAGAGTCACAAATACTCATATTAGCCATAGCTAATTGTGAAAAAAAGGGAAAAATAATAGAAATACATACCATTACATAAAAGCTACTATAGGGATCTGGATACTGTCTGGTGCTTTATCTCTGATAGTGCTCAGAGCAAGACACCACAGAAGAAAACCCAACAGTCTCTTGACAATTATGGAGGAAATTCTTCACATGGTAATTTTCTTCCTATTCCTCATCTGTGAGAAGGTGAGTTCATAACACCCAATAGTGGAAAATTATAGAAAAAAAAATCCATAAGCAAAATACTAAGGAAGGAAATTATACTAAGGTAGGAAAAAGCACAAATGTTACTCTTCCCATTACCCGCATAAAAGTTATTTTACTCTTTGCCTCAACATTATCTAATGACACTGTCACATCTGATAGCACCATAGAAAAAAATGTTCATTAAAAAATAATTTTAAGTGCATTGTCTTTATCTATCATTTGCCTGCTATTTACTGAAAAACAGAAAGTAAGATTTTTACATTATGAGTTCTCATTTTGAACTCATCAGTTGTGTTGCTCCTCCACCTCCCATCCCTTTGATAAACAAGGTCATCTTTTAGTCTCCTAGCACACAGAAGTTCTTTCCCTAAGTATTTTCATCCATTTTTAGAAATCTGGTTTGTCTGGCTGGACTTTCAAGCCTTCCCAGCCTGGGGAAGAAAACCTAATTGGAGTCTGACTAAAATACTGTGGAGTGCCTAGCAGAGGACTCCCTCCTCCCCAGTGCCTGCACAGGGAGGGACCCTGCACCCCTGCTTTCCTGCCATGGCAAGTCTTTCTATTTCCAGGCACCAGGCTCAAAGCCTTACAGCACAAAGCGTGGCATGAATAAACTCTCTTAGCTCAACTTTGGTCTGAACATTTCTGAAGAGTCATTCTGTCGTGGCAGACTTGAGGCAGCCCCAGGCATTGCCTCTGCTGCTTCAGCTGAGCCGAAGCTCCCGGAGCCCCGCAGCGCAACCGCTGTGCCAGCACGGGGACACACAGACAGCTCTGCCCCAAACCTGGGGACACCCGTGAGCCTCCCAGGGCTGCCACTGCACTGGGGACAGCCTACACGTGTGCAGTGCCATGGGGCAGTCACTGAACCTGGGGGTAACTCCAGAATGGTCCAAATCTGAACATGCATTTAAGGCAAGGGCTTCTCCATGCTTCACAAAATGGACATTATAACAGACTTAGTAATACTCATAATCTCATTTTGCATGTATTTCAATGCAATTTATTTCTTTAGTTTTAAATGTACTTCTCCAGCATTGCAGGCAGCTCAGGGAGAATTTCTGCCTGGTGTGTTTCCAAAGTAGCCATCCTTGTTTTAGAACATACCAGCTGTTTTCTGAGGAATAAAATTTCCATTATGCACTATCTTGCAATTTTGAACACTAAATTTAATTTGCAACTGAACAAATTTTACTTGCAAATCTAGTATAGTCACTTTCTTAGTTTCCTTCTAGTTCCTCACAGGCTGCTCTTGGTTTTACTAAGCAATTTGCTATCACAAATTCCTGTGGGCTCACCAATTTCTCCAGCTCTTCCCAAGTATGAAGACAGCAAAGCTATTTCAGTAACAAAACTCATTTGTGCTTGTTATGATTAACATATTAACATGTGATTACTTTTCTCCATTTTTACAAAGCTGTGACTAACATGCAGTAATTTTTAATGGTATTGCTTTGAGAAAAAGGACATTTGAAATTCTGAGTTAATAGATCCCAATAACTCCCGGGCTTGTCTTAGCACTTCCATTAACCTAATGTAATATTAACCCTGCCGATATTACAATGCTTTATTTTGCAGTGCAGATGGCTAACGAGGGATGAGTACACACTTTTTTTTCTCCTCTCTTTTTCTCATCTCCCCCCTCCCGCCGAAATAGGATCCAAATCTATGTCAGGACGGGCTGCTATTTCATAATACCTTATGCGTCTACCCAAGGCAAAAGGAAGAGCGAACACGGCGGTTCCCTCTGTAACTGACCACTAGATGGATCAAGAGGGGAGAAACCTCTCACTACGAAACCCTGCGCTCTCCTGGGAGGCAGATTCCAGACGAGAGCCCCAGGATACAAGTGAACGCTTACATTTCAGGGCTGCTACTTAGAGCCACCCCCTCCTCCCCCTTCCAAGGCTGTCCCGGCGCTCGCCCCGCCGGCGGCTCCTCAGCAGAAGGGAGACATGGAGCTCCTGGAGAGGGTCCAACGAAGGGCTACAAAGATGGAGAACGGACAAGAGCATCTCTCTTAGGAGAAAAGGCTGAGGCAGCTAGACCTGCTCAGCCTCAAGAAGAGACTGGGAGGGGACCTCATTAATGTGTATAAATATCTGAAACAGCGGTGCCCAGAGGATGAATCCAGGCTCTTCTCAGTGGTCCCAAGCAATAGGACAAGAGGCAACGGACAGAAACTGATGCACAGGAAGTTTCTCGTGAATATGAGGAAGAACTTCTTTCCTGAGCAGGTGACCGAGCACTGGAACAGATTGTCCAGAGAGGGTGTGGAGTCTCCCTCACTGGAGATATTCAAGAACCATCTGGACACAATTCTCTGTCATGTGATTTAAGACGACCCTGCGTAATGAGGGAGGTTCGACGAGACGACTCACTGTGGCCCTTCCAACCCGTCCCATATTGTGATTCTGTGTCTCCCCGCCGCTGCCACCGCCCCACCCGAAGCCCTGCAGTGAAACTCCGCTGCCCTCCCCTTTTTCTCGCCCGGTCCCGGCGCTGCGGCCGCGGCCCGCCGGGGCGGCTCTGGGCGGAGCGGGG
>WBNO01018718.1:145478-160790 GCA_013400575.1 Peucedramus taeniatus
TTGGGGCCCCGCCGGCGGGCGACAAAGGCGGGCTGTGCCCTGCGCCTCGCCCCGCCCGGCCCGGGGCGCCCCGGGATCTGCCGGAGCCCCGTGTGGCTGGGTTGTGCCTCCCTCGGCACGTGCTCGAGGCTCCCTGGCAGAACCTCTGATTGCCTTGTCAAATCCTGCAGCATCGTGACTGACGCCTGCTTTGTGATCTCTTGAGGGAAGGTGATTAAGATGCTGGCCTGGTCCGTACAAAAATAAAATGCTTCCAGTGGGAGTTGCAGCAGTCACTGAAGTATCGCTCTGATCCTAGCTAAGCCGCATTTTCTTAAACTTGGCGTTCAGCTGTACCTGCGAGATCTGAAACTGAGCTTTACGCAGCACTCTGCTGCCTCGGGAGCCAGCGCTCAGCAGGCAAAAATTGTGCTTCTACACACCTGACTGCAGAGCCTGAGTTCACACATAACTGAGACACATTCATCCCTCCTCCTATTTTTCTTTAAATGTTTTTGTACCAGCCTTTCGCTTTCTATTCATAACCACTTAAACATTGTAAGTTTGCTGCTGGATTTTAAGACTAAGCACAAATCATACTACTTTAATTTTTTTTTCCATTTCTCTGTTTCTTTCTTGTATATGCTCTGAGTTTGTACTCAGATCCGTTCACGTCTTTGCAAACCTTGGTGGAATAGTATAGTAATAGACATGAAGGACTCAGATATTGTATAGATAGATGGCAAAGTCCCTTTTATTGCTTTGTTGACCTATTGAAAAAATGGAGTCTACTAAGAAAGAGCTGACAGTGTTTTAGGCTCCAAGACTGGATCTGTGGTTGAAATGTCCTGTAAGGTTTTTAGGTGTGTATTTATTTATTCTTAATTTTCTTTTAATGGGACAGCTGGGATATACCAATGCCAGCAAATCTTTATGTTCCTATATAAGGTTTATTAGGCCTTCATGGCATAATACATACTATAGACAAGTTATAATATCGGACCCTTTGCTCCTCATGTATGATCATAGAGATTTCTACTGTTATTCTCTTCCATGTCCCTTCTTAAATACGCCATCGTTTTTGACTTCCTGGAGATGGAAAAGAAACATGCTTTTTGCACATCTACAGGGTACTTGCAAGGCAGCAATAGTACTGCTTGCCCAGAGAACCCTTCCTGACAGAATGTGCCATACCCTTCTCATGAGCAAGGAAGCTATGCAGCAAATAGCAAGCAAACTTTGGCTAATACCTGCTTGAGCAAACTACCAAAAGAAGAAAATGAATGTGCAGTCAGTCACTTTCTTTATTGAGGGTGCATTTCCATGCTCCTTCTGGCTAGTGACATGCACTTTGGCAAAGTAATGTAAATACTTTTCAGGAATATTTACTGGTGAAGTAATTTTTCATAAACAAACCTGGTTGAAATTATAATAACATATCTTAAGACATAAATTTCCTAATCTGCAATATAGAGCAGTACACAGTCACTAAGTACTTACTGTGGTAGAGTTAAAGAAAGCCAGTGAAGGGAGGATGCTTCCTAGCCAGTTATCCAGGGGCAGTTTGAACAAGTAGAAAATCAGCATTTGATACCTGTAGCCTCTTCTGCAGGTAGAGAGTTTTGTTGGGAAGTGGTGAGGTGTTCATGACTTGTTAGCTCAAGTAGGAAAGTAGCTGATTTTTGTTTAAGAGCAGCAAGAGACCTCTTTTTTTTTTTTCTTTAATAATTGCATAAGAAGAGCTTTCAGATACAAATTTTTGAATGGTAACCAAAAGTCAGTGTTCTCACTGAAGTAAACCAAGTTCTAGTGAAGCTAATGCATTGAAATTATCTTTTAGTGAAAACAGTGTTCAAATAGTGCTGTCCTGCATTCCTAAAGGAGCTTCTTTTCTACTCAAAGCTGAACTCAATTATTCATTTTTAGATTTGTCATGTGAATGCCTAAGTGTTGTAACTGCTTGAGTGCATACATCCATATGCTACTTGTTTCAATTGGCACACCTCCATGTTTATTTGCCCATGTTAGTTAGCCTTTCTGTGTGAATTATAGCAACAAATTAAAGCCCCAACAAATGGCAGCAAATGTCCCCTTAGAGTTGCAAAGTCAACTTGAGTCACAAAATGCTCCGCTTGAAGGAGTCCTTGGATTGCTTCAGAGTGGTCCAGCTGGTGAATGAGCTAAACTTGTGTGGGCAGCGCTTCCTTCCAGCCAGATGCCTCATCCCAGGCAGAGCCTGGAGTGCCTCTTCCAGGACCAAATGTATCCCCAAGAGCTGAAGGCCACCAGCCTGCTTGCAGTCCAGTCCAGAAACTCAGCATTGCTGTGGTCACTGCTTCTGCAGTGGGAGCAACAGGAGGCAGCAGCTGCTGCTTCTGACAGCTTTCACAAATGCTCACTTACTGTGCATGGTGGTTTCTGAATGCCTGATAAAAAGCAGTGTTGGACATGTGAGAGCTACACAGATGGCCAAATCTTTGCTTTGGATCTACAAAATGTACTCTTTAAAAGTTGCCTCAGATTAGGCAACCAAAGCAAGTAATTTTTTTTTGGCTATGTGATCTTTTTCCTCGTCTCCAAACTGAACAGTAAGAACAGTGTGTGTTATGTTCTGCAGAAGTTAAGTGTTGGGATGACATAGTGATAAAAATGAATGAGATAAGTGGGTATATGTACCTCCTTTTCACATGAAAAGAATATTGCTGACATAAAAAAATTATGGAAGAATTTTTCCGTTAACTGGTGAGGTGGATTATGAATTCTAAATTTTAATTTAATCTTCTGTAACACAAAGAGGATGCATAGGTTTGGAATATGGAATACCTCATAACATTGGGATTGTGTACATTTGGGTTTTGTGAGTTTTTTCCTCCTTTAAATACTGCTAAGTCACAGAATTTTGATACCTGTATACTTGTAGCAAAGTACCACTGCTTGCTTGTTTTGGTGCAAGAAATTTCATGCAGAATTTAGTGACTCCTGTCAGCAATTTTGAAAAGAATTTTAAAGGCGTAGAATCAGTTGTCCCAGAGAAGGAGAGCTGAAATTTAATTACATTTTCTATATCCCAAGGAAGAATATTTCAGAAATCATGATACTATTGTTTACAAAATCATTGCTTAAGGAAGGGAATTGTTGGAAGGAACATGGTCTTTTTGTGGATCAGTTCTTTCTGCCACAGTATGACTCCAACTGAAAGCACTTCCCTGAGTCTTTCTGCCAGACTGAATAAACTTAGTTTAGCTAAATATTTTAAATCCTTAGAAACAAGTCAGAGTTCTTTTTCAGGGAGTGATAAAACGTTTATGTGAAGAACGAGATATTTTGGTCTCATAGTGTAACTGATGAATTTGGTATTTCTTTCTGTTGTTTCATATTCCAGGCTTATATGAATCCCATAGCTATGGCCAGGGCACGAGGTCCTGCCCCAAATTCAGGACCAACAATACAAGATTACTTGAACAGGCCAAGACCAACATGGTAAGTGGTAGTGCCTGTCTACCTTTTTGACCTCTTAAGTAAAAGATTTGTTCCCTCTTACTAAAATGTCACTGGTGCCTACCTCTTTCCCAAAATATCCAGTAATAGATTTTGAAAGATTTCTTGTGCTGGCCAAGGTATTCTTTTCTAAACATGTATTCAATCTCCTCTTTTAAAAACAATAGAATATAATTTTGAAATGTATATTTCCCATTTGTCTCTATTTTTTTTGCAACAGTTTCTCAGAAGAGGAAAATGTCATTTTACCTCTTTCTCAAATTGTAATACCTAACCCTTGTAGATATATTTAATTTGTAAACAAATGACTCTCTAAAATGAGCATTTTGCTGGTATATTCTTAGAATCCAGTTTACGCTACCCAACAAAACCATCACTTTGAGATATTATCAACAACTTCCTTTATGTTCAATCCCTTTGCCTGCCCTCATGAGACATTAGAGAATAATTTACTAATTGCAAAGTTAGCTTTAGATCTTTTGGAGGGATTTAACAACCGTACTTAAGTTATTAGGGTTAGGTTACCATATGTGTAACATCTAAGATGCTTTCATTCTTCTCTTGGAAGTTCAACCAAGGCTAAACTTCAAAAAAACTCTATAGAACATTTAGACATTGAAGAAGGTGGTTTTAGTTGTAAAATTGTGGTCTATCGTCCTTTTCATACAGGGAAGAAGTGAAAGAGCAACTAGAAAAGAAAAAGAAAGGGTCCAGGGCTTTGGCTGAGTTTGAAGAAAAGATGAATGAGGTTGGTAATGTTATTAGCTGTTGACACATGATTCTTTTTATCTAACATGCTACTTGTGTTATCATTTACCATATCAAGTATCCATATTTCACTTCACTTGAGCTTTTAATGAGTAACTATTTTGTTTCATTTATGTTGGAAGTTGACTTTACAACTGCTTAAAAGTACTGAAAAGCTACTTTCAGTTCAGAGAAAAAACTATATAAAACGTTTTTTAAATTGCTGGTGAATAAAACCTGACCTTGTCATAAATGTAAATATATTTATACAAATGCATGTGCTTATATCATTTTCAGGTATGCTAAACCAAAGTCTGTTGTGCTAATATTGACTTGTTTAAGGTCACAGAATCCAAGTACAGTGAAAAAAAGTGCATTACTGGAAACAGATGTCTTTGGCAAGGAATATACATGTAATATTATTATGGAAGAAGGCACAAAGAATGGCTTTCTGTCAGATAGGACTATGAAGCACTTGTTTTTCTCTCATCCTAAGCAGATTACAGCATGTGCTTGTTTCCTGATATAAATGCAGCTGTTCTGATGTTTGTGTTCTTTACCTACTGAAGATCAGCACAGTATTAGAAAGTTTCACGTGTAACTCCTGTTATATACAAGGGAGAAATTAGTATACAATGAGTTTAACTGTTTCCGTTCCTTCTTGGGTCCTGATATCCTGAGATAAGCTTCAGTAATCTTCATTGTAAGTTTCTGGTTGAAGTAGATTATGCTCCTCCTCTGTTACTGGAAGGGCACAGAACCTGTAGTACTCTTGCTGTACCTTTTTGCTTAAGAAGTTGTACTAGGATGTGGAGGGCCATGGGGTGCTGTTCTGAGAGGATCAGTTGTTCTGCACTCTGAGTTTTAGTTTGGTGAGTTTGGTTTAGTATTCTATGATAATCCTTTCCTAATTTTATATTTGCTTAATGTGAAATAAGTGAAATTGGCATGCATAGGAGCTACCAACCTTTCGGTAGCAGGGTAGGAAGGGATGCAGGGAATTGTGAAAGGGCCATGAGTTATTCCTAAAGCTCCTAAGAAAAAATCTCTGAATACCTGAAAAGATCACAAGTCTCTGAATGAGGTGCTGACTCCCCTATTTTACTGACAGTTGTTGGACATTTCTGTTTAAAACATAACTCTAGCACAGTCTTTAAAATAATGAAGCACAGGCTTCATTAGAGAGACCCCTCAGAGAGCTCTGGGTACCTGGTATATCAAAGTACACAACCCACAGATGCTGCCTTGGTCCATGGAAGCACATTACACACAGCACTGCTTCCTGGCTCATCTGCCATGTACCTCAGCAGCTCTGTTGAGCAAATTCACAGTGTGCTGATATGGGGATCTGTGTATCATCCTGCATTGCACAGGTTACTTGATTCCTGATATTTCTGTCCCCTCAGCACAACATGTGGATTGTCGTTGTTTTGCCAATACAGTACCAATACAGTACCATTGTGAGGATCAGAATAATAAAGAAGGGAGCACATGATGTGTCTGACAGAGCAGATTGAACCTAGCAGCCTATGAGTTTCATGGGAGCAGGTTGGATATTTCAGAGCTCTTTAAGGGGACATTTTAGGTAAACCTAGAGACCAGGTGGGGAATTGAAAAGGAGGAATGAGAGGAGATTTTTATTAATTCATTTGGTGTGCTTGGCCTAACAAAATATGAGCATTTCTATGAAGATATGTATAGTAATTTGATAAAATTATTGCTGACACCAACAAGGCCCAGAATACACACTAGAGACACCCATACATTGAAGAGGGGCCAAGAGAAGTTGTCTTGAAGTTTTGTTTCAGGGGATTTTTAGAACTAAGACAAAATCACAGTTTTTCTGGTAGGGTACCCTGGTTTTCTAAAGTGCTCTAGCAAGAACACTGTGATACAAAAGCAAAAATACCATAATTGATGACCTTGAAGATAAATTACAATCTCTTAAAGCCAAATAACTTGAACATTAAGTGTGAACTAACACTGTATTTTGCTGAATAATAATCTTCTGTAAAATGAAGTGTATTACAACTTTAGTTAACATTATGTATTGTTTATTTTCGGTGGGTTTTGTTAAAATTATAATGTCAGGTAGAGGAGAGCTTAAAAAATACTGCTCAGAAGTGACCCTCCTGTTACTGTTTCTGTTTGGTTTTGTTTTCAGAATTGGAGGAAAGAACTGGAAAAACACAGGGAGAAGTTACTGGGTGGAAATGAGAGCTCCTCCAAAAAAAAAGAGGTATGTTGTTTTCAGTTGTATACATTCTGTGTTCAGAACTGGATTTATCATCAGTGCTGCCAATACAGAATTTCTTGAATACATTTTAAAAGCCAGCATCAAAGTTCATAAACCTAAATGCATGCCAAAAGAAAATGATGCTAAAGTAACATTTGTTTTATTCTATTTTTAAGAAAAAGAAAAAGGAAAAGAAGAAATCTAATAGGGTGAGCAAAATTTTCAGTTTTCTGAGCTTTTTTGCTTTGGGGTTGTTCATGTTTGTCATTTAAGTTCTCCTGGAAAGAGAAAGTGCAGCTGTAATTTTGATTATAGATGATAAATTAACTTTTATTTAGAAAGGGTTTGCATGTATTTGGTACAAGGAAAATTAAAGGGAGGAAAAGAGCATTAAATAGATATAATTAAAAGAAAAATGTTAGAAATGGTTTAGAAGTTTATTTAAGAAAAATCTATATAAGACCAGCTTCTCAGAAGTAAAATTGTATTGGTTATGCTTTGAAAATGAAGATATTTTAAAAGGAGTGTTTGAATGGGCTTTTGAGTATTTGCCAGACAAAATGCTGCATCTCACAAGCTTCACTTTTTGTTGTGTTTGGTCAAGTTGTCTTCATCTTCCTCTTCTTCATCAAGCTCTGATTCTTCCAGCAGTTCATCTGATTCAGAAGATGAGGTAAGAGCTAATCTAGTGGAATCTATCATGTTTTGTTCATGGGGTTTATTTCACACAGATTTTGATAATATATTTTAGAATATTTTGAGGGGCTGGCTTGGATAAAACCATTTAGTTTTTATGCATTTGGTATATATAATAAAGTTGTGAATTTTGGACATATGTATCTAGTCAGTAGTTTCTGTATGAACACTACAGGTTTTGGCATCCTGGCTTGTAAACTGTATCCATTTTAACACTGAATTGCTTTTCTAATAGAATCCCCTATCTAATCATAAAAATGCAAAACCACCATTTTTACTTTCTGGCAAAAATCTTTGTTACAGATAATCAGATTCTACAGCATACATCTAAATAATAAACAGAATCTAGAGAACCTGGATTTTTCACCATTTTGCATTTTTTCAATGCAGAAGAGTTATGAAGGTCCTCTACTAAAAGAATCAATTGTAGTATACCTTATTCCTCACGAGAACATTGTAACATGTAGGAATTTGAAAATTCCTTTTCTTTACATTTAATGCAAATCTTTAATTCTAGTGAGAATAAATTCAAGTTTGTATTTTTCCTTCTTTTTCTACAATATTTGTGGATAGGATAAAAAGCAAGGGAAGAAAAGAAGGAAGAAGAAGTATCGCTCCTCACGGAAATCTTCAGCAAGCACAACTTCAGAATCTGAGTCAGACAGCAAGGTAAATACGCAGATGTGTTGCCCTTGGCAAGTTTTCTTGGTTGGTGTTATAAAACCGTAAAGATTTCTGACTTTAACATATTAAATTGGTTTTTCATCTTCCATATTTAAAGCCATTTATTCTCACAGGACCTGAGCTGCACTTGTATTGTATCCCACATGTCCTCATGCAGTGTGGGATCTGCCTCCACTGGCCACATGCCTAGTGGAAGTAATTGGATCTTTAGAAAATGAACATGCTTTATTCCAGCAATTTGTAGTCATTTTTCTGAATCCAAACATATGCAGCTTTTTTGCTGCTCAAATGTTTAGTTTTTATACTACATTAACACTTAAAATACCTTCTGAATATGCAATTTAATTGAACACTATATCTGAAAATGCAGGTATTGCTGGATAGCAGTGGCCAGAACATTGCCTTTCTAAATATACGAGTAGTTTCCTGTTGGACAACTGAGCCTTTCCCAAATGCGTATTAAATTGAGGTTGTCTTTTTCCTTTTCTGAAGTATAGCAATATAGATACGTGGGCTTACTGAATTAACAAAAAAGTGAAGAAACATGAGACAGCTTGTTCTAATATGATAGTGTTTTTCTGTCTTACAGTGTATAGTTACTGTACTTCTTGCTTAGATATTAATAATACAGTGAGTTTTTAAGATTCTCTGTTGGACTTTATTGCAGGCTTTCACCGGAATGCCTAATTTGGTGGGATATAAATTGTAATGAATGACTCTTTGCAGACACCTATGAATTTGTGCTAATGGGAGGTTAAAAACTTCTGCTACATAAAGGGACACAGAGATATCCTTACTGCAGAAAACTCTGGGAAAACACCTGCTTAACCTGGTCCAATCAGCAGAGATGGACATGGGTAAAGAAAAAAGATTCCCAACTGTTACATGTGGCTACAGCAGTGGTAGCCGGCATCCTTCCCAGAGGCTCTCTGTCTCCTGCAAGGATGCTGTTACTTCATTCCATACAGACCTTCCCATGCTGCTGGATCAGGAGATTAGCAGCTGCATCAAAATTACAGTGTTTTATGTNATGTTATTATGCAAGGTAGAAAGGACAATCTTGAAGAATTACCTTCAACGGACATAAAAAGACTATTGGTCAGACTGCTTTGGAGATTTCTTCCTTTTTCATGAAATGATTTTGTTGTAATTTGTTTTCCTTTCTATTTAGGATAGCACAAAAAAGAAGAGGTCAAAGGAAGACTGTGAAAAAGAGAAGGTACTTTTATTCTTGAAATTCTTTGATCAGAACTGCATGTTGCATGCATAATGGATATTTCTTTTTTTAATATTGAATACCTCATTTTACATCAGTGGAAATTTTCTGTCCAAACCCACACAGTCAGAAGGTATTCAGTGCAACTAATTTGAAGTAGAGGTTTAATTGCATTCAGCTCCTGCTTTAGTAATTATTGTAGTGAAAACCACTGGATCTGTTCTTGTTACAAAGGTAAATTAAAACTGTATCTAATCTGCTATAGCAGATCAGCTGCATCCTTAGTGTTTTGGGGTTTACCTTTCACTGTCACATTGAGCTAAAAATGTGTGTGATCATATTTTCTGTGGCACACCTGGTAGGTTATTGACTTGTTGCTGTAAATTAAGAAACATAAGCAGAGGATCTCTTTATCTAAATGGAGTCATAGATACTATACTTACGACAGCTTTGAAGAATTGCAGAGAAAAATATATTAGCTTAAGAAAAATTACCTTATTCTGTCATTTATGCATGAAAATCTTCTCTCCTGCCCACCACCACACCATTTTGTGCACTCATCCATTATCTTTAATATAAACAATCTAATTGACTTCAGTTTTAGTTATTTGTACACTGTGGATAAACTAAAAATGCTTTCAGAGTCCACCCTAGTCTTTTTCTGCAGATACCTTCCTTTCTTAGCATGTTGGCCTCTCCTGCTCTGGTCAATAGTATTGACTTTGATGTACAAATTCTCCATTGCCTAAGGCAAATGTACTGATTTTTTCCCCCCTTGTTCCTGCTTCCATTTTACAGTGTCCATTTTCTATCTGATCCTTTTGAATGGCTTCTCTTTGAAGACCAAGTATCTACCATGGTCCCTTTTTGTAGCACTACTTTCACACATCCTCTGAAAGCAAAGGGCACTTGGGGGGGAACTAGAGGTCTTTCTTCCCCTACACCTGCAGATCCCCATGTGTCAGATGAGCTGCATCCTGTGTACTTGGTCATGAGTTCTTTTGAGAAGTTTCTGGTCTTAGAAACTGAGTGAGAGAAAGTACCTTCAGTCTTAGGAACACATTACCTTGTCCAGAGCAAAGGAAGTGCAGGAAGCAGAAAAGTAGCCCATCAGAACAATCTCACATAGCATCAGAATTTTAAAAATCCTGTCTTTTAAATGCACTGGAATGAAATATGATGTGTTAAAAGTACAGCTGGCTGGGACAACTTGTCCTGGTTCAACTCGAATACAGATGGAACTTTTTCTTTCATGAACAAAGCAAGAGTGTGAAGCTAAAGTGTTTGTATGTATATATTGAGACATCTTCAGTTACTAGTTATTTAAAAGTCATGAAATGTTTTATTTTCAAATGCTTACTCCTCCATGTGTTATTATTTAAAATAAGAGACTGTTATTATTCCTCTCACTTTTAGACAGTTGCTGTATCTTGGCAACAAGAAAAAGGAATATACAGAAAATTACTATTTTCACTACAAGTTGATTTTAACAGTTTGGTAGGGTAATTTGATGATGATGATGGAATTAGCTTAATGTCAATAATATTTTAAAATATTTCACAACTTAGAAGTGATATTTCAATCTTAAATTTTAAGCAGAAGTTTTATAAAATGTGAAAGGTCCGACTTTACTCACAAATATATTATTTTGTTTAGGAAGGTAAAAATCACCACAGGAAAAGGAAGAAAGCAGATCGTGCTGATGGACCTCTATCTTCAGAATCTGTATCTGAATCAGATCAGACAGAGGAGGTCAGTGTGAATCCTCCGTTTCAGAGGTTACAATGCTTATAGCTTACAGATTCATGAGCGAATCAATGAACTAGCTTAGATTTAATATCTGCACTGTACAGGTGAATTGAAGAGTGCAGTGCACTTAAAGTTGTTTGTCTTCTTCCTTTTAAAATAAACTTTTAAGGGTTGTTTAGTCTAACTTCTATCATCTGTGAGTAATTTTGAATTAATGTTGAGAATCAACTTTTTATGGATACTAATTTGGTTTAATTTTCTTTAGGTGCAAGCAAAAAAGAAGAAAAGCAATGAGGAAAAAGAGAAAACAGCAAGTATCCCTCTTACTCATACTGTAGTTTTAGGATATAAATACTCTGTACTTGGTCACTTTCCAGTTTCATGTTTTTCACAAATACAAATGTTTCATAGCAATAGTCTGCTGTACATCTAGATTAAAAGTTTATTTACTTGCTGAAGTCACTTTTTCAATTGTTGAATTAAAGAATTTGTCACTCTTTTACCTGTATGTGATTTGAGATTTATACAACTTGAACACTTAATGTAGAATATATTTTATTCTGCATCAACATCCTAGAACTACTAATACCTGTGTGGTATCAAGTAGAGGAGCAGTTTGCCACAGAGACAAACATCAGTGCTGTTCCTTCATTAGCCCTGTGTGTAATTCCTTAGTAAGCCTTCTCTGCCACCATGGAAAGGGCCTTAGGACGAAATTGCTGTAACATCTGTGCCATTATAACTCTTCCCCCAGCCGGACAAAAAGCTGCCAGAAACCTGCAAATTTTCTCAATATTTTTTCTTTGTATCTGTTGGTAAAAGTGAAAGGAAGATTCAGCAGTGATTTATATGGAATCCAGATTTACCACATGTACCTGAGGTTCCTCAATTAGGAGTATAGTGGGTTTGGGATCCTAAATGCCCACTTGAGATGTCTTTGTATCTGTCTCCCCTGTCAGCAGCAGTGTTCCTTATCAGGCCTCTCAGTTGTCCACATGAGGTAGGGCAAAGGGAAGGTCTACATTAGTCACCTAAAAATACATAGGAGTATCAGTGATACTCAGTACACATTTTTTCAGGGAACTTGCTTGTTTTTTCAGACTCATATGAACTGTTTCCCATAACATTTCTAGTGATTGCTTATGGTCTTTTTCATAAAAGATTTGTATATGTAAGGAATATGTATAAAACAAAGCTTTAATACTGATTGTTTCATTTATGTAATGCCACACCTATTTGAGAATTTCATTTGAAATTCTGCTTTCAAAGACGAGATTGCATCTCTTAAATTCTGCATTACAGTGATCAGTGTACTACCTCTAGGACTGAATCCAGTAGGGTTAATTTGAGTGTATTTACATTTACAGTTCAGATCATAATTGTTTTATTTTAAACAAGGTACAAGTGATAGTCTAGCCAAGGGCAGTTGAGCGATTTAATTTTACACAGTGAATTTAAGCACTTACTTTAAAATCTGTAAACATCCTAGTTATTTCCAAATCTGTCACTACTGGTCAGCACTTCCTTATTACTTTCTCAGTAATCTATAATGCTCTGAAAATAATTTAGAAGATTAGGAAATGTAGTAATGACAGTGTTCAGAGGTGTAAAATAGCCATACCATGGTGGAGATAAATTTAAATTGAAGACTGCTCATAATAGTGCAAATTGGGTAAAGTATTTCTTTTTGTGATTTCTCAATAGGCTTCTGCAGAAATCTCTTTTGAAATGTCTTTCAAAAGATATCCTTTCTGGCTTCCATTTTGCATTAGCAGAATGTAATAAAAGGCAATTGTATTATACAATACCTTTTTTTTTTTTTTTTGTAGGATAAAACAAAAAAGAGAAAGAAGCACAAGAAACATGGTAAAAAGAAGAAAAAGAAGACTGCTGGTTCAAATTCAGATTCAGAGTAATATTTTAAAACAACCGGAGACTATCAACAGAAGTGCAATGACTAAAGGAAACTTAAACTGTGAAATGACAGCAAACTTTACCAAACTGCATGAGTTTTCCTGTGTTTTAGAACTATTCCTAATCTTTCAGTAGCCAGCCAGATGCAGCTGTGCTGGGAAAGACCATTGTTATTGCCTGCTGCTTAATACATGAGGTACAACTTTGATAAGATTCCAGTAAGCAGTGTTAGATGTTTGAGACAATATGAGATGGTAGGCCAGCTGAGGTGTAAAATATTGGAAAATAAGAGTTAAACTTTTTAGATAGTAAAAATAGTCTTTTAAAGCATTAGTAAAAGTCTTTATTTGTAAATCAGGACAAATTAAATCCCAAGTTCATCCTGCAGGTTAATATTATGCATAAACTGCTACAAGCTGATGTCTGCTAATGGAAAATTAATGATAACATTTAAAAGGCTGTTTTTGTAGAAATGTGTTTCATCTGCCCCATTACTGTCTCCATGCTTATGAGAAAGGGAATGCTACCATTATGGCTACCTGAATCGGGTGCCTTTGCCTTTGATTCTTGCAAATCTTTGCTACTTTTAATCCATGCATCTCTGCATTCCTGGGAAGCTAGAGCTATTGTCAGCAGACTTTTCTGAATGAGCAGTTTTGAGCTTCCAAGCATGTGCTTCTGCATTAAGCAAGAGCAATGACATTTTGCAGTATAACTGACAGTCAAAACCTGAAGATTTTACCTCCGCTTTTTCAAAATAGCGATAGACCTTTGCTAGTAAATATGCATATTTCATTTAATATAATTTTGATTTAATTGAAAACTTCTTGCAAACACTGGTAGCTTTCTTTGCATTATCTTTTAGAATCGTTTTGCATGATTTGTACCATTTTTAAATTAACAAAATGCAGATAATCATTTGTTGTAACCAGTTCTACAAATTACATTTCACATGCAGATTTTCATGTATGTATTTAGTTATAGTTAAGTTCATTGCTGTGTTTAAGTGCACACTTGCTGAAGTTATTTAGCATGTAAAAAGCAGAGTTTTGATACCTTAACAGCTTCATATTGAAGCTGATTTTACTCTGAGCAAGTTCAGTGGCAGATCTGTTATGTGACATGTCTTGTTAGATAAAAAAACTACTGCCAGAATCTCATTAAAGATACTGTTTAAACAGTTTGTATTTATATTTTTGTACTTGAGGGCTACAGAATGTTGACCTAACTCATAAAGCTGTTTTACTTTAGTTTAGTTGCTTTAGATAACTGAAAAAAAAGCTTTTTTAAATTAAATGTGCCCACAAGAAAACATGAGCAACCATTTGATTTTAGTTTACATTAAATTCTCACTACATCTTCCATTGAAATACTGATTGCTGGGCCTTCTGTTAGCCTTTAACAAATGCCCATCCATCCCAGGTAGTCAAATATAGATTGTATTTTGGATCTACCCCTTTTTTCCATTGCACAGGTGCTAACTTAGAACTTACCTCTATTGCATACAGATGTTTGAAATGTTGTGTTGCCAAGAATTTCAGGACTTTGAAAACATTGATTAGTCTGCAAACCATAATTAAAATCTGTGGGAGAAAGGTGATTTCATATTGCCATTGTACAGAAAAATTGTCTTTAAGTTCTTGGGAGAATACAACCATTGAGTTGCAGCAATGTGCATCTAAACAATAGTAATATTTTCATCAACTATTTTATACTCTTGGGCTTGATGTTACCAATTCTAGACACTCTTGTCAGTGAGGTTAAAATAAAGGTGATATGCAGTGAACAGAGGGGTTTGATGGGTTTGTCTTTAGTTTTGTTGGGGTTGTTTTCTTTTTAAGTTGTGGTGTTGCAGTTTTGGTAAAAGAACCTGTATGAAACATTGCATAAATGCTCTGTCCTGTGTGATACCTTATTTGACTTTTACACAACCACCTGCCACAGAAAGAAATAAAAATGGAAATGAGACCCAGTCTTCCAAATACCTAAGCCGGTATGTAATTTTAATTGTGTGACTGTAACTATCTGTTCTGCTCAGCTGTAGCTTGGATTGCTGCTGTCATGCTTGGGAAGGGGTGTAGCCGCTTAAGGGGCTTAAGGGCTTTGTCAGTTCCCAACAAAGCTGCTTTAGTACTGAAAGCGAACTGCTTCAGTTTGCAATACATTAACAAATACATTGAGTCTGCTCTTGCATGCCCTTTTTCCTGAAGGAAAGCTGGAGGCTGGTCTCAGCCCTTCAGCTTTCCCGATGTGTCCATGCCGAGGTCGGGAGACAGTGATGGGGGTTTGGGGTGGCACCTACACCCATGTTCCAAGTTTCAGCAGAGGGACAAAGTAGAAAATGAACAATGTTGTAATAAGAGTGGTTTAATATATTTTTGCCTTCTGACAGCAGATGAACAAACACTGTTGTATGTTGTATTTAACTTTTAGCTCTTTTTTTTCCCACAAACATTTTTAGAAATTTGAAATGCAGTTGTTTTATTTTTTACGACTGCAGTTTTTTTGAATGCGTGTTAACATTTGATCTCTGTTTTGCCTGTGTGTGTTTATGTCCGACCCGCCCGTGCGGCCCCGCGAGGCCGCGCCCGCC
>WBNO01018718.1:160868-171687 GCA_013400575.1 Peucedramus taeniatus
CGGCAGCGGCTCCAGGCCGCCATGAGCAGGAAAGGGAAAAAGCTCCTGGTGGACTCGCTGACCCGATCCGCCAAGCACTGTGAGTCTCCCCCGGGCTGCAGGAGCCGCGCCGCTGCCGCCGTGCTCATCCTGTGTGGCCCTGTTCGCCTCCCGAGGGAAGCACTTCACCGGCGCCCCCTTAGGAATAGGGGTTGGGGCGGGAGTGGGGCGTGGGTATCGGTGTCATGGCTCTGGTGTGTTCCTGTGCCTGCCTCGTGTTTTACCAGTTTAACTTACAACCTGTGTCTGCTTGTGTTTGGGCCGGGCAGTTAACAAAAGCGAAGTGGAATGTCTGGTCAAGCTCTTCGACACGCTGGTGGCCAAGGCCAGCAGCCAGTTTGCTGGGGCCGGCTTCGACCGCACCGTGTTCCGAGACACCCTATACCACGCCTTTGGCATGACGGATGACGTGGTGCTGGACCGAGGTGAGGCGGGCACACAGCTCCGAAGGGAAGGGGTTGGCATGACGCTGCCGACCCGATGAGTGTGTCCATACCAAACAGCGCCGTCTCGTCCCGGCCAGGACAGCAAAGGAGGAGTAATGCTCGGGAGCTGTTGAGAAAATGGCATATTTTCTTTGTGCGTTACAGTTTTCCCTTAGTTCAGGAGAGCTCACGCTCTAGTTCGAGGCAGAGCAGCCAGAGGCCCTTTTGCTGCCCTGTGGCTGTTTCTGTCGCAGCCTCTGTAGTGTCGTGACAGAAGAGGGCAGCGTCACTTTCCTCTTTTCTCCGGTGGTTCCACCGGGAGCTGCAGTCGCTGCTGGGCGACAGCTCTAGCTCAGGCCGGGAAGTCCCAGGAAGGCATTCTGTTACAGCGGGTAACTCTGGGAATAGAGGCTCTGTGAACAGCATTGAAGGGCCTGGGCAGATAGTACAAGGAGGTGAGAGTAGTGAGCCAAATAACCCCTTGAAAATACAGTGATTTCACAGATTGGTTACAAGGGACATGTTTGCAGTCACTGTGAAAATTGAAGGAATGATCTCTGATGTAGAGGTGTCTAGAGGAGTATGCAGAGCAGGCATGAGTCTTTCAGTCTTGGGCTGCCAAGAGCCACCCCTTGGTTCAACTTTCTCCATGTCTCTAGCAGGAGAGCTATTTACATGCCATAAAATAAAAACTTGTTGCAATTTTATGCAGCAAGTCAAATGTGTCTTGGAAGATACCTCACATTATCTTACACATTCTTAAAAATTATTTTAATCCTTACATGCAAAGGGGCTGATTTCAGTTCACAAAAGCAAACCTATTGTCTTCCAAGTCAAAAATGCTTGGCTCTGCATGGAGAGATGTTCCTTCAGCCAACTTACTAATTAATATTCTAAAATACAAATTATTACAGATGCTAGTGGATCTAGCTTGAACTCCTTGGTTTTGAAGTACTATATTACAGGCTGTATGAATAGGGAAGCTGTGAGATTGAAAGTTGCTTAGGGAGGGGAAAAGAAAAATATTTTGTACATGACAGAAAAGAGGTTATTTTTCTTTGTAGATTCAGTGTATATTGTTTCTAGGATTACTTCGTCCAAGATTTTCTGAGACAAAACCTAGTAATTTAAATCTTAATCTGTATGCAGAATTATCCCTTATTTCAAGGGAGATTGGTTTATTTGCTTTACATCTGCATGGAAGCATACTTCCTGTAGTTGTTTAAGTCAGATCGGACAAAATCTTACCAGGCAGGATTCTGGAGTGGAAGACAGTAAACTGAGGGGCAGAATGCCTTTCTTTTTTACATCTTAGAGTCAAGAACAGTAATCTTACCTTGGTGAAAGCAGACAAACATCTTAAGAAGAAAGATAATTTATAATTTTACTGAATTTAAGAAAACACTGGTTTTTTGTGTTTCCCTATCATAAATTTAAAATGTGTCTAATACACTTCCTAGTGTTCAGCATTTTTGATAGAGACAACACTGGCTCCATCAGTGTGGTGGAATGGGTGGAAGGCTTAGCAGTGTTACTTCGGGGGACACTGGAAGAGAAGATGAAATGTAAGATTTATCTGTATGCTAATATTTAGTAGTTATGACTGAATTCATAACAAATAATGCATTACTTTTGTTATAATTTAGTAGTTACTCTTATAAGTATTTGGTAATTGAAAAGTTTTCTTCTGTGTAGTTTAATGCAATGAAACTCAGTTCTGAAATGGCTTCTCTGAGACAGTTTTTTCTGTATCAACTGCTGTTACCACAGCCACCACCTTTTTTGTTGCTTACAAAATCTTGCATTTAAACTGAAGTTTATTCTACAGCATACACTTTTGACAAAATACATGTTTTTGTACTCACACACAAAATTAGAAAGAAGCAGATGAATCTCTAGCATGGATTTGATTAATTAACAGTCTCAAGCCAAGCAAGACCAGTGCCAACATTCATTTACTGGCACAGTGGGGACACAGTAGCAGTTGCATTAGCTTCAGCAGTTCTTCAGGTTGGAAGCACAGATGGAAAAACCGTAAGATGGTAATGAGAACCTCCACAGTAATGACAGAGAAAGATGGAGGAAAAAAATAGTAAGGACTCTAGAATTTTAAGCAGCAGGGAAAAAACAGGGCATGTGGTAGGGAGAAAAAAACAATAGATAAAGGAGAATGACAGCATGTTGTTTCCATAGTTCCTAGGTTGCAGCATTAGCCTTCCCTACTGCATTATATAAATTCATCTGCAAAGTGGTCAGGGGTGTCAGCATTAGGATGTGCGCCCAGGTTGTAATTCAGTGTATCAGTACAACCACAAACAGTAAAATATGCATTCCTGCTGTAAGCACTATAGAATGCATAGTGATGCAGTGTTGTCTGTCACAAGTGATTGCCAGGAGTGTTTCAACATATATATGATAAATTTGGCTCAATTGATAATGTACAGCTCACATTTTCTGTCTGTAGGTAACAGCTTGAATGGTATGTGATTATAGTTTGTAATTAACTTGAAATTTATTTGTATTGCAAAAGACTGTTTTGCCGTTTATGACCTGAATGGTGATGGATACATTTCAAAAGAGGAAATGTTTCAAATGCTGAAACACAGCCTTCTCATACAACCAGCAGATGAAGAGCCTGATGAGGGAGTTAAGGACTTGGTAGAGATAGCACTGAAGAAAATGGCAAGTACTTACTTACTGTGATACTTGAGGGTCTTTCAAACATTCACTGATACTTAAAAGCTTTCTATGAGGTAACAAAGTAAGGTATCTTATTTACAGTGGGATTCTGCAAGTCTCCTGAGGAAAGGCAGAAATATAATCCAGATCTAATGAGTCCCAGTCCAGTATTCTCATATGGAATCATTAATTTAGTATGTGAATGTACTATAAACTTTATGTATAAACTAGCATGTGTGTATGTGCATATACATCTGTGCATGCCCAGTCAAAGCAAAAGCCCAGTCAGAATTGGAAAACTCAAAGGTGTAAGCTACATTTATTCCATCAGTACAGGCATCTGCAGTAACTTCATCTTTAAGTACATTTGTGTTTTATCAACTGATCATGTAATGTCTTTATCCAATTTATTTGTAAGTATTCTATTAGAATACTAAACTCAAGGTTATTGATGTGAAGCTTGTCTTACAGAGCTTAATCTAGAATATCAGAGCAGCCAGGAACTGTCTGTCAATATTTTAATCAAATCAAGATATACACTCTCCCCTTCCATGGTGGTGGTCAAAAATTTTCACTTCAAACCATGTCTTGCATCCCAACTCCTTTTCTTTAAGCCCATCTTTTCAATTTTTCAATCCCATCCTTTTTGCCTTAGGTAGAGGCAAGTCACACAAATCTTTTCTGAGCATAAACTGATGACCCCCAAATTGCAAATCAAACTAAAAATAGAATCCATGTTCTTTAAACACCTGTTAAACAAAACTACAAGTAATAATCCCTTCCTTTTGCAGGACCATGATCATGATGGCAAGCTTTCTTTTACGGACTTTGAAAAAGCAGTCAGAGATGAAAATCTTCTCTTAGAAGCCTTTGGACCATGTTTGCCAGACATAAAGGTACATTAACCTTGAGTTCAAAAAAACCCTGCACAAGCCAATTCCTTACAGACACTTGCACCAATCCTGTGAATGTCAGGGTATCTTAGGCCAATGTTGAGTTCATCCTCTCGGTGCCAGTTCTGCTACCCAAAGGTGGCCCCTGAACACTCCCACTCCAGGGTTGTTGCAACACAATGCTGCAGATGTTAATCTCATCACTAAGGGAAATTTCAGTCCTGTACATTGTCATCCCAGTCTCTAGCATTCCTGTTTTCATCCAGTTTATCTCATTCTGCAGCTGGGCCTTCTTGCCCTCCATGCCAGATCATTCCTTGGTGACACACTCCTACTGCTGAGCAGTTAAAATTTTAATTTCTCCTTCGACTATAACTTTGAATGTTCTGGCTGGCCTGCCAGTGATGACACCATTAATGCTATGGATTTACCTTTTCTAAGCTAAAAAGGAAGAGAGTCTTCACTGCATACACATTTCAGTTCAGTACCTCTTCTGACTAAATAGAAACCCGTTAACTGAAAATTAACTTTTTTTTTTTTCTTTTTAACAGAGCAGTATGTCATTTGAACAGAAAATTTTCCGGGAAATTCCTAAATAGTAACTCCAAGTTGTAACTCCATTGCTGAATACTGTTAAAAGGGGTCTTCGTCTTCACCATTCCTTGTGATATAGTAAAAACAGTCATAGTTTCAAGTTTCTCCTAAGCTTCAGTATTCCTTTGCTGTTAAAGCTATCGAATAAATGAATTTACTTCTGTAACTCTACCCAAATAGAGTTCTTCTGTGAGTTATAAAATATGTTACAATAAGAGGTACACAGGACAACACTGCAACAATAATACAGTACATTGGTTTCTTCATTCCAAGTAACAAACGGATACCATTTTTACCAGGGAATCACTGGGAAATACAATATAAAGAAAGTTTTTTGGTTTTTTTTTTAACATAAAAAAATAAGTATTTTAAACTATATTCTTTACAAAAGGACTGTTGGAAGATGCTGCCAGCAGTATCTATATTCTTCTTCTCTGCTTTACAGCTGGTTTGGCTGAGCTGCTCTCAGGCTTTTCCACAGGCGTTGAAACAGAATCTGCTACCTAAATTGGAGGGGAAAAAATTTAGTAACCTGTAACCATCACTATTTTTATGCTCATTTTAGAGTAAGGCCACATCTACAAGATTTGAGTATTGGGAGGGATTTATTACTATCATCATACTTGTATTGAATTTTCCTGCTGAGGAGAGGAAAAAAGTAACACCAAAGGCAGCTTTAAACACAAGAGAGGTGAAACTTACAAGGTTCAGCATTACCATTTTTGTATTTAACTACATAAACTGATTTCAGATAGTGATACAGTATTACATATGGCATCTCCCTTCTTCCAAACAGGTGTTTTTAAGCAAGGTTTAATGTGCTTTATAAACTCAGGTATTTCAGGAAATGAAGGGAAAGCAGAAATATGTATTTTGACATGTATTTTAGAAAGGTATTTAATATAAAAGTGCTTATTTATAAGATAGGCACTTTCAAATCAGTCCAGTTAGTCAAGGGAGCTTTTTCATATCTTAATGTAAATGAGATGTTCTATCAGGAATGTTTGATGTGCTAATTGATTAATATCCTCTATAAAAGAATCTATAGCTTAACACATGCTTCTTAGCATGGAATGAGTGATTCCAGCTTTTAATGGCATAAGAAATGTTGGAGCAAAATTACATTGAACTCTGACTTCCATTATTTTCCTTTCAGAAACCAGATACAAGCAGCACACTGGAGTCAGCAGGACTACCTGCAAAATTATCATGCCTTCACATGTGGGAAAAAAAAAAGTGGTTTACTAAAAATCACATAGGAACATGCACTGACATTTACACTTTCTCAAGTGTAGTGTAAGAGGTCTGGAGTAGAATTGCCTACAATATTCTAGATTGTGGAAGAGTTAAAATAGTAAGAGCACTAGCTTTAAGTGGCAGATAAACTGATAATGAGTAAATGCTGAATAAAGCTATCAGACAGTCACTATTTTTATGGATAACAAGCACCTATGTTTGAACTATCAGAACTTTAGGAATCCATACCTCCTTCAGTTTATTTCGAATTAATGTAGCTGAAGTATTCAAAGACTCATCATCCATATCCACTTTAGGTATTTCCGGTAGCTGTGGACCAATAACAACTTGAGTATTGTCCTCACTTGTTCCAATGAGGGAAAACTTGTTACTTTCTTCTCTCTTCCTCTTACGTTCTTGTAGGTGAGTTGTACGAGGCATAAACCTGTCAATTCCATTGCAAGCTGGAACCATTCTTTGCTGCCCTAAGGAAGCTGGTGGAGTGTGTCCTCCTGGATGTACTCTTGGAGTTAAAGATGTGTTTTGACCAAAGTACCCAGAAATTTCAGCACAATTGTTATCATAGTGTGGAGATTTTAACAGGCTCTGATTCTGATTCCCAGATGGATATGCTGTGTTGTGGGATACCCCAGGAGAATTTGTAAAGCAGGATGGATCCCAGTTACTGCCTATACTTGATCCCGATGTATTCCATGGATAGTCATGCTCAGAGTTCTTTGAGGCTGTCTTCTTAGGGACTTCTACTTTCTTTAACACAAAGCAATCTTTAAAACAACAAAGAAGCGCTTTCACTATTTCATGTCATTATTAATTCTAACACCAAAGAACAAAACTTTTGATATAAATGCAGAAACAATACCAGTGATATTTGATTCCCAACTACCTTTCTGTGATTATTTTTAAGCTTCAAATATAACAAATTCAACTTTCAAACTAGTTTTCCAGTCTAGTGCCTCTGCTGGTTTATAACATTGAAAAAACCCAGATGTTTTTATGTTAAAAATCAGTGGGTTTACTCCCTTTAGAAATTCTCACACAATGAATAATGATACCCAAGTATGTGAGCACAAGAAAGGAGAAGCTTGTGCTCAGCAATTTGCTTATTCCTCAGCTTGTCCAGCCTTCAGCATTGCCTAGGAACTGTGTGGTACAGGAGCCTTTGTAAACACAGTCCATTCTAAACATTACCGCAGTGCAACAATGTGGGCTTGAGAAATTTTTTGAAGGTTCTGGTATAGTCATCCTCCTTCCAAAACTCTCCCTTTGGCATGCCTGGGGAGGCTGGAACAAGGGTGAAAGTGTGATCCCAAATTTCCTGCCAGTGCTTAAAATTTCTGGTAACATTTTGAAAACAAAAAGTGAAGGAAATATTTCATTATTGAAGTTAAATAATTTCATTATTTTAGTCTTAATCAAAGCAAAAAAATTACTTTTAAAAGGATATAGTTCTCTACATACTGAGAGATGTCTCCCTGTAAACATTCTTAAAATGCATCTGTATTGGGTTTGCATGGCCTGTTTTTTTGTAGCAGGGGGGCTATAGGGGTGGCTTTTGTGAGAAGCTGCCAGAAGCTTCCTCAGTGTCCAGCAGAGCCAGTTCCTGGTGGCTCCAAAGATGGATGTGCTGCTGGGCAAGGCCAGGCCAATTAGAAATGGTGGTAACTCCTCTGTGGTAATAGATTTAAGAAGGAAAATAAACAAGAAGTGGTTGCGCAGTTGTAACTACGGCCAGAGAAGAGCAGAGTGAGAACGTGAGAGGAACAGCCCTGCAGACACCAAGGTCAGTGCAGGAGGGGCAGGAGGTGCTCCAGGCACTGGAGCCCAGATTCCCCTCAGGCCGTGGTGCAGGCCATGGGGAAGCAGCTGTGCCCCTGCAGCCCATGGAGGGCCATGGGGATGCAGGGATCCACCACAGCCCGTGGAGGAGCCCCACACTGGAGCACGTGGATGCCTGGGAGGAGGATGTGATCCCGTGGGAGACCCTTGCAGAGAGGGACCCTGCTCCTAGGCTGGAGCAGCTTGTCCTTGAAGGACTGCACCCCATGGAGGAGTGACCCACACTGCAGCAGTCTGGGGAGGACTGTTCCCCATGGGATGGACTCGTGTTGCAGCAGGTCACAGGGAGCTGCTGCTCGTGAGGTGAGCTCAGGCTGGAGAGGTTCACAGAGAACTGCCTCCTGTGCCACCCCATGGTGGGGAACAACTCCTCTCCTTGAGCAGCAGGAGAAGCCACAGTGATGAACTGACCATATCCCACTCCCTGTCCCCCTGCACAGCTGGGGTAGGGGGTACAGCTGAGAAGGGAGGTAGGTGTTTATAAGGGCTTATTTTACTTTTCATTATCCTGCTCTGATTTTGTTAGTAATAAATTCACTTTATGTCTCTAACTAGAGCCTGTTTTGCCTTGATGGCATTTGATGACTGATCTCTCTCCTGGTCCTTATCTCAACCCATGAACTGTTTGTTAAATTTTCTCTCCTCTGTCCAGTTTGTGGAGGGCAGTGAGTGAGCAGCTTTGGTGGGTGCCTGGTAGGCAGCAGTGAGTGAGCAGTTTAGTGAGTGCCTGGCATCTGGCCACTGTCAACACACTATAGCACCTTTAAAAGAGGTAGGTAAAAAGTGTTTTCTTTAACGGGAACTTTAGCCAAAACCCCACCCAGTCCTGAAGAACATTAAAATTTCACAGGATATTTAGTCAGGATTCTATAGGAAATTTAACCACAAACCTCTTTGATTTGTTGCTTTGGCTATATACTTTCTTCTATCCTGCAACTTCTCTCTAGTTTCTTGGACTGTTTCAAATTCTGGCGCATAGCACACGTGCAGCAAACTACCAAAGAAACTTCGTTCATCCATTTTTTTCTTGGCCACCCTGAGGGGAAGTAAAGTCTATCAACAAAACTGAGGATTTTACTCCAACTCTCCAGAAACGTAACAAATCGCAAGTACAGAAAGTGTAAAAGATTAAGACAGCAAGAGGCAGATATTGCCCTCTCCAGTACCTTGCACATTGCAGTTTTTTGAATTTTATAAGGTACACTTCAGTAAACTGCTCTGCTGGATATTCATCTAGAGCATGATATTCCTCAATGGCACCATATAATGCAAATTGTTCAACTAATTCCTTCATAACACCTAATGCAGGAACTCCTTGTATCAGTAAATAGCGAGATTCCAAGTTGATAGTGTAAACCTGAAAAAAACAAAAACAAAGACTATTCAAAAACATTCCCATTCTTGCTTTATTGAAAAAGGCAGGCATTTTCTCCATGTCTTCTAGTTTTCTCCAAATCCTCTCAGGATGCTGAAAACCCCTATGTACTCTGTTTTGCAGGGCAGTAAGTGCATGGTTATTTGAGACCTCTTCAACACTGAGCAAGAGCTGAACTCATGCCTCTCATGCACAGTAAAACACAAATGAGACTTGAGTCTTATGCATAAGGTCAGAGTACTATTGCCAGCTGCTGAGTAAAATCTCTTAAATTTCTGGCCAACTTCCATGCAAGTTGTACATGTAACCAGTTCATAGGAGGTACTGTCAAAATACGGAAAAAAACATTGAAAAAACAGTGTTCTTCATAGGCAGAGAAGTCATGCAGGTGAGGAAAACCGCTTTTTTCCACAGAGGGAGTTAAAAAACAATTACCACAATTCCCTGGGGCAAATCCTGTGTGTGCAGAGCTGTCTCCTTGCCATGGTGATCCAAGAGCGTATGTTTTTATGACACACTGATAAAATACAGATGCTGAGAGAAACAAGGTCTTCTCCCAGCAGGTTAAAAACCAAACCAACCATTCTCTTCTGTTTTGTGTAGTGACTGTCACATAACAGACTCTAAGCAAAGCTTTTTGATGGCTCACTATGTGTAATAGGCAGCTAAACTCTGAGATTAAAGGAAATTTATTCTGAGTTTGTTAAAAAAATAACCCAAAATACAAACATTTAGACAGCATAAGTTACACATATCTCTTAAAAAAACATATTCTGGACAAAGTGGGAACTGCTTGGGAAATCAACTCTCAAACTTCTCCTATAAAAAAGTCTCCACAGGCAGGTCACATAAGTTTTCATGTGGCAGCAGCACACTCCCACCTACATTGTTTTTGAAGTAACCTGATGTTTTCACTATGCACCTTTTTTTTTTTGGAAGGTTTGTCCTTCTACCTCTCTCTTGCCCAGGAAGAAAAGATTCAAGTAAGGTTTCTTCCACACTTAGGACATCCATACTGTTTTTCCTGCGTGTATCCTCCAGTGCCCAGTGATGGCTGGACACGTGTAGTGGCCACAGCTCTGTGGATGCACAAGGCTCTCTGTCCTCTGCCCCACCGTGTACACTTGGAAGAATAAAATAATGGCTTTGGGACTTCATGAAGTATGGAGAGTTTGAAATTTTACTGGAGGGTGGCGATAGTGAAAGAGATGTGCCTTATGTGCGTGGGCACGGAGTAACCATGGTTCCAGCAGCGGAGGGACCACACCTCAAATCCTGGCTTCAGCTCAGGGCCTCTCTCAACGAGACACTGAGGTGCCGGAGCATGTCCAGAGAAGCTGGAGATGGTGAAGGGTCTGGATCACAGGTCTGATGAGGAGCAGCTCAGCGAGCTGCGAGAGGCTCAAGTTGGAAAAAAGGTGGTTCAGGGAGTCCTCATCGTTCTCTACAACTCCCTGACAAGAGGCTGGAAATAGATGCGGGTTGGACTTCGTGATCTTAAACGTCTTTTCCAACCTTAGCGCTTCCTTCTCACGCCAGCCCTGTAAGGGGCCGCTACAGCTCGCTGTACACTGAGCGCACACAAAGATACCCAAATCCCGCAGTTCTGCTGCGAGAAGCTCCGGCCGCGCAGCAGGCGAGGCCCAGGGCCTCCCTCTCTCCCTCCCCGGGAGCCGCGGGACTCCAGCGCAGGCCCGGCCGCCCCCCCCCAGCTCCCTCAC
>WBNO01018718.1:171773-211810 GCA_013400575.1 Peucedramus taeniatus
GGCCATGTGGGGCTGCGGCGACCCCGGTGGAGCCGCCGCCGCTACCGTCGTCCTGAGCGGGACCCGCGACTGCTTCCTGCACCTGCCGCCCGCGCTGGCCTCGCTCCTCCGCCTGCAGCAGGTACCGGGGCGGCGCCGCTCGGGGCCCGGGCGCAGGGACACCTCAGGCAGGCAGGGAGGATTACGTGAGCGCACCCCCGCATCCTGTTACCATGGCGATACAGAGCCCTCCTCCCCTCCCTCACGACTCAGCCCTCCCCGCAGCCGGGACCCCTCACAGGGAGACATCAGGGAACCCCTCCTTCCCTCGCCTTCTGCGTGGCCCGGTATCGTCATCCATTCCTAATAAAACGCGGGAATTTTTCTTCCCCAGCGTGGTCTGGCACTGTAGGCACCTGCGTCTCCATCGTCAGTCCCTATTTCATACAAGTTTTCCCCGTAACCTGCTAGCATTAACCGAATAATGTGTAAATGTTTAATTCAGGTTGGAGAAGAGGTGACAAATGCACGCAGAATCCTCATTCTTGGTGTACATAAATAAAATATGTCACTATAGGAAGGCAGTCCCGTCATGCAGAGCCCCGCTGAAGACGCGGGGTCAGCTGCAGGGAGTGCACCTTACACTGTAAATAACATTTCACACGTGGAAACGGGAGGAGAGACACTGTGCCTCTTGTGCCATGAACGCAGAGCTGAGTGCCAGCAGAACAGGGTGGAAAATGGCAGGAATGAGCCGATAAGGATGCGAGCAAAGCTCAGGAGTTCTGACACACCGAACAGGCCTCCCTCGGCGTGGGTAACCTCCTGGTTTCTCAAGGCCAAAAAGGACATTTCACAACAGGAAAACAACATAGGCGTGTAAAAACCTGCTCGTTCACCTTTGGAGTAGTAGAAGGAGGTTGGTGGAATTGGAAGAAATGCAGTAGCAAATGTGAGCTTCATTTCAGCTGCAGTTTCTGAGTGTTTTACAGGTCTGCTGTCAAGAGAGAGGAGAAAGGAGTGCAGTTGCTTTGAAGTCTTGTAGTGTCATTCTGTACACTGTTTGCTATGGTGGACTCCTGCTTTTGTTTAACCTGAGCTGCCAAATGAAAAGATAGAATCTCAGAAAACTTGATAGAAACAGTGTCTTAAATGCATCTCATGAATAAAATGTTTAAAAGGGGATAAATGGAATCAAAAACTGAATCTAATTGCAGAAGATATTAGATAAGTTCTCCAGTTGGCATCAAAATACCTGGGCAGTTCTGAAACAGATTGATAAAATCATTTGGTCTGAGTTAATGTGATTTTTTGACTTATTCTAAATATGTCGTGGAAGCACTCTTGGAGACCATGTAAATGTTATAATTTTTGTGAAATTAAAGTGTACATTATTTATTTTCCTCATTTAGGAAATGCAAATGTGCAGTTACACGTTTCTGTAAAATTTTTTTGATACCCCATCATGCAGAAGAAAGAAAAAACAATTAATTTTCTTACTTAAAAATAGTCAATAAAAATAGAAAGCTGTTTAAGAATTGAAACCAGCATTCACTTCTATGTTGAGAGTTGTGCAAACAAGGTGTAAAATCCAGATAATATCTTTAATTCCTTTGATCTCTCTGATGAAATACGATCCAGGTTGTCTAATAGTCATCTCACTTAGCTGGTTTTATATCAATTTATTTTCTTTTTTTGAAACTCCTAGGGCCAAGCTGTGAAAGTATCCTGTGGTCACCAGCCAGTATTTTTGAGCTGGATGGAAACCAGGCATCGAGGTCATCAGGGTGAAAATATTGCAGAGATTAACAGACATTTGGCAGAGAAACTTGGCATCACAGATGGAGAACAGGTTTGAAATGCTGCCTTTGTTTTCTATTTAAATAAAGAGTATTTTGGAAGATAAGTGAAAAGGTAATACTACATGAGTTAGCTGTGACCTTGTTTCATGTATTTAGACAGTTTCTTTATTTGCTTCTGCTCATGAGAAATGTTAACTGTCATGAAATGTCTTGAACATGAAAAGATTTGCTCATTAAACCATTAACAATCACCTAAACAGTGTCAGAATAGGCTTCTGGCTAGGTCTTTGCAGGGCTGGAACAACTATATTCAGTGACGTTAATTTTAAGAAAATACACTTTTTAATTGAGAAATTTGGAATGAGAATATTTTGTTTGGAGTTCCTGTTGTTTTAAAGTAGCTATTGACTATGCATATTCTTGTTAACTTACTTGGGGTTTAAATTTTCATCCCTTTTTTCACCCCTTCACCATATGTCCCTTTCTCTTTGAATATTTGTATTCATCTTTTATGAATATCTATCTGTCTATCTATCAACTTCTTGTACATTCACCTCTTTCTCTTGAACACTCTGTTAAACTTCTCATAAATGACTCTTTCATTGAGCAGAAGTTAGAGATGCTCAAGAGGCAGACAGTTTTCTGATGTGGGACAACTAAAATCTCAAAATCAAAGGATTTTTTTTCTATTAAAAGGTAGAAATTTAAACAAGAATAAAAAAGTACTGCTTTACACAGTGTCATTGTCTAGTATATTCATATTTGCCTATTCTCTTATATACAAAATTTTGTTCAGCATCATAGAAGACATCAAAGAGTGTGACACAGAGCAGTGTATTATCTTACTTTGTTTACTTTTTAAACATATTTTCTCTAGAAATTATGTGTCTGTTTGCAGAAATATCCAATTTAGTAGTTGAGCAGCCAGGTATCTACCCTTTTTAGTTCTGGCAACTAATAGCCTTCAGCAGGAAAACAATTGACAGAGGAAACTTAAGAAAACCTCACCCAGATGTTGCTGGGAATAATCATCTGTACAATCGAATAAATGCATGATTAATTAGTTTCGCCATCGTTTTGGATTCAGGAGTTACATGTTTGCTGTGTGATCTTATTTTGCTGTGCTGGGGAAAAGATATTCCTCCGAATTACTGCTTCAAATGAAGGACACATAGGATTTCAAAACTGATTGTTACTTTTGTAAAAATTACTGATGTAATTCTCTCAGAAGACAAGTAACTAGTTTCATCTCAGTAAAAAAATTAATGACGTTTCTTTGAAAGTTAATTGCAAGATGTTGTTTGCAATTTTTTTGTTTTGTTTTGTCAAATGAAACCTTTGGCAAAAACTGACTCTTGAAGTCTGTATTTAATGCATTGTGAAAGACCTAAGCCACAACATCTTTTACCATTCCTCCTGATACACGATCTTAAAACTCTTCTGTGGAGGTGGGGCTGCTTCCCATGAAACCATTCATTAAGGAGCAGGGCTTGCTTTTCTATTGTACTTTTTTCCTTATTTTTCAGCTGATTCCAAATTTATGCACAAGTGAATTAATTTTTCAACTTTCTAAAATCCTGGGGATTTAAAAATAAAGATTAAAAAATTGACAGATGGTTATGTGATCAAGAGGTATTAAAAATTTATTGTTTGTTATCACCTGATGTAACTCCTGATGCTTTTAATATTCACTGCTTATTGACATCCCCAAGCCTAATGGGATCCATTTCCCATCCATTGAGCATTCATTTGCTTATGAATTACCTAGTGTCATTGATGGTAAGTGTTCCAAGTAGTGAAAACATATAATGAAGGAGATACCAATTTTCTAGCTGAAATAGAGATGGAGCTTTTATATAAAAAATAAGGAGTTAAATATTTTGGTGTTACTTTTGCCAGGTGTTTCTTGAACCCTGTTCCCATGTGTCCTCCTGTCAGCAAGTAGAAGTGGAACCACTCACAGCAGATGATTGGGAAATTCTGGTAATAAACCCCTTCCATTGTTCGTGTTCTTGTTTTACAGATGACAGATTCTGACTCAAGCAGTTTTTTGCACAATGCCACATTCCTTTCAGCCTCTAAGATAATACTAAATGGTGTAGTTTAGTTGTATTTTATATTTCAAATGGTTTATTGGAAAGAGACATACGGGTTTTTTTATTCAAACAAATGTTTAAAAGGTATGCAGTATTTAATGTATAGTGGTATCACATTTCCCCAGGAACTGCACGCTTCCTCCCTGGAAAGACATCTTCTTGACCAGATTCGAGTGGTGTTTCCAAGAGCCATCTTTCCTGTCTGGGTTGAGCAGCACACCCATGTTTACATCAGAATTGGTAAGCAGCACTCAAGACTCTCGGGGCACCTCCAGTAAGCTGCTTTGCAGGGGTAGATGCATTCATTGGCATCTTTTGCTCATACTTAGGTACACTTGTGCCATCAGCCCCATATGGGAGATTAGAGCCATGCACGGAGCTTCTGATATGTCCCAAAACACACGGACCTGAGGAGAATATCACCAGCACACCTGCCACAGAAAGTGACATCTTGCTCAAAAATTTTGTGAAAAATAACATGGAACAAGAAGAAACATTAAAGGATCCTTTTGCCAAACAACCTTACTTAAAACCTGGAGTCCTTGAACAGAGTAAGACTGATGAAAACATGACATTTGGCTCAAATGTTCTCCCAAATATATGGAATTTCATAGGGAGCATTTTCTCTAATACTTCAGAGCAGAGACAAAAGACTTCGTGTGATAACAATGAAATGAGCACCTTCAAAGACAAGCTGCTGAACTTAATTCACATGGATTCCATTTTTAGAGTATGTCAGTCCCAGCCTCCCAGCGTACAGAACGTATCCACCACTCACGAATTTCTGAAATGCAATGCTGTTCACGTTTTTCCGTGGAATTTAGAATATATTGATTTGGATCCAAATCCTGTAGTATCTTACGGGAAAATTAATGAGCTGCTTTCCCCAAGACAGCGGCATCAAGAAGCAAAACAAAATCTGCCACTTGAAAAGCAAAATCATTTGACTAGTACACAAGACAAAAACCCTTCTAATTCTAATAACAGTCAAGCATCCAGTGAGGGATCTGTTGTTCAAATCGTTTGGAATGGATTTGAAGACCTAAAGAGTGTCATAGAGTATGGCCACCATGAGGGAGCCCTGCATATTGGAAGAGTTTGGGTCAGTTTGAGCACACCATATTTTGGGCTTTTTATTTTATAATATTTTCTGTTGGATAGTTGTGAACTGGCTACTTAACATGCAGTTTTGGGCTGTAGACTTTGTGTTAATCTCTTGAGTTTACTAGAACCAAATACTGTTTGCTAGAGCTGTGCCTTGTACTCATTCTGGATTACATGACTTACCATCCTCCTCCAAGACATACAGTGTACTCTGGGTTTCTGCACATGTAGCAAATGAGGAAAATGCTTCAGCATTTCAGAAGGGAATATATGCTTTCTTCACAGTCTGTGGGTAGTCATTATACTAACAAGAAAGTGGAAGTACCTATTTACATACATTCAGTGCTGCATTATAAGACTCTTCATTGGTTAACTCTTTGACCTAGGGGTCATCAAACTGTAAAGTAATGGGATTTTTTATCCTAGTGCTGCATAATGTTTGTGAGTCCTTTTATACACTTTAAATTATACAATCTGGCTATGAATTTTAAACTGCTCTTGTTTTCATATGCTATTTTGCCAGGTGGCACAAGCCTGGGTGAAGAGATACTGATGTTTGAGCTTGTTCTGACAGAACTACTGCCTGATTATTTTCTCTCTTTCCTGGAAGCACATGTGGGATCAACAAAACCAAACGAAATGTGCTCCAAATCACCATTTGACTATTTTGACATAATACATTTCTCACCATTCATTCATTGCTGTGTTAAGAATGAGGACAAGAGCCTGCAGTGGTCATTGCCATGAAATCTTTTGACAGATGTAACAATTTTCCAAATGCCAGCAATCATAAAGTCTCTCACAGTTAAGAAATATTTATGACATGTTTTCAAATTGGTGTAAGTTTTAAAATAACACAGATTGAAAAGGAGTTTCCTTAAAAGAGCAAACTAACTAGTATAATTTAGGGAGACTGCATTTTCTGTCTCACTGCTGCAGGTGTGCTTAGTTTTGGTCTCTGTAATGGTCTATGTATATTTACCTACCCATGTAAAATTAATTTTAATCAGCAAATGAAATTAAATTGTTGTTTTTCTCCTATACTAAGAGCATTCTTGCAATGTTCTAAGAATTTCTTCTTCTTTTTTGAGCTTTTGGGTTTATTAGGTTAGTAGAAGGTCAGCTGTACCAAGCACTTTCACAAGTAGGATAAAAGGTAACTCGAAGTGTGCATGTAAGAGTAAGATTTGGATAGCACTGTCAATGTTATAAATTCCTTCTTAATTCTCTTGAGGTTCCATTAGTGATGAAGAAATTGATGTAGTATTATACATGCAACGTTATAGCTAGTTTACTTTCTAATACTTCTTTTTTTCTGCTTTTATTTTAAATATTTCAGATTGCAGATGGTCTGAGGAAAAAACTACATATCGAAATACATTCAACAGTCCGAATTAAATCAGTTGAATCTATTCCTAAAATTCCTTTATCTCTTACACTGCAACCCAAACAGAACTTAGTGAGTTGATATTACTGGTCACATGCTTGTTCATATATTGGGAAACTGATAATGTTGCTCTGGTCAAACTGGGGGTGGGGAGGGCTGGAAAGAGGGCGTTGTGTTTATTTGTTTTAATTTGTTAGATGATGATCTGGAAGTTGTCTATAGAAATAATTTCAAAGGATTTTTTTAGGGGTATAATTTCTTGTTTTTTCTTTCGACTATGTAAATTTAATAGGTTGCTATGATCTACTTAAACAGAGCTTATCTAGTGTTTGTATTTTGATTAATGTACTGTAAATATCAAGCCATTAAATTTTGGGTTGCTCTTGGTAGATAACTCCAGATAGTTACACTGCTAATTGTAACAATTTTCTGTTTAGAGGAACTAGTAGATAACACAGAGGATGGAGAAAATTGAACTGCTAAATTTTGACTTGTTGTTTTTCTGAAGCTGTTAAAGGATATAGCACTTTCATAAAACATTTAAAATCATAAGGTTTTCCATTATTCTCAAATTTTGAGAGTTTCTGATGTCTTTCTTATTATAAAGGATATTGACATGAAGGAGACATGGCACTTGTCAGGAAAATACAAATTTTTTGTTAAGTTAGGTCTCAAGTATAAAAAATCACTGCCAAAATAGCAACAATAATTGATAATTTGCATCAGGCCCTCATTTGAAGTACATTAATATGGGTTCAAACATAGCAAATATTAAGTGTATGCCTTTAAGCCTGTGAAAGAAAGACAAAAGGGTAAAAGAGTCTTAGAGTAAAGGAGTAAATACCCAGTTTAAGCCTTCCAGGAGAACATATTCCTAAATTTTTCCAGCACTGCAATGCCCAGGCAGTTGTAGTGAAAGTATCATAATTTGTATGTGCTGTTTAGTCTTTTGTTTTCTTTTTTCTTTTCCTCATGGTTAATATTTAATTTTTTAAGTTATGTTATTGAATCTCTCAGTTTTCCTATAAGGAAAAGGGAGACATATTCTGAGTGAGCATCTGTGACAGTAGGAGCGTACTTGGTACCAGCTCTCACAGTCCATCTGATATATCTCTGGAATTATGTATTTCTTCATAACTTGTGTGACACTGGCCTGATTATTTCCCCTGTTAGCATCCCCTCAAAGCTTTAAATGCAGCACTTGCCATCATAGCAAGGCTTAGGCAGTTTTGTTCTTCATCCCCAATATTCTAACTCAGTTTCTTACCTACAGAAGAACTGCATTTTTTTTTTAGTATTGGAGATAAAAGGATTATTATTATGATCCTTGTGGATCCCTTCCAGCTCAGAAAATTCTGTGATAGTCTGGCATTAATCTGCTAAAATGGTAAAAAAAGTAGTTATGTGTGCTCTTGTATATTTTAAATACAGATTTCTCCTTTTCCTTTCTAATTCAGTTAAAGATTTTTTAAGTTCTTGGAAAAAAACCAGACAAATGCAGAAAGAATCGTTACCGTAACTTTCATTGATTCCCCCTTTTCTACATGGGAATTATGCATCTGTGATTAGCAACTTAGCCAAGAGATATGGGATCTGGACTCAATTACTTTTCTCATTCCAGTTACCTAGGTGATCTGGGATAAGTTGCTTGGTCTCTGCCTGCCTGTTGAAGGTTGTTGGTGATGCCCCTGAACTGGATAAGCCCAGGGTTCTTTTTATAGGGAAAGGGTATACAAGGAGGAGAGGGGTGTAGTGAGCACCTGAGATAAGTCTCAGGTCAGTATCAGTGCATACTTTCAAACCCAGGGTCTGAGCAGTGCCCTTAGATCTGGGAGGGCAGATAAGTAAAACAAAAATAAAACCTTTTTGTCGCCCTCATATCAGTGTTCTGAGGGAAGAATCTTTAGAGGTGGTCTAATACTCAGCTGTGGCTATAGCAGGGGCTGCACTGATGTCTTCCATAGAGAGTTGATAGAAATGGTGTTTGTTGGCAAAATGCTGTTTTCTAAATGAATAAATCTCTTACATCATCTTCCATCTCTCTGCTGCCATAAGAGAAATGCCTCATGCATTGTAAGAAAACATTTTTAGTTGTCAACGCCTGGTTTTATTTTAATTTCTTTCTTCCTTTTTCCTATTTAGCATAAAGATATACATGAAGATGATGTTAAATGTGCGTTCAGTTCATGGCTGCAGGATTCCACTACTGATGATCACCCATGGATAATGACAAGCACAGACTGTGTACATCTGTCTGTTAAAGAAGGCAAGGATAATACTGTCCTGTCTACTGTGGAATTTACTTAGCCAGTATGCCAATTAATTTCTGTGTGCACCTTTTAACATAACTGATACCTCTTAACACTGAAAGTTTGAGTTACCCCTTAATAATGATTAACCTTTTTTAGTCTTTTATTTTGGATTATATTGTAGCAAAATTCTAAATTGTCTTGTCTTGTGAGGAACAAAAACTAAATTTATTTGGAGTTTTAATAGTTGTTTGTTGTGTTTTTACAGGAATGGAGGAGTTTGTCCTTAGTGTAGTGCATCCTGTGCACATTGAAGAAAATAAGTCTGAGAATATTTTTATACTGAGTCCCAGTTTGCTGCAAAAGACAAATATACAAGTAAATATCACATAGTATCAGGTATCAAGTAATTTAAATTGTTATACTTGTTTAAAATATATTGCATTTTGTATATAATATATTTCAGTTTCCCTTTTAAAGTAAATAATGTCAGTCTATTCATAAAGTTATATCTGCATCCTTTATGTCATTTTGTGGCTTGAGGGCCTGCTGAAATTCCAGGCATGACATGCTTGTCACTGAGTGTCATAGAGTTTGCACATCAAACTCAGGAAAATCAGAAGAGAGGAGAGTCAGTACTGTCCAAGTTTGAACAGCCTTACACTTATTTGTATATGTACCATCCTTATACTTAGTTGTTCTCTGCCTTGGTAACTTACCTACCACACTCGCCTTTTCTCTGATGTAGTTTGTGTGCCTTCTGTTTCTTCCATATTTCATTTCTCAGGAGAATAAATATTTAATATTAGAATTACTGCTTCCATTAGTAATTCCAGTTGATCCCCTGTCCATTACTTCCGGGTTGTGGTTATAAGAGTGGGATAATATTTTCTTCATTTTTAAACTTACAGTGATTTTTAGTGGAGAATTAAAGGTGGTTTTGGCTGTTTAGAATAGAACTTGCCTACAAAATTTAGAATTGCTGTTAAAAATAATAAAATGAGCTTTCTTAAAGTATAAGAAGGCTTCTAGAAATTGTTCAAGTGACTGGAACTAAGATGAAAGAGCAAAATGCATTTCTTAATAGCTGTGTCAACATCTCCTACTAGCCTGTTCTTACCCGTGAACTTCTGCAACCCCTGTTTGCCTGCCCTGCTTTCCATACTAGCTCCCTGGTGAACAAGATGGAAAAATTCATGGCAGGTGTTTTGTCAAGTTATTTTTCACCCAGATTCCTGATCAGTTTCACTACTCTGCCTCATGAGCTCTCCTGCCAGCAGGATGGGATGGCACGGGAGAGCTGCAGGTAGGGGAAGAGATAGTGGGCTGCACAATCTGTTATAAACAGCATTTGGCCCAGAATCTAATCTTGCATTATTAAATTACTGTCAACACTAGATTGTATTTTGAAAGTAGTTGTATCTCTTCCGTTTTTCCAATGCACCTTTCTTTCAAGCACAGCAAAGCATACATGCAGTGTTGTCTTTGCCCAAGTCCAGAAATGGCTGGTCACTCCATAGCTTTCTTCTTTAGTTACATTTCATCTAAAATCCTAACTCTTCTTTGTTGTAGGTTCTTTTACATCCTCTAAATAGAAAAGCTGATGATGACAACCAGCCACCTATGCCTGATAGAGACAAGAACCTTCCATACCACAAACTAAGCGATTTAGGGTGAGAAATTTTCATAGAAAAAAATATGGGAGGGAATGGGAATGAGAATTAGAAAAAAATAACATTGGTGGAAATGCAGACTCTTTGGAAACTATGCTAGATCTAAGCAAAACTGTGCATCTTCCAGCTTGTCAGGTTCAGACTTTATCCTAGTTTATGCAGATGGTTAATTTTGTCCTTGAATGGTCTTACTGCAGTGAATAGAAAACTTCATGTGTCTAAAGGTACTCACATACTGAAAATTTCGGTATGTCTGCCAGTAGGATGGAAGGTCTCAGAACTGAGACTGCCTCAGCATGGAAACTCAGAACTGAGCTCTAGAAGAAATACTGATGTTCAGCAGTTTTTGCTGTTCTAACTTCTGCATAGCAGCAGGGGACAGGGGGTGGTTTTAGCTAGGGTATTCAAATAAAACAAAATTTTCAGTGTGCCAATGCATGTCCCCCAGTAACTTCCACCTCTTTACTTGTTCAACTACATTTAATAGTAAGGATCTCGAACTGTAGTTCCTAAAAGTTTTGTTGCAATCTGATGATGATTTCTCTCTGAGGAGAGAAGTGCAGAGTGCTGTAGTAATAAGTACAAGGGAAAACAGCAGTACTGTGTAGCAAATGTGAAGGGATGGGGCAGAGGAGACATGAGAGGCTTGGAGTGTTGTGATAGTGTCCTGTCAGTGCTGGGAAAGGCAACTGAGAATACAGTCTGTCAGCATTCTAACTCCCCCATAACGCAAGCTTTGACTGCCTACAGAGTGTGCACTATGTTGCCCTAGGCCATTTAATATTTCCTTTCCCCTACAGAGGAGTGGACAAATTAGGAACATCTTTATTTGAACATATAAGTCACAGTCTTCTGGGGCGTCCTTTGTCTCAAAAGCTGGCTGCTAATGCTGTGGGACTGCGAAGTGGAGGGGTGCTTCTCACAGGAGGAAAGGTACTCACTTCTGCTTTCCCCTGCAAACCCTTGCACATTGTTTTCCATGGTTATGAACAGGTTGACATTAGTTTTCTTTGATATTATGCACATTCCGAAGCATAAAGAACAAGCTGAAAAAAAGAGCAGTTAACTGAACAGAGATAATTCAGTACGTTATCTCACACACACACACACACACACACACACACACACACGTTTTGAAGATTGCTACCAATGCAATTTCAATAGGGGATTAATCTACTTTGTGTTTATATTATGATAATCACTTCTTGTCCTTGAAGTATTTGAAAGAAAATAAGCATATATTTTCTCTTGTGTTCTAACATAAAATGGCAGTGGAGTTGATACTGTTATTTTGCTGTTGCCTCTTACAGTGATCCATTTAATACCATGTCACCGAGCCTAGCAGATGTCTTAACACTGAACTCAGTGGAATCAGCACTCTGTACTGGATGTATCCACTCTAAATTTGTTTCACTCCAGGGCTTTGGTCCCTACCAAGTGATACAGACACAGAATACATATATACTTTTACTGAGGAATAAACACTGTGTGTGTACAGCTTCCCCAGTTTGTTGACTGGTGCATACTGTGACAAAAACACAGAAACACATTGGCTCTGTCAATTTACTTTAGCTCACATTTATTTTTGTAGGGAAGTGGAAAGTCAACATTAGCGAAGGCCATCTGCAAAGAAGCTTTCACTGGACTGGATGCTCATGTAGAAGTAATTGATTGTAAAGCTTTAAGAGGTATGATAATAGTTTTTTTTAGTCTCAAATGTTTGCTGTACAATAGAGGCACAGTTATGAAGTTACTATATTTGGTCTGAATAATTTTTCTAGCATTTTTGCTGTTTTCGCAAGGATGTTTGATGCCCCACAATTAGTATCTTCAACAGTCTGATGAACATACAGCTACTGTAAGTTTATTTCACTTCCATCAGTTTCGGTCCCACATACCACCACCAATTCAAGCCATGCTTGCCATACTAATTTCTAATTGTTACAAAATAGGAAGAAGTTGCAAAGATTGAACTGTGTGTTTTTTCAGCTGTGCTAGCTGAAACAAATGTTTTGTTAACAAACCATAAGTGTTAAAGGATACCTGTACTCAGTGAAAGGATAACACAGCCACCAAAAAAGGATCGAATGACCAGCTGAAACCTGATTTATGGTTGCCTATTTACTAACCTAGTGTATTTGGCAATAGGCATCTAACACTCCTGATTAGAGATGATGAGATGACTCCTTAGGCTTTGTGAGTTCAAAGTAATTATTTTACACAAAGACGGAAGAGCACAAAGGAGGCATTTTTCTGCTCTTGCGCTTCACTGGCTTTTCTAAATAGTCTTGCTGTTACAAGGGCAGAAAATACTCAACTGTTTTCTTACAGAACCCTTATATTTCCCCACTATATTCTTTTTGCTTAAATCACTACTTAAGCTGGAGCTCCTTGCACCAGAGAAAAGGGGGAAGATTGATAATGAGCTAAGTCCTTTGCTCTGGAAAATTCTTCCAATTGCAGGGTTCTTTAGTAGCTATTTTAGAATGCTGCTGCTATTTCTCTGGTTTTAACTGTCTGAAAATTAGACTTGTAGGCTTCTATAGTGGTTAGTAAAAGATGATTAATTTTAGAACATGTGGAACCTTCTAGTACTTTTTTGATTGAAGATATGGACTCTCTTCTTTAGTGATTGTTGATTCTGGTTTAATCTTGGTATCAGGATTTATAGATGTGAAGTCAAAATAGGCAAAATAAAATATTGTGAGCAAGATGTAGTACATCTGATTTTTTTTCCTGATATTTTGTGTCATTCTAATAGTATTTTGTTTTAGGAAAAAGATTAGTAAACATAAGGAAACATGTGGAAGAAGCTTTTTTAGAGGCAGCATGGAGACAACCATCCATTGTTTTGATGGATGATCTTGATCACATTGTTGGAGTACCTTCTACACCAGAGCATGAGAACAGCCCTGAAACTGTTCAAAGCAATAGACTTGCTTATGGTAATACTGTTCTGCCTTTGTCTGGATAGAAATATAATGCAGCTTAGAATTTCTTACCACCTGAGTTGTACTGTCCTACCTGAACAATTCTGTCTGTATCATTATTGACTCTGGACCATGTGATATTCAGGCAGAGACTCACAAATTATGGTATGTAGGCATTTGTGGATACCTAGCTGAATCAAAATAATGCACTCTGGATCTTGGAGTAGTTCTTGCCAATGTGCATCCACCACTGCTGCTGGTAATGCCTGTTGTCAGTACCACTGCCAGTGCTTGAGGCTTCTCTGTTCTTTTTTATATTACTCATGCACCCAAATGTGTTGCAATTGATTACAAACTGCGGATGAACCTTTAACTGATAATTTCTGATAAACTGTTTTTTTGTTTTCCATAATTATTATTTATAATTACAGTGATACATCAATTTGATACTTTCTGATGTTGAGAACCAGCTTCTTTTAGATGAGTACCAACTTCTTTATCATCGTACTTAGTATACATTGTAGAACTTCTGGTTTGTTTTACAATGTAACAAATCACAAATGTTAGAAACAAGATGATCAGTTGTAGTTTGACATCCTGTATACGGTTCCCTTTTATTCCTGAAAGCCTAGGCAATGCTAAGTTGCAAATTAAATCTAAATAACCAGGATTAATAAAGCCATAGTCTTCCATTTCTTAGCTCAGTTTGAGGGAGTTAGAAAAATTTTTACTGAAATACTTTCGAAATTTAGAAAATCTTACTATAATTTTTTCCTAAGAAATGTGCTAAGTTACATGCAGAATTGTTTGGTTTTCTTATTACTTTTACTTAAAGGTATAATGCATACAACAGAGCTTTAGAGTTTTAAAGATTTTTTCTTGATGATCTACCTTGCATCCTTAATTTTTTTTTTACTTTTATGTATTTCTTTTGTCCGGGGGTGCTTATTTTCTAGGCTTAAGATCTGGGGCTTTTTCCTATAACTGTTTCTTTTGCATGGAGGGAATAATAGCACACAAAAGTAGATGCCATTAGTGACTTTACAAAATCAGTTTTTAAAAAGCACTTCTGATGGCATTTTCTTAATGGAATGTGCTGTTCTAGAGAGAATCACTATACTTTTTTTTCATTGTTTAAAAAAACAACTGTAAACATGGGAATAAAAATAATATGTTACAAAATGTTTATATTTTGTGTGCACTAATGCTGCTCTCTGGGTTAGGGTTATTTTTTTTTCTTTTGCAATTCATGGAACAATATGTTCTGTGTTTAGTTTTGAAAGATCTGATGAAAGAAGTTATTTCCATGGGGAGTTTGATTGCATTAATTGCCACGAGTCAGTCTGAACATTCCCTTCATCCTTCCCTGGTTTCAGCACAAGGAACTCATGTATTTCAATGCTTCAAATGTATCCGATCTCCAGATCAGGTAAATTCAAATAAAAATGGTTAAGATGTTGTTTGTCTTCCCAGCAGCCTCAAATATGATGCTGGAACAGCTGCAAAAATAGTAGGGTACACCTGAAGATGAGAAAAATATCTGGAAATCTTAGATATTCTTCCGTGATACTTAAGTACCTCAGAACTTATATCTGTCATTATAAAGTTAAGAAAAATAAGAGTAATCCAGTGAAAACTCACAGTTGGCCCCACTCTTCAGTGGTAAGAGAAGGGTGTATTCAGAGGACATTTAATTCAACATGAAGCAAGTTAGGATGTCTAACACAGGTGAGATATGGTTGTCTCCTTGTTGCCTCTAAGAGGATGCTGAAGGAGCAGCTTTGTAAAACATGTAGGTCATCAAGTTAGAGAAATGAAATTAAACGTGTGTTTTTTCACAGCTCAGTGAAATAAGTATGTGCCTAGAACATGCATTTTAAAAATGTTCTTAAAACTAAATGTTAATTTTATGGGACAGTTTTAGGTTTGCTTCCATACTAATACTATCCTTCTACTTTTGAACATAGTCCAGTTTGAAAAAAAAATGGATAAAGAGGAGAATGAACAGTATTAACTTTCATGCAGGAGAAACAGATACTTTGAAACCCTCGTCCCCTAATGACTCATTTGTATTTATGTATTTATGAGTTTCTCCTGTCTGTGTCTTCAGTCACAGGCCAGCTATTAAAAGCCACTGAGGAGGGGATGCTGTGTTAGATGCAGTTTAACTTTCTCCCACTTCCTGCAAGTCTGTTTTTATTGTTTTTAATACTAATACTCAAATTAAGGATGAGTCACTGGAAAAGTCAAGATCTCAAAAGATACCAGCTTATTTGAAGTGTTTTTATCTAGCACAATATATTGGATCTCAAAGATACTCTTTGCTTATGCTGACGAAATGTGTTCTTTTTCCTGTGAAATGGAAAAAATGGATGTAAAACAGTAGAATCTGTGGAGGGAGGGATGTTTCATTATTAATGTTGAATTTAAAGTAGCTCTGGTGAGGTGAACATTTAAAGTTATAAAACTGGTGAATTTGCTGAAGTGCACCTGAAGCACTAGCATTTGTTTATATTGCTTAGGTTTTGTTATTTAAAGAGTTGGTGTTATGCAAATGTTTAAGGAAATTTTAGTTAGCCATACCTATTTACTCTTTGAATTCCTGAACTCTATATAAAGAGTAAACTCAATACACATTTGCTGCACAATTCTGTTTTTCAGAAGCAAAGATATGAAATGCTGTATTCCATAATAAAGAAGAAACTGAATTCTAATCCAAAGGACTTCTCTGATCTTGACCTCCAGTGTATTGCAAAGGAAACAGAAGGTTTTGTTGCTAGAGATTTTACTATGCTGGTGGATCGTGCCATTCATACCTGTGCTTCTAACCAGAATGCATCAGATAATGGTGGTATGTTGACAACAAAATCTCTTAATTCATAGTCTTACTTCTGTTATCCAGAATTGGTGGAATAATACAGAAAGAAATCCTCAGGTTTTATATTTTATGTTTAAAATTTCTTTAATTGTTACATATTGCAAGGAGTTTGATACTGGCAGTCTGTTTGGGGTTTTTTTCCAGGATTTTTTTTCTTTTTTTTTTTTTTAAGCAGATTTAAACGTGTCAACTGTGGATTTTCAAAAAGCTCTAAAAGACTTTACTCCATTAGCTCTGAGAAATGTCAACCTTCATAAACCTAAAGACCTTGGCTGGGATAGGATTGGTGGCTTAAAAGATGTGAAGCAAATGCTCAGGGATACCATCATGTTACCTGCAAAGGTACTAAGTTCCTTTAAATTATTTACTTGAATTTTGTACATAATGTTAGTAGGGAAGAATTATTTTTTAGGGTTTGGAAAGTGTTGGATAGAAAGATGACAGGCATGATTTTGTAGCTTTCCAATATTCAACTGTCTTCAACTACTGGAAAACACTTCCTCCTTCCCCTTCTCTCTTCCAAATACAAAAGGCAGTGGCTGAGCTTTTCTACAGAGCAAGTGTTGCTCTACAGTATTGGAGTATTGCCGTAGTTGCTTGCAGGGCTTGTGATTAGGCTCTGTAAAGACAACATTTCCAGCTGTTTTCTGCAGTGCTTTTGCTAGGGGAGTATTTTCTTTCAGATGAATGCAAATCCATCAATCTCACCTTATTGTACTTTGGCTTTTCTGCCTTGCTTAAAACTTGAATGTTGAGGTGAGCCATTGAGCATTGACTCTTCAGAGAAATGACTGGATGATATATTTGATCATATCATTCAGTGATTGAAATAGGAATTTAGAACTACTAGTATGGAGAATATAAAGCTCTATTCCATCCCTACTCTGGCCTGCTTCCTCTTGGTAGAAAATCCCACTTGTTTGTATTTTAGGTACCTGTTAAACCTAGGAACCTAGTTCAGCCCCAGGTAAACTAACAGAAGTCCAGATGAGCTCTTGGGATAATACTGGGGATATAATAAATTACATACATTCTGTTTAGACAAAAATCATCACTAGTCAGTGGTGTTACAGTACATTACAGAATGCTTGTTTTGTTTAGAATATATCACATTGAAACTCTTTTCCAGTATCCAGAATTATTTGCAAACCTGCCCATACGACAGAGATCAGGAGTTTTGCTGTATGGAGCACCTGGAACAGGAAAAACACTGTTGGCAGGAGTGGTTGCAAGAGAGAGTGGAATGAATTTCATCAGCATCAAGGTAGCAACAGTTTAAGCTTAATTGATTCATTTTATTAACTGAATGAAATAACTTTACATAATACCTGAAACTATGTGAGGGTATTTTGCCCTTGTGAGGGCAAAATACCACAGTAAGAAACACATATAAGTGAGTCTCTGGGTATCTGATTCCTGAAACTTCACAGTTTTATTACTGAGATTTTTTTTGTATACTTATTCATTAGGCAGAGTTACAAAATTTAATTAGGTGTTCTTAGTTTCTCTTTTTTTTTTTTTTTTTTTGCAAAAAGACCCCAGATTTGGTTCCATTGCACAATGAAATTAAACAATATATTTTAAACATTTTTAGAAGACAGTGTAAACATTTGCCTTGAGATAATGTAACACATGTTCTGTTATGGTACAAAAATGGAAATTATTACTTTTAAACAAGTTGAAATGCTTGAAAAATTCTTCTGGCGTATCTAGATCCCTTGGCTCTTCTCTTCAGAAATTACACTGTCTTGGTTGCAAGAAAATTCAGTCTAGTACACAAAATATATGCTGATATTGAATTACACATTAAAACTAAGAGACATGTCATGAGTATTGTTTTCTGATTATATCTTTTTAGGGACCAGAGCTGCTCAGCAAATACATTGGAGCAAGTGAACAAGCAGTTCGAGATATATTTAACAGGTTTGTTTTGTAAAGATTTGTGATCAATAAATTTCACTGGTTGAAGCACAAATAAATAGTTTTGTTGTCTGAGGAGAGATATGGCATCAGATCATAAAAGTATCTGAAATAATCGGTTGTGCTGAACCAGATGGGTGTATCTTGGCAGGTTCAACCTGGCCATCATTGTTAAAGAACTGCCCATTTTGCCTCCAGTGAGGAATGTGCTTTTGAAGCTGCACTCCCAGTTCTCTCCAGCTACAGTGCATTGGTTCATACGATAGAACTGTCATGGAAAACATCCTGAATTCCTTTCAGATGATTCCAGAAGACAGTGCACTGTACTCCAAGTAGTAATGCACACTCAATATCTAGGGTCATATTAAACCTGGTATTGAAGTCCTCAATGCCAGTAGTTCTTTTTTACAAGTCTGCTCTTACTGGCCCTCAGTGCTCCCTAATGCCAACATACCCTACATAGCCTTTGCTTCTCAGCTTATCATGTAGGCAGTCTTTTTGTTAGATGTCTGCAAGCCAAGAACTCATCTGCAGTGATTGAATTTTAGAGCTTTCATGTATATTAATATGACAGTTGAGCACTTAGAAATGACAGAGTGCTAAGTATGTCATAAAAAATAAGCAGTGATTCTATTGCAGCCCAGTTTTCAGAACCTCCTGAATTCTACAGAAAGCAGATTTTCTATTCTGTCATTAAATACAACTGTTCTCTGAAGCAAAAAGCAATTACCTTCAATATTTCTAAGTAATTCTACCTGTGAATGAAATTTAAACAGAAAAGTAAGTCTTGCACTTTTTTTTCATTTTAGAGCTCAGGCAGCTAAGCCTTGTATTGTGTTCTTTGATGAGTTTGATTCTATTGCTCCTCGCCGAGGTCACGACAACACAGGAGTCACTGACCGAGTGGTCAACCAGCTGTTGACTCAGTTAGATGGTGTGGAAGGCCTGCAAGGTACCAATTCACCTGTGTGCTCCTTTTTATGCAGAAGTTAAGCAGATGTTAATGGCATTTTTCTGCACTTTCCTAAGGAGTTTATGTGCTAGCTGCTACCAGTCGCCCAGATTTGATTGATCCTGCTTTGTTAAGGCCAGGTCGACTGGATAAATGCCTGTACTGTCCACCTCCTGATCAGGTGAGGAAACAAATAATTTCACACAAGAGGCAAGGAAAAAATCAGACTAATGGGTTTTATTCTCCTTTTCTTTTTATGTAGTGGCATTTCAAACTTGGAAAAAGTGGACTTGATTTCCCAGCTCATGATACAACAGGATAAATTTACTGATTTTAATGTCAGTGTGTTCACATAAAACTGGGGAAAGAAAAAGCTGTTTACCACAGTCTTTTGGATCAAGTCATATCCTGTGGATCTAGCTGATTTAAAAAAAAATAAAAACCAGGGAACTAATCTGCAGAAGGAAATTGGATGCAGTGTAGTGTGTATAATGTTCTCCACCTTTCTTTGAAGTATGAATCCAGTGGATTTACCATTTGCTTAAATCATAGCCAGTCCTTAGAGGTTGTACGATGTGTGTCCCTGCTTCCCCATTTTATGAGAAAACATTAGCGCTACTTATTTTCAGATTAGTTGACACATTTAACAAATACCACTACATCATTTCATTCTGAAACACATGATAATCCTGTGCCTTTTTCTTTTCTTTTTTCTTTTTTTCCCTTTTTTTTCTATTTTAAAGTTCTGGTTTAGAGTAAGATCATTCAGGTAAACAGAAGCATTTCACTTTCATCATACTTTTCTTTACAAAAGAACATATGAGGAGCGGAGCTCACCTTCATATTTTTATTTATTTCAAATATAAAATCTCAGATATTGACTCAATATATTAGAGAAATATATCCTCTGTATACTACACTTGGTTAGGGTACTATCTTTCTAGTATTAGGGCAGTATCTTCTTGAAAAAAGATCCTTCCTCCCTCAGAGAGGAAGTGCCTGGTGACAAAGTACCATCTATCAGTCAGGACAAGGAAGATAACAGGTTGCTTTACTGACATTTTTTTTTTCCTTTTTTCAGAATTCACGCTATGAAATCTTAAAAGCTCTCAGTCATTCCCTGTCCTTGGCAAATGATGTGGACTTTCAAGATTTGGCAGCAAAAACAGAACAGTTCACAGGGGCTGACCTAAAAGCTTTATTATACAATGCCCAATTAGAGGCAATCCATACTAATTTGAATTTAGGTTTAACACAGGTAAATAAAACTAAAATAAAAGAAATCTCTCCTGTTTATTTTTATGTTGATATGTTTGAAAGAGTTAATTGTATCAATGGGGTATTAATTGTATCAATTTTTTAGCAAAATAGTTAATTTCAATATTTTTATACAGATGATTAACAGATTTTAATTTTAAACTGTTTGCAGAAAAATACAAGAATAATGTAATGAATTGGTTTAAATACTTCTTGAACACAAGGTTGTTCTCTTTTAATGATAGGTATTTATTGTTAAATAAATATATGTAAGCCCAAATGTATTCATCACTGTTGTGAGGAACAAACAACAGATTGACAGGAGGGATCCCACACTGAATTTCTTAGGAGCAGATAGCAAATTCAGTTTTGAGATGGCACATTTTGGATAATGGAGGAAACGAGAAATTGGAGGGTTTTGGGGAATTGTTCTGGCAGATTGGGTTTGACTGAAGTCAGGAGAGAAGTGGCAAGAGGATGGCAATACCTGAAATGACCAGCTCTGCCTCATCTTCCAGGCACCAGCTAGTACTTGAACTTCAAAAGTACAGGATTCCGTCCTTGGTTTGTACCCCTCATTTGACTCACTGGCAGATCCTTCCTCTTTTAGCCTCTGTTCAGCCACCTCTCTTCACGTTTTTAATGCCTGTGCTTTGGTTCTAGCTGCAAAGGGGCAGGCATGGCTCCCACTACTCGGTGGCCAAAGGGAAGGATTGGGTCAGGGGTGCAAAATGAAGGAGACCCTCTTAAATTCTTTTTTCCCTAACTGTTACCAAAGAATTGGGCTCTGAGGATGCGACTCTTAGTATTGAGAAGGATCTCCAGCATGTCTTCCCTAACACTCCCTTTACTTGTAGCATCAGTAAGTAGTTGATACCTCATGATTATCCGTCATAGGAAGAGATTGTTGTCTCAAGCAGTGGTCTCCAGAGTGGTGCGCACACACCCCAGAGAAAGCACAAGGCAGTCCACTATGTGCAGGAAGAAAATACTAGAACTTAAATGGTACATGTATAATTTACAGATAATATCCATATGCTTGGTAGAGTGTGCTCAGAAATTTTTGACTGATAGGCATGTACCATCAGAGAGATTTGCTGACTCCAATTTAAAGCAGCAGTTCTGATTTCCACATCAGCATTTGAAGTGTGTTGGCTATGACTAAAAACAAGTACAGCAGTTAGGCACTATAAAAGTAGACTCACTTCAGCCTCCTAAAGCATTTTGCACAAGATACTAATTTGCTTGGCGGGTAAAGTTGAGACAGAAGTGGTACATTTCTACAACACAGCGCATACATGAAGTTTCCCAACGCTTGCTGTTAGAATGTGAGGCAGCGGAAACAATAAAACCTTAAAATTATCTCCTGAAACAATTTTTCTAGCATGAAGACAGAAAGTTCTTAAAGGTACTAGATTTTCTCAGCAAAATACTTGGAAATTTACTCCTAAAAAAAGATTACTACTCGAGTCAAATATAAATTGATACTCTCATTTGCACTGTATCTTTTCATGTATTTCCGATTGTAGTTTGTAATGAGTTAACTCTTATAATGTTCTGTTCTTTGTTACAGGATTTTGGATCTAGTTCTGATAGTGACTTCAGTCTCTCTTCCATGGTTTTTCTAAACCACAGCAGTGGCTCAGATGATTCAGCAACAGATGGAGAAGCAGGGCTAGAGCACTCTCTTATTTCTTTAGATATGTCTGACTTGCTTCCTGAAGATCCAAGGTCCAACATGTATCGTCTTTATTTTGGAAGCTCTTATGAATCAGAGCTGGGGAATGGAACTCCTTCAGAACTGGTAAATTACTCAGTGTTTTGAATTTTCTAAATATTATTAGTTGAGAAACAGAAAAAAACATACCATTTGCCTGGTTCAGTTTATAAATACAATTATGTCTGCTTTGACCTTCAGACTGTCTTCAGATCATAGTTAGTAGTCCACAGTGAGGAAGGGGATGGAAGGATGTGATCTGAGAAAATACAATATGGACTTCTCTGCAACCTTGCAGGAGTTTAAAGTCAGAATCACAAAATACTGCTTAATACCCTATAATTAAGCAAATTGCATTCATAATAGATTTTACTCTCTGGTCAAATGGCTTCTTCCCTTCCAAAGTTCTTCCAAACACTAAAACAGTTCTCGACTTTTTGGTGGTTGGTTTGTTTGTCGTTTTTTCTTTACCTTAGTTTTATTACTAAAGAGTGACAACCCAGCTTTCAAGAATTAAGTTACAGTCTCAAGAATAAATGAACCTTTTTCAGTTCCCAATAAAATGTGCACTGATGGAATAATCAGACCATGGAATTGTGAAAAAGAACAGAACTAAACCTTAACTTCCATTATTGTCTTTAAGCAGAATTCCTGATGTTGCATCATGTTGCACAGAAAGCAGCATGTTCTCTGGCCAGTTTGCAGGTAGGGATGTGCAGGTTGGCTGCCCAGCACCTGCGCAGGGATCAGCTAATCTCTCTTGGCTGGCAGGACAGCAGAACAGGGTATGCTGCCTCTGAGCTCCTTACAGTGAGCACACGATTTCAGAGTTTGTGTGTGATCTGGGGGAAACTCATTTTCAAAATTAATTTCAATCTGTTTTAGAACTGTTACTACAACTAGTAATCAAAGTTCTTTGACTCTTGTTTTCAAAACTGTCTTGCATTGATTCTTAAAGCCAAAAATAACTTACTTTGATATTAGAGAAGTAACTACTGACTGCTAAGGTGCTGTGGTATATTTTATCTTGCATTATGGATGATAGTGTTCAATTAATGTAATTTTAAAGACTTAGTTTTCCTCTGACTGTGAAAATTCTTCAGCAAGGATTCTACACAGCCTTTGATCTCTTGAAGTTGTTGAATTGGAAAGGTGCTTACTTATCAGGTGCACAAGGAATTTGGAGGTGATGAATATTTAAATTTCCAGGCTAACTACATAAAATCGTCCAGATTTCAGAACCACTGATTTTCCTAAGTAATTAAAGCAATGGACTTAGCAGACTTTTATTCTTTTTTAGATGGGCCATTACAAAAATAGTTACATATTTTCCAGACGTGAAACACTTCATTTTCAAATTTGGCCTTTTGCCCAAACACTTTGGCATATTAACTTAAATCTTTCTGTTCAAAAAATTACATATGTAATATATTTTAAAGAGAAAGTACTCTTTTTGCCAGTGGAGGCAAGCTTATGTTGAATTGCAGGCTAATTCCTAATAATGGACTTGCTCCTTTGGATCCATAATGAGTTAATGTGTTTCCTCTTGTGATCAATTTAGAGCTCTTTGTGTTTGTCCGGTCCAAACTCCATAACTTACGACTTCACCAGCATCACTCAGAGAGATGTTGCATCCTCACAACCTGCAATGCTCAGAACAACTTCTCAAGAAGGCTCCCTGGAGAACCAGGAGCAGCAAGCAGAGCACCTGAGGACAGAAATCAATGCTAGCAAGGCCAATTACAGAAGCAAGAATGGAGTATGGCACTTTATAAAATTATTATTTAGTCTTAACACTTCTCTGTTGTTTTTCCACACTTCTTGGTATTTCAATAAATAAATTAGGCAATAATATTAAATACTGTGTAACAAAAGTAGCGAAGATAAATGGTATTTAGTTTGAGGAAAATAAACCAGATGTTTGCATTCATGTAACTCAACAGTTATTTCTGTTATTTATTAATATGGAGGGAGGGAATTTGTGACTGTATTTTTAATACATTTGTCTGTACATATCATGGGGAGGTTCAGTAGCAAGTTATATTGATGGCACTGCGTTTCTGTTGAAATTTTTCATTGTCTGTTCATGGCTCTTTTCAAGGAGGACAGCACCCTTAATCAGTCAGTGCTTCCCAAGACCACCATAACTATTACCCAGTCTCATCTGATGACTGCTCTTCAGGGTATGAGACCATCCATTACTCAGGATGACTGGAAGCATTTTACTGAACTGTAAGTGTTTTCTGTTGTAATTTTGAATTCAGTGGAGATGTGGTCTTACCACATTCCTTGTACATCAGAAACACAACAGTTTTGAATATATGTGAGCACTGGCAGCAGTTAGCTGATAGCTTTTGACAGCACTTTTTAAAGAAATATTAAGTTACATAGTGGGAAAGAGAAACTGTTTTACCAGTGAATTATCTTATTCATATAGGACTTAGAAATAACAGACCAGGACCCCCTGGTATTATGTTAAGAGCTATAACAGTACAAAGGGGCTCTTTAAGTTTTAGGTCCTTCCTGCTTCCACTTAGTAGTAGCTCCTTGTATTTTCAAATGGCTGGAGTTTGGGCCTCTGTAGTGGTCTAAGTGGTCTTTGTAGCTGCTGTGTTTGGGAAAAGCAGTAATCTATAGAAGTATAAGCATATTGAAAAGGAGACTGTGTCTTGGACTTGGAGATAAAAAAACTGGAAAAAAACCAGAGGAAACAGGGCAGAGAGCTCTCTGAGTTAGGTGTGTGGATGATAACTCCTCTAGGTCCCCAGGTCTGAGGAGACCAGCACTCTTCCTTTCCATAAATATTTACTTAAACATCTGGAGTTCTGTGGTGCATTAATATGCATCTAAAGAGGCAGACACAAAAAACACATTTCATAAGAATTTGCTAATGTCTTTTTTTTGTTTCCAGGTATGATAATTTTCAGAATCCCAAGAAGAGGAAAGTACAGATTGGTGCAACATTCAGACCAGGACAAAAAATGACTCTAGCTTAGTAACTTGTATTTGCTTGTAATTGCTAACTGGAACTGGAAATGACAGATGTGATTAAATCAGATTATTTATATTCATATAGATTTATTAATGCAGCAGTTGAAGATAAGTTTCTTTTAAACTAATATGTTGTAAAATTATGTCACATTTTATTTTGAAGAAAATTGTCCTCCTTTAGATTGATATTAAATTTTTTGAGAGAACACTGGTTATGTTCTGTCCACTTGTTTATCATATAAACATTTAAATTTTGTTTTTTATCAATTTACTTGCCATAATCTAACAATGATTTCTTGACCCTGCTTACTTACTTACAACAAAAATAATCTGTTCAAATAAGCTCTAATATTAATGGGGGATATGTTTTTAAAATACTCTATAAAGCCATTTTCTAAGGGCCTTTGGAGGGCTTAGAGGAGGGTGGTACTTCATATGTATATTAACAGGCAACTGCACTAATACTTCCAGAATATACTTCTCCAGCTATAGCAGGAAAAACCAGACCAAGATACTTGCACCTTGTTTTCTGCCACTATTTGTTAGTCAGAAGAATACCAAATTGCATTTCACAACACCTGCACCTTCTTACCCCTACTTTTTTTCCTGGAGGCTGCTAAAAATATTTTGGATGCTTGGAAGCTTTGTAATGTTACATCTGAAATTATTCACAACTCTTGTCTTCCATGGAGGTTGTTCAAGAGTTGTGTTCCTTAACTGATACATAGATAACCAGGTCTTAACACAAGGAGGAGGAGGGAAGGAGGAGGCAGGAAAGAAAACTAGAAATGTTTCCCATGAGTCTGTTTGACTCTTTCACAACATTTTGCTTCTCTTTCAAAATAGTCTTCATCTCAAAGCCAATATATTATCATCAGTTCAAATACTTGCATTTGAAACTTCAGCCAGTTAATTTCACTGATTAGTTCCTGCAGTTTCTCAGGTACCAATAGGAGTTTTCACTTTTTCACCTACTGGCTTAGATATTTCAGTCAAAGGCTCTTTCTTACACCCAGAGCCTCTATAAGAAGGTGGTCTTCCAAGTCTGTCAGTGTCAAAATTGTTTAAAGAACACTGTGGTTTATTACATCTTCTTCACTTGGTAAAAAAATCTTCAGATATTACAAAAACATCCAGATTAGCCAAAATTAGCAGCAGCAGCATCTGTCTTTCAATTTAGGTCTAGATAATGTTGTACAAAATTTCATTAGAAATGGAAATTATTTAACATTCCTGGTACTGATGATCTCATAATGCACTGATACTTAACTGTGAAAGGACCAGTTGCAGGCTAATTGGGATGGTAACTAAGGCAACTCCATAGATTATTGTATTGTCCTCACACTGGGAGTCATTTAATTGGAATACTGTACTTCAGTGCCAAGAATTATATTGCAGAGTTAAAAAGGAAGGTTTGCTGTGTGCCAAGGTCTTACAAGTCCTCAACCAAAATTATGTACTACACTGTCATGGAAAATGTTCTTAAAACCCAGGAAGCCTAGGTTCCAAATCTCTTGTTTTTCCTCCTTCCTCCATGCAAGGAATTTCAGCAGTGAATGAGCTCAGTGTTAGTCAGACATTCTCCTGCATACATAACCTGGATGATTCTGAGGGCAGGTTCATGTGATCCAAGAAGGAAGTCACTGAATTCACTGAAGTCAACCTGCTGTTGGGTGATCTTTGGTTACATTCTGAGTTACATTGACATCTCACTTTGGAAGGTAAATGAAACTGTAAGATCTGTTAAAGTCTGATGTACGAGGAGGATAATGCCTTCTATTCAAGTGTTGTGCAGTGAGAATCAGCTGGCCTGTAGAGGCTCTTGCACGAGGCCTGGGAGGGACAGGCACTCCAAGAGAAAAGGGACTGATGACTTCTGTTTCCCATTCTGTAGGGCAGTAGGATTTAGCTGCCATGGCTCACAGGCAGACAAGCAGTGTGTGTCATGTTTGAACCTATTTTCTAGTCTCCTCCATCAAGTCAAGAACTAAAGGTCTGTGAAGCAGCAACCTAGAGGTGAACAAATTCTGTGCCTCCTCACTTGTTCTCCGGTCACTACCTCTCTTAAGAGATAATTATGTCCTTTTTTCTGGGTATGTATTACAGCCCTTATAAAGGTTTGATAACCTGGGGTAACTTTTTTCTTTGACTTCTCTTGTAACCAACATTGTCAGCTGTCAATGAATGATCTTTCCTCCACTGCCTACCAGTCTTTCCCTATAGTTGAAAGACTTCTGAAGAAACAAATGTTAAACATAAATTATGTAAATAGTAACCCTGTTTCCAGTGTGCAAGGGGGTTCTTTAAATTTGTTAATAGGAACTTTGTTTCCACTAGTATTCAATATTTTTTCTTAAAATGGATTTTATTTTTGAAGCTATCTTCTTTCAGCTAGTTAGCTGGTATTTTTTTCAAATAATGCTTTGGAGAAATGTACCTGTTTTGAAAGTGATCTGCCATTCTGGATTGAGTATTGACTGGAAAGAGTTTTGAGGGGGGAAGAAAAGTGAGGTCAGTTCTGTTAAATCCTGGTTTAGCTGGTACAAGTTACTGAGAGGCTTATATGTCTGAATGTTGAGGGAATCTGGTAATTCTTGATGAAAATCTTACAGACTTGCTTTTCCAAGAATTGGGGACATTGGGGCACATTAAATCCCATCCAATGTGTTGGGTCCTATTAATGGTATTCTGCCAAAAATCACTTTTATTCTTTGGGAAACAGTATTTCTGGTGTATAGTAAAAATTTCACAAGGTCATTGATTGTCTAATTTCTTAAGGAACAAACTTTGTTCCATTTCCAAAGAGAAAAATGGGAAAGATTTCTTAACCCATTTGAAATTAACTTAAAAGATAAGCAACATCTGTGGAGGCTTAAATTACTTAGCCTTATGTTTCATAGAAGATGTCACCATCTGGAACTCTGCTTAACAATATTTTAAGCATGACAGTTAACAGCCTGGTTAAAACACATGTATTTTATCATTTATATTAACAAGTCTAAATTTTGTGTAGACTAATGTGTGCATTTAATATTGTACAGCGAGTTTCTCCATCCCTCTCTTGTGGCATTAAGGAAGCATAGTCAATTTCTCCAGCCTAAAAGCAAATAAATATTTAAAAATACTATTTCAAAGCAAAAGATTGCATAAACTTGATTTTTTTACAGGCTATTTTACTCAAGTTAACTGGGGGTGTATATATAAAAAATTCTTAAAAGATATAATTGACTTTTTAATCAATCAGTAGTTAAAAACCTGTTCATTTTTTAAATGTCTAAAACACATTTTCCTCACTGTTAAAAGATCAAAATGTTCTTCATTAAGGACAGGTTTAAAACATAGATGTAGGAAAAACCCTCTTGAAGCCAGTATATTGAAACTTGTTTTTTCTACAGATCCTGGGCAGAAAAAGGTTTTGGCTTCCCTCACATCAGCATCTGCCTCTACACTGACCCCAATCCTTCTTCCAGTGTTTAGGTGATTGGATCTCTTTGTTCTTCCCCAGCAGCTGTCCAGCACTGCAGGCCCTGCTGGCTGAGCCATGTCTTGGTGAGGACAGTGGGTCCAAAGCAGAACTCTAGCAGTGGGGAGCAGGCAGAATGCTGTGGTGCCATGAGACACACGGGGTTGTTCCTCTCTGTCCCTAAGGGATGCAGGGCCCCTGTACCATGGAGCACAAGGAGGAGTCAATCTGTCCCAAGGGGCCATGGTTGGGAGCCACTGCAGAGCCTTCCCAGGGTGCTCCTTCTTCCCTGAGCAGCAGGAGCAGGCAGGCAGGTGGAGGGAGAAATGCTTATGAGAAATGTTAATTTCATTTCTTAGTGGTTTTAAGTGGTTATCTTATTCCAGCTCCCTACTATGGCGATATGAATTCCAGAAAAGGCTATAGGGTGGAATACAGCCTCTTCACAGGCCCTTCTTCGGTGAGATGGAACTTGAGCCATTCACATACATTAACAGACACTTACAGGCAACAAGCAGAAAAACCTGAAATTGCAACCCGAGGCCAAGGGAAGAGATGGGGCCTGTGCAGTACTTTTTGAGACAGCCCATAATTTTCTCAGACTGCAGAGTGGCAGCAGGGGGGTGTCATAAGATGTGTAGGATTGCACTCATTCTGTGCAGGCACTGTTCTGCGCTGACATTTGTCAGCTCTCAGTTTGTCATACTATGAGTAAATTTGGTTTGCAAATGTTTCCCCTCAAGCACTGCAAGATGTATTTGCCACATAAGTTGTGTAACATTAGTTCCCTTATTGAAAATTCAATCTTTTTATTCTTGCTGATATTTTTTTTTCTGTAGGTGACTGATGAAGAAAGTCACCCTTTCCAGTTAACAGCTGAAAAATTAAAAGCCACATTATGGAAACTAAAAAGCAAGTATCAATAACACAGGTCTCAGATTTTCATGCTTACCTTATTATTTTGCAAGCAGCATATGTTCTCAGCATTGAAGTACTTGTACAGTTTCATCTCTGCAGATTTTCAGTCTTGTGACCCAGGTGGGTCCAACTATGACAACAAGAGCTGATTTTATAATTTCATAATTTGGGCACTGTAACAAAATGCAGAGAAACTCCCTGTACTTCATGAAGAACTGTATTTTATGAAGAACAGGTCTTGTTTTTTAAGACCAAGTTTCTTTCTAGATTGTAATGAAATCAAACTGTTGTAAACAAGATACTGTTCTGACCCTGAGAAGAGAGACTATGCTACTGTAACCTACTCAGATAATTAAAGAAACATGTGTAATGTGATTTTGTAGAGATTTCTTCTCAGTTACAGCTAAGAAGAAAATGTCAACAAATAAAAAAAATCTGAAATGTCATTTTTCCAGAGTTTAGGAAACTTTATTTGTTCAAAACACTTAGCATGATTGGTGATTCTATTCTGATTGGGACTGCATAATATTGCTTCTCACATCCAATTTTTTCCACATTCTTCTCTGTACTTTAAACTTTTCTTCTCAGTGGAAATGTTTGGTTTTGTGAATGTCCACAAAATAGTGCTTGCTAGTATTTCAGGCTAAAATGTTTTCTGATTTTATTATCTTGATATTCATGATCTGCACACTTGATGGAAAATGCTAAATGCGCTCACAGGTGTTTGTGAAAGGTCCAGTAATGGCAGCACAGGCAAAACAGTAAAACGTTTTACCTAAGATGGGGTGATGATGGATGGTAGCGATGTTTCAAAACATGAAGCAAGAGGGACTTCTTGTGTCCTCTTCCAAGACAGAAAACAAGGTTTAGCAACAGATACAGCATATTGTTACAAGGAAGGTCACTTAAAAAGCTCAGTTTCAAGGTGACAAATAAAAAATGGGTATTTTGGATACAGACAAATGTGTGCATAACTTTTTTTCCTTAGCTATATTGAAGTTGTTCCAATTATGCAATTGCTTAATCAGTGTGGTGCCTGTGTTTAAACACTGTCTGTGCCTTTGTCAGACCGTGGGAGCCTGGGCATTCAGACCCTTCCCATTTGATCCTAGCAGAGGGAAGCAGCTTGAATCCCTGCTGTCCCTTTGGCTGTCAGGATGGATCATGGACCAAATAAACTCTTTAGAGATCTCCACGTGTTTTTCAGTTTCTGGAGCTGAAAATGTTCTCATTAATAATATTACAGACTGGTTCCTTGGGTACATGTAATATCATAAATAGCTGGAGGAACTAGGCTAGAAAAGCAATTGAGAAACTGCCATCCCACAGCAGCTGATTCTGTGAAAAAGAAATAATGCTTCAGTCTCTATTTTCTGCTCAGGATACATCAGAGGTTACATACCCTAAATATGCTCTTATACGAGGTGTGCTGTGGAACAGCTGTTTGAGATGCTATCATTTTTTAATGTTATCTTTTTTCAGGTATTTTCTTCCTGTAGCCAGAATCAAAGGCAATACACTGACAGTTCACTGCTCGCGAAGGTCTTGCTCACTGTACCCATTAACACTCAAAAACATTGCACATGGCAGGGAAAGTAAATATCAGGGCCTCCTCATAAGTGAACTTTTATTTCCTGGAGTTCCTTGGGATTTATCTTTGCAAATAATGTCATTTGTGGGAATCTTGGGTGGAATGAAAATTTGCAGTGGGTGAGGTTTTCTAAACATTAAAAATGTGGAAACAAAACATGGTTATTTACTTTCAAGTTTATCCCTAGCATGAAGTAGTACAGCAACTCCTTATGCTGTTACATTTAAAGTCTTCAAAGCTTGTGCTATAGTTGTGCATATTACAGTGTATTATGGACTGTATATTTTAATCAGAATACTGAAAATACTGAATCAGTTGATATTCAAATTTTGCTGAACTTTTGTAACTGGCAAAATGTTTTTCTGTATTCATGAGTTCTGTCTAAACATACACATCTCTCAAACATCTCATACACTTTTCTGTATATGCATGCTGAGTGCTGAGGAGGCATTTAATTTTGGCTTCTGGGCTCCCTTTCAGATTATTTCTGTGTGCCTGTATTTATTGGATAGTGTTTTCATACCTTAACTATTAAAAAACCCTTGACGTAATGTATACTCAATTGACAGCATTGTATGGGGACTTATTTTGCTTTGTTTTTGACTTGTTTTCTTTTTAAGTATTTGCAGAATTAATTCCCTGTTTGCTCCACTATTTAGGTTTGGTGAGAGGAAACTAGAACTGCAAAATTAACAGAATGCTGCTATAGGGGCTCAGTAGGATTGTCTTTCTGTGGATCCCCATGATTATGACACTTTTATCCAGTATTTAGACACACCAGTAAGTTTCCCTCCTCCACCAAGTCATCTTTATTGCATGCTGAACAGTCCCAGCTCTCACCCTCTCCTTGTATTTCCAGTCTCTCAGTCACTGGTGAGGCCCTCTGCTACTTGTTCAATATGTCCATGCCTTGTCCTGGCCAGCCCAGAGCCTGTGCCCCAGCACTGCATGTGTGTAACCAAGTGCTGGGGAGAGACACCCACGGTGTTCAACACATTCATCTGACCTTGACAGGGACTGAACAGTGAAACAGCACCAGCAGCAAAACACCCCTGCTGAGTAAGCTTTTCTGGCCTGTGAAAAACAAAGGTTCGTAGTAAAATGCTACAGAAGACCTTCACAAAACTTGACTGTACTTGGCAGACAAAATGTCTTCTTAAAGGAAAGAAAAAATAATGTGATAGGGTCTAGTCCTTGTTACTCCTCAGTGATGATCCCCATCAAACACCAGCAGAACTGGGGATAGAAAAAACCAGCCTATCACACATGCCACTCCTTTATGGCAGGAATGTGAGTGGGTAAAACCAAATTGACAAGGGATTTTTTAAAACAGATTTTCCCCAGATCTTGCACTGACTTTAACAATAATTTTCTATAAGAGAAATGTTTACTTTTTTTTATCTTTGACCTTTGTGTAAAAAATATTGCTGGTCACTAAAAGCTGAGGTGGATGCTTCTTTCCTGATGGTCTCAACTTATTCAGAAGCGGCTGAGTTAAGCTTGACACCAAGGAAGTACATTGCAATATGTGCCCCTGGCATTGTCCCAGTATTTGTTCCTTTGTATAGCCTTATATGGGTATGTTAAGTTTCAACATATCATTTCCACTTCTCAGCAGAGCAATTAAGCTATAGTCAGGCTCTGCAAACTCTGCAGGCATGAAGTGGTTGCTTTTGGTTTGTTTTGGCCAACAATAGATGCTGAAACTATTTCAATTTCCTCCACAGTTTGCAATCAGCTTCTCATAAGGAAGAGAGAAGTCTTTTACCTTGCCTAGCAGTGGTATGTTATGAGATAGTTTAGAAAAAGACCCCTAAGAATGCTCCAAGAAACTCCTTAAGGAGAGGTAACTGGAAAATTCTCTATGTGGATTCCCACAAACTGGGAAATAGATACCTGAGAAGGGCACATGGATTAAAAGGACAGGTTACTCTTGCTTTAATTCTTAATGACTTACTGAAATCTAGGCTTAGGAGAGAAGAGGCTCCCAAATTCTGCTTACATAATTCAGATTCACTACCGCAAACAGCCTTACAGTGTAATTTTATACAGAAGTAACCTAATTGGAGAGAAAGGGAACATCGATTGTGTAGGATTGTAAATACATTGAGAAGGATTATCAAGCGTTTGACCATCTGAATACAAAACTAAACATTCCTACTGAAGTCCCCTAGAGCAAGATTTGTGTTAAGAGGAAAAGCATCGTGTGTGTTTCGAACCTGGATCAGTTGACAGAGCCAGTTTACAACAGGGTACTTAACACTGATGAATGCAGAGAGGTGTGATGGTCTTCAGCAAAGAAGTGTCCATGGACACTGATGGAGTGTAGGAAGACAGGTGGAACTACTGAAAGCAACTTTGCCCCTACACAGCTTCATGAGAAAAGAGGAATACTCCTGCTCTGTTCTTCCTAAATGAAGTTCAAAAGACTTTGCAGGAGCCCAATTGCCATATGTAAGCAAGTGCCTGGGTTAACTGTTCACACATTTAGACTCAGTCTAAATGCCCTGCACAGGATAATCGTGATATGTTCAGGTTAAAACAACCTTCTATCAAAACTAGATTCCAGTAATACTTCTGTTTGATTAAATAGACATCGAAGCACTTGAAGCATTTCATAAAGATGCATGAAGCACCTGAAGATGTTGTCCATGAAGTTGTTCTTGTGATTGAAGCTACCAAACCAGAAAAAAATAATCCCACTGAAGCTGTAGGCCAAATTCAAGAATAACAAATTACCAACTAGAAGAGCTGAGTAAAAAAAAGTAATGTAGTCTTCCTGAAGGTAAGCGTGACTGTGTGGGTGAAAGAGAAACAATTGCCACATAAAAAATTCTGTTGTCAGTGATCACGAGATTGTGTAGTGGAGAGCACACAAAAGGAACTACTAAAAACTGTTAACTATTGTAAAAGTGTTTCTGCTTGGGCACATAATGCTCATCTTCCATAATTTTGGAGGGATGTAGTCTCCTATCTAACAGATGTACCAATTCTATCTCTGTGAAAATAGAATAAAATTATGATTTGTCTGTTTCAGTAACTGTAAAGAGCAGTTGAAACTTCAATACTACATCTATTAATATTTTTGTTCTGAGTTCTGTAAGACTATTTAGGGCTTTTATTAATCCTAATACATACTACACCCACAACCACAATAAATGTAGGCTTTGCTTCTTGTATAATATTAATGTTAAAGTTGAAGGCTGCACTTCATGAAAGCAAAGCTATTGGATTGGCTTGGATACCAAGCTGTAGGGGCCAAATCCAGCCTCTGCTAGGATGACTGAGATGATTGTCATGTAGCACAGCACAGCAGCAAAAGAGGAACCCCAGCCTCATTTTAGGAGCTCAAGGAGCTACACACTTATTTATCCACTGTGTTTGCATCACATTTTCCCAGAAAGTATTCTGCTCCCAACAAAGCCATTGCCCAAATGGAAACTCTTCTCCAGTAAGTATTGTTTTGGTACAGTAAAGTCCACATGAAAGTTAAGGGCTACTCCTCCCACTGATTTCCTGCAATGAGTGCCTCAGGGCACAGGCCACATGTCTATATGGTACTCACTATTTTATATATGCTCTGTGGCTTTTAACTCTTGGCTACAAGTTCCATCTTTAGAACTAAAATGCCTTAATGAAAATTCTGTTGGTTGGTCACAAAACTCTGGAGCTTAACACAAAGCCATAAATTCAGTAGCAGTGTATCCGCTCACAGTCCAGTGATGCAAATACGAAACCTACCTCTATTTTAGCATGGGGAATTACCAAGCTAAAAGACAGAAATGGGTCAGCTCAGCTCCCTCAGCTGCAGGGCATCAAAGACCATCCCCACAGGATCCTCTGATATCCCTTCTGCTGTTGAGTCCATTTTGCAGGTCTTCATTTTGTCCTCCATCTTCCTTATATGAGAGAGATGAGGAATTTTCAGACATCGCTCTCAGAGGTCCCACACTCCAACTATGTCCATCCCTAGGAAACTGTCTGGAGAGTCATTTTCCCTGTGTTACTGGGTGATGTTCTGAACACAAGAAAAACAGGACAGTGCAACCATTCAAATATCTATAAATGAAGTGTAACACTTTAGCAACAGCCATTGTCAGCAGATCCACTCTTTTGAGACCTTACATTCAGAATTCTTGTTCATTTGAATTATTTTTTAACATTTCCCAGTATAATAAAAACGAAACTAAAATAAAAATACTTAGTGTTTACTAAAGGAAGTTGTTCCACAGCTCTCTGAAAAAAAATTTGTCTATTTACACTGCAATTGGAAGTATAAGACTTGAATAGCCAGCAGCTCTGAATTTTAGAAAGGTGTATTCTGATGAAAAATTAATTGTCCCTTTTATATTACAATTTACTGACAAATAAGGCAAATGGCAAAAAGTACTTTTCATTTGGTGTACCTTGTAGAAACTCAAAAAACCAAAACAATGTAAAGCATTGTTTTCCTCCTTATTCCTATGAGAATTTGACAAGGAACACAGCTAAGCTTCATTGGGCTCAATGACCATCAAGGCCTTTTCCAACCCTGGTAATTCAGATAAGGTAAGAAAGCCCATAGAAGAGGACAGGTCCATGGATTATGCCAAGGCAGCACAGGGACTTCACAGTGATCCCAAGTGAAAACCTTGTGGACTACAGAGAAAGGAATGAAAACATTTGAGTCAAGGGAGTCACTCTGGTTACTGTAAATATAGGACTTGTTATTTTTATTTTCTTGTAATTGTTAATAAAGAAATAAGAAGAAAAACCCCAGAGGAATTGAAAGGAGAGAATGGAGAGAAATGATGTCACCTTGGATTAATCACTGCAACACACTGAACATAGGCACACATCTTATCTTTGTAAGTGACTGAGGATTAAGATTTAACTCTGTATTAGCAATCTACTGCTGATTTCTGAGCATTTTGAATTATTGACAGTATTCTTTAACTTTAGCATCTACTCCCTGAAGGCTGATTGTTCTTCCTTGTATTTGAAGAGGGCAGAAGAGAGGCTGCAGGCCAAAACAAATCCATCTGGTTCCTGCCCTCACAGGTCCTACTGTATTAACAGTTGTCAATATCTGAGACTTTGAAGTATGTTACATCTTAAATCAAAGCCTTTCATAAAGTTAGAATATAAGCCTAGTGCAACATTTTTATGCTTTCATACAATGTCCTCAAGGTGATTTGGGCCTTCTGGGTGCTGGTCACATATGTTCATACAAAGAAAAAAAACTGGAAAAGATCAGTACATTTAAATTTAAGGCCACTTACAGCTCTTATCCTTCACAGGCAGCAGGAACCACTAAGCCCTTGGAATTCAGGCCATACAAGCACATCTCACTGTGTCTGGAGCTGACTGGCTTGTAAAAAGTTTAGGGCAGAAAACTTCATTGGTATTTTAATATGTGGCATTTCTCCCATTCTGCTATTTATTCGTATTCCTTGTTATGCTGAGACTGTCAACACATAAAACTAGTTTTTATTTCCCTTACTGATTTTTTTTTCATTTGAATTGCCTGACCATTTCTTTTTCTTACCATCATTAATTGTGAAGACCAGAAAAACAATTTAAAATCAATTTTATGAGTCCAAGCTAACAGGCAAACAAATATTTAACAGCCTGAAACTCAAATCATGTCAATGTTGGCTTGCTCAGGAAATGCAGATACACTTCTGCCATGAGGATGGAGGATGGCAAATAACATTAATTTTTGAATTTGCATCAAATTTTCCAGGAAATTTATGCCCATATATAAGTAAGTTTAGCAGAAAGCTACATAGGCCCTCATTTCAGATTCAGATTAACAAAATTGCCATAAAAAGTGACTGTTAGAATCCCTCTTTGCAGATGAGGTTTTAGTCTGGAGAAATCTAGGTAGATCACTCATCTCCAAGCAACAGAAAACTGTTAACTGCATCACTGACCATTTTAGTATTTAGGTGAAGCTAGTCTTAAACTATTTAACAAGGAAATAAAAACAGCAGTCACAGTTAACTAAATTAAACAGTCATATAAAATGCTGGATGATTAAGTCTTTTAAACTCCTTCTGGAAAATAACTTGAAAAGTAAGAATGAATACTAAAGGCAACTTTCAGAAGTCAAAGACGACATGAAACTTGTGGTTTTGTCCCAAGATGAGCAATAATGTCTGAAGAGCAGAGCACTGAAATGATGCATCAACTAGAATGAAAACTTCCACTTCAAAGATCTGACATATCTAAAATAAATAAATTCCATAATCTGTAAAGTAAACCGGCACATTTTATAATTTTAAAAACTTCTTGTATGGGGTTTACAAACTGGAGGATACACGCAAAATAGTTAGTCCAAAGTATTCTTTAAAAATTATAAATTATTTGCTACAGTTTCTTTAATGGAGATCGCAGGTGTAGGTCCCACATGAGTCCATATATAGCCCTTCTCTGGCCTTGTAGGAACAGTAGGGAAGGGAGATGATCGAGATTTGAAATATTCCGAAGGTGCATGACAAACAAATTCTAAATATTCCATTTTCCTTGGGAGATCTTCTTCTGGTCCTAGGAAAAAAAAAAATCTTCAAAGATAAAATCTAAAGGAGTAAAATTAAATATGGTGAATAAAAATATGCCACAACAGCCAACACTCCCTTACAGAATTTGCCTTTGCAATCCATGACTTTCCTAGGAAGGGAGCCTCCTGTATTAGGCAAGAAACCTCTACCTTTAATTTTGCTGGGCTGATCTTCCTCCCATCCCATCTGAAGCATTCTGGTATTTGAGTGAAGTACTGTAATTAATATATTTAAAATACATTCTACTTGTGTCCTACCTGTTAGAAGGACTTTTCTGAATTACTAATTTTATCATCAGTAGCAGAACTGTCTCTATGCCAGTGCTTGCATGCTATGTATTTTGAATACCCAGGATAAAGATCAAGTAATTTTAGGTCACTTTAAAAGAAACAATTTGGACTGGTGTATCAAAGTCACTATGGTTTAAACCAATCTATAGAGCAATAATTTGATCTTTAAAGCTGCACAACTGTAATTGTCCTTACACTCAGATAAGTCTCAGTACGAGATAATCACACACTGCAATAGTGATAATCATATTATATACACAAGATAAATAAAAAGTATTATTACAGTAAATGAGATATTTACAAGATTAGAGCCTAAAATGTGGAATTTTACTTGCAAAAAATACCTATGAGGTTACCTATGATATAGGATGCTGGGTCAAAACAGTCTTTGGGGCTGGCTTGTGTAGGAATGAGCCAGGTTAGTGCAGCACTCTTTTCACAGTATTGGTCCTGAATAAACCCACGGATCTGAGCGTAGTATGTTCTTCCATCCTGCTCATCAACCACTGAAACAACATCTCCAATTTGGTAGTATACACCCTAGAAGACATACAAATGACAATGAAATCAAACAACCTGATTTTTGTCAGCTTCCCTTCACATCCTAATTCATATATTAAGTATCAGTTCCCTAAATTATCCTAATTTATGCCAGTCTTGAAAGGCAGCTTCAATTCAGCCACATGCAAAATAATGGTGGCATAAGAAAGAAAGGTGTTTGGTTTTAAAACAGATAAAAAGAACACAAAAAACCTCAAACAATCCTATTCACAACAACACTGCAAAGTATCAAAGTAGCAACATTCTACATAAGGAGGACAGAAGTTTTGACATAGTTCTTAGGAATTTCTGATAAAAACAGACACACAAGACAATAATTCTTTTCTGAACTGGTCAACAGCAACCAACAGATTCATCTGGAATGCCAGGCATGAAGCATCAGGTCCCTGGAGAGTATATGGAATCTCAGGCCACCACTGGCTGTGCAGTCTCTCACTGCCTATCCTGACTTTTTTGGGGGAAAAGGGAGAAAAAACATTCTGTTTGTTTGTACTGCTGGGAAACAAAAGCAAATTTCAGAATTTTAGAACATCAACACCTTGGCATGCTGGTAAAGCACGAATGTGAGAAGGCTCCCTCTTGCTTCACTGCAAGTGCCAACAGATCTTGTTGCCACGGTGTTTGGGATTGCTTGCACCAGCTCTCAAATGGGAGCCAGCTGAGATGTTGGGGCACTGCAACCCACCCCTCCATGGGAAATACGTTCTGCACCTAAGGTAGGAAACGTCACACAGATCTAAATAATCATCTCCAGTCACTTGACCTCTGCACAGCGCAAGTTAAGTTTAAAAATGCTGACAGCAATAATTTAAAAAAAAATTTAAAAAGCATTTTTTCTTGGAAGAGAAAAACCTGGGATAATGGTAGCTATTCGAACTACTTAGGTAAACTACCTTGCAAGACTTAATGGCAGTAACTATGGTAAACCAAAGTGCTACACAACTGTTAGGCAAGGAAGAACACTTTCTGTGACTACATCCATAGTGCTTTCACTGTCCATGATAATTCCTGAACTTGGAAACAGAAAAAGGATAGTCATTTTTGCAAATACATTTACATAAACCATACCTTATAAAAGATTGATTCTGCTGTAATTATAGTGGATACGGACTCAGGAGCCTTGATGGGCTAAGAAAAGAATACAGAAATAGAAAATCAAGAGCATTAAAACAAATCAACCATAAAGTTCCAGAAATTGTTTTTCCTTTTAGACAACATACAGATAATACCTTCTAGGAAAACTAGCAAACATTATTACTTTAAAGCTCAAAGCAGCACAACAGAGCTAACGTTTTCATCTCCAGGATTTTATGTGGAGAAGCGAGCGCTGAACTCCCATGACCAGTTTCTCTTTGCACTCCTCCCGCGGGCTCCGTGTCCGCCCCAGCCCGGCACAGGCCCCCGCCCCAGCCGCGGCCCCGGCGCACCGCCTCACGTTTTTTAGCTTGAAGATGTGCCTCCTGCCCTTGCCCTTCGTGGAAACCTTCTTCTCCGCAGCGGGCGCAGACTTGTACTTGGTGTTCCTGAGCCGCGCGGAGCGCCGGTGGATCTCCTGCTTGCTCTGTGGGGAACAGCAGGATGGATACAAGGGGGACGGCCCGAACGCCCCGGCCCCAGCCCCGCCCAGCCCCGCCCGGCTCCGGCGGCTCCGTCACCCTCACCCTCGGTCTCCTCACCTGCTTCCCGCCGCCGCCTCCACCGCCACCGCTGCTGCCGCCGCCGCCGTTGCTGTGCTGG
>WBNO01018718.1:211816-250606 GCA_013400575.1 Peucedramus taeniatus
GGATGTGGCTGCGGCGGGGCCGGGAGCAGCGGGGCCGGGCCTGCCCTCTGCTGGCGGCGGCCGTGCCCCGGCCCCGGGATGAACGAACCCGGCCCTCTCAGGGGCTGCTCTCGCCCCGGCCGGAGCCGTGAGCGCCACAGAGAGCGGTGTCCTGTCGGTCCCGGCGAGGGACGGAGGCGGGCAGGGGAGGCCCGATGGTGCAGTTGGGGCTGGTCAGCCTGGAGAAGGTCGTGTGGAGACCTCGCAGCACCTTCCAGTATCTGAAGGGGACCTACATGGAAGCCAGAGAGGGACTCTTCATCAGGAACAGCCGTGACAGAACAGGACAGGGGAGAATGGGTACAAATTGAAAGACGGAGCATTTAGATTAGATATTAGGAAGAAATTCTCTGCTGTGAATGTAGTGAGATACTGAAATGGGTTGCCCAGGGAGGCTGTGGATGTCCCAAGCCTGGCAGTGTTCAAAACTCTGCTGGATAAGGCCTTGAGCAACCTGGTCCAGTGGGAAGTGTCCCTGCTCATGGCAGGAGGGCTTGGACTAGATGATTTTTAAGGTAACTTTCAACCCTTAACATTCTGTGATTCTGTGCAGTAGAACCCGTCTCTGGTGCTGCTCCTGTTTGCAGGGGATGCCAGGTGCTGTCATTCAAGGATTTATAGCTGTCACTTTTCTGGCTCAACAGAAAATCAGGTGAGAGGAGATGGACTGCAATGATTATCCGGATTCAGGAGAAAGTGTTAGTGGATGTTATCATCAATATATGTCAGTTTTGGCCTTCATTTAGATTAAATATTTGGGAAAATTCCTCTGCTTTGAAGGTGGTTAGGCACTGGAACAGGCTGCCCAGAGAAGTTGTGGATGCCCCATCCCAGGAAGTGTTCAAGGTCAGGTTGCGTGGGGCTCTGAACAACCTGGTCTAATGGAAGGTGACCCTGCCCATGGCATGGATGGTTAGAACTAGATGATCTTCAAGGTCCCCTTCAAACACAAAGCACTCTATGATTCTGTGCCCCTCTTGCATGAAGTCTCAGTCATGTATCAAGTAATTTAAAAGGCCAGGGAATGAACATGTGCCTTTGTGAAGCTTTGAGAGCCAAATGCAGGAAGCATGGATCTAACAGTGGTTCCTCACCTACTGCCACGCACATGGCTGTGGGCCATCCCATGTAGATGTTTCTCTGGTCAGATGTTATGAAAGAAATGCCCAGTCATGCATGAGGATTTGCAGTCTCTTAGTTCCCATATTCAGTTTCTGTCCTTAGGGTTTATTTAAAGCTTCTTTGGTGCAAATGAAATTGATTTTTGTCTTGTCCTCAGTGAACACAAAGAGCCATCATTTGCAGGGATCTATTAATAGATGCTCCCCTCATGCAGCATGCAGTGGATGCAGGGTGTGCCTGGGTTGCTACTGGCTCATGGACAGCCATGTTTAACCTCTTGCATGCCTCCTTCACACCAAGTTTGACTTTCTTGTCTCAGGTGCCAAATGTATTCCTCAGTTTAGATTTAAATCCTGATTTACCCTCATCTTTTTTCAAGCTGTTTATACTTTTTGGGTGCATTTTTTGTTTGTTTTCTGTTTCTTTAATGCATCTCTCTACAGTTGTATTTTGCAGATCAGTGATCTCTCAGAGCCCTTAAGCTCTTCCCACCCCTTTTGTTTTTTGCAGCTTCTGCCTGCTTTTGTTCCCAACCCCCCACCTCAGCAGTCCTCCACTGCTGGGCCCCTCTCACTGCCATCACGTTGGCATAGCTTCACTAGTCTGCATAGAAACAGGCTAGAAATGAGTGACAATGTCCATTTCTGTCTGGATAGGTATCTAATACTTTGTGAGGGTTTTTATTTTGTGAATTTTTATAAGATTTGTTGTTAATGGATAGCAAATAAAAATTGCAATAGTTGCTTTTTTGAACTCAGTTCTACCATCTTCCATCTTTTCATCTTCTGAAACCATGTGCAGGGATTTTTCTGTCACAAATACAGAATATGTGTGGTTTACATATATGTGTATACTCTTAATTGAATATGCTACTGTATATTGTTGATAAATTACCCAATGTGACTATTCTTTTTGCTTTTAAATAACTTGAATTTTAAAAAGCTCAAATGAATAAAGCTCAAGCTTTAAGAAGACTTATCTGGGTGGTAGTTTAAGATAATTAAAAAATTGTTTAGACAACCATTTTTATGTTGTCAAAAAGTTTTAGATCAGTATTTCTTGACAAGTGTGGTTCTGTTATTTCAATGGAACCACAGTGAAACAACAGCTTGAGATTAGAGTGTTCTTGGTATGATTATTCTGTTGGTCTTGTGTAAGACCAGAGAGAGGCAGGGATTGCTGTCAGTGCAGTCTGATCATCCCTACCTCACCTGAAAGGGGACACAAAGAGCAGTGGTTGTGATGTTTTGTCAGAAATTACACCCAGCATGTCTTTTATCTCGGGCAATAGCTGAAATGTTCTGAGAGTTAATGAATACCTGGTAGTTATGAGTAGAAGGAGAGGTAGGGCCTAGGACTTTACCTAAAGTACCCATCTCTCCTGAGGATCCCAAGCCTTACAATGTCGACCCCAAAATTTGAGCATCCTCTTCAGTTTCTCTTAACAGAACTAGCCTCTCTTTGGAGCTGGTGTGGGTTGACTCAGTCTGAGACCTGACTGGATGTGCCTGATGCAGCTGAGGCATTTAGTGCTGTGTAAGCTCAGCTAAAGTTGCAGAGTAAACATTTTCTTCCAATTAATGTATATTTTCAGTTTATTTTATTTTTACTGCAGTAAGAGAAAAGGCTGCCCTTGGGAGTCATCAGAGCCCATCCCTGCTTTGTTAAACTTCCAATCTAGACTCCACAAAGAAGTGGAGGAAATAAAATGTTGGGTCCACCTGTGGAGGGGGACTGTGCTAGGCACACTGGCTGTCAGTACAGAACCATTTCTCCTCAGGAGCTCTCGGTGAGAGTGGTTTTTATTGGAAGTGATGCACATCCGCACACACTGCTCATTTCCTGCTTCAGTAGTTGAATTGTTCTGCAGTGGATTTAATTGCATTGCTTCCTCCTAGCTTCTTACTGCTACCCTACAGTCCGCTGGCTCACAGCTGAAGAATCCTTTATTCTTATTATGTGTGTGTCACTGTTCCACAGTCAGCTGCAGAGGATTCACATGGACTGCTTCTCCAGAAATATTTGTGTTGTAAATGCATGAAATTGGGTGTAAATCTGATGGACTGGTGCACTCTGCATTTTCACATGGTTCTGTTCTAAGGTTCTGTACTTAACAGCTCTCTTGTGAGAAAATCAGCTTGTATTCACTTAATTCCCAGAGCCACAACCGATGCTGTTCTTGAGATGTGTTGCACAGTTATTGCATAAGGAACAGGCATCTGTCTTTGCAGCTTTTGGGTCTTAATTACTCATTCAAGCCTGTAGTAGAGCCAGGAATTCACCCTGGATTTTGTGAGGTCTTTGGTTTTTGGCCCTCATGAGAGACATGGGTAGGTAAAGCAATAGCAGAGATGACTAAAATGACCATGAGTACTTGGTTCTTTCAAGGCATATTAAAGCTGTCTCTTAAGCCAGACAATTGCTTGCAAAGAAACTGGCTATCATTGTGTCCATGTTTTGGCTTCCATTCTCCCCACCCTCCCTGAGTATTACAGGATGCCTTCTGTGAGGGTGCTGAGGAACTGGAAGGTTGCCCAGAGAAACTGGGAATGTTTCATCACTGGAAGTGTTCAAGGCCAGGTTGGATGGAGCTCTGAGCAGCTGGGTCTAGTAAAAGGTGTCCCTCTGCATGGAAGGGGAATTGGAAGAACACAGTCTTTAAGGTCCCTTCCAACCCAAACCAGTCTGTGATTCTATAATCTTGGCATGCGTGGTGGAGAAAGTTGATGATGTTACTGTAACAATGAACAAAATAGTTTAGTGCTATTAATGTAACAGAGGCACTCTGGAATTTCCAGGTAACAATGGAGAGTGGATATTAAGTGGCACTTAAGTAACACTAATCAACAGAATGTTTGACAAAAATTAGCCCCCCCCTCTTTAGCACCACTATTCGTAGTAACAAGATATTACTCTGCAAAGAACAAGTGCACAACATGGCTGTAGCAATTAAGACAAATTCTATTGTAGTTTTTTTTCAAAGTTTAGTGATGGTACCTTATATTTACAAATCAAAACCTTTATCTTACTATATGGTGTCCAACTAATCTGGCACAGTACTGAACATATCCTAAAAATGTCTGTCAGCAGTCTCAAGGATCTGCTACAGTAAGTCTAAGATGTAATAAGACAGAACGGAATTAGTTTAAGTAATAAATGTTTAATCAAAGAATTTTACATATTATTAACAGCATTCATTTGGCCAAACATCTACATGGTTGTAGTATCCTACCTGTATATAAAGTGGGAATGTATCAAGTATAGACTATGAAAGTGCAAATAACAATTCAAGGTTAGAGTAATTTTTTTACATTATAAAATTAACAGGTTTACAAAATAGTCTTGCCAAACTTTTATTTTTGAATTGTAAAGTCAATGACTATGGTGTTAAAATAAGTACCAAGAAAATACAAATTTAATAGTCTAATTTCATGCTCATAAGAGTAACACGGAAACAATGGATATACGGCACAACCTAACCAAATTACATAAAACCAGAACCCACAAACTTCACTATCTTCACAGAGAGCACTCTTACATATCTTACTGCAACTTTGCAAGACATCTCAATGCAATACACAATCTTTTTGTGAGAATCTTTCTATTCAGAAATTACCATTCAAGGAAGCTATGTGAGTTAAACAACTTTCAGACCAATTCATGATGACAGTTCATGAAGGACCGTTTTAGTTGAAGGACTTCATACCTATAGGTATTCTTCAAAGGCTCAATATTATGTCAGGAATAGGGTGGCTAGAGGAAAAATTGGAAAATTATTTAGACTATTCTAATTCATTCTCTCTAAAGATGCTTGAAAATGGACAAGGTTTTTATGGGGTAAGGGTAAAATATTCTTATTTCATTTTTTACTAATATGAACCTTGTAACTGCAAGGTTCCAAAGCTGGATTTGCATGAATTAGTTACCAAAACACTCACTTGAACTCACAGTAATCAATACATAAACTTTGCTATCATGACACTTGCCTATACACACTCAGTAGTAATAAACTTTTATATCATATCAACAAATCTCTGGTAACAGTTAAGCAAAACTTAAAATGGAGTGTATGTAATTTGCTCATGTTATGAGAAGTTTTGATTATATGTAATTAAAACAGCCATTTGAACAACTTATTCTAGTTGTAATTACATACTGTACCATTGTATCTCACTAACTGTAGATTGATGCTTTTAAGCAAATCTAAAACCAGTATTTTTGTTTTTCACGGTACAACAACTAGGAAAAGTTTTTTTGTGGTTTGTTTTTTTTTCTTTTTATTTTTTTTTCTTACACTAAACAGTAATCACACAGCAAATGAATATTGTGCAATTGAACAAATACCTAGTAGTGTTTTGTATATGCAAAAACACTGACTGAACGTTTAGTTATTTACTGTAAAGGCAAGGCCATGGGTGGTTTTATGGAGGTCTTTGCAATTAATAGCATAGTTACTCCAGAACAAACACTGAATTTGAATTACTTGTTTAACTGTGGCAGCTATCCAGTTGGGTTAGGCAAAGGCACCGTAACATGTTGAGCAGGATGTGTTATCTGAACTTTTAATTGTGGGACTGACTAATATATGAAAATTCTGTATTCCTATATTTTTATAAAATGTTATCATTAAAAGTAATTGCACTATTAGTGCATAAAATGCTTTGTAGAATTATGAAAACAAAGAACTATGATTGCACTTCCATTAAAGTGTCTCTTAAAATACAGCATAGCTGTTGCTAACTCACTGTATTTTAACATTTAAAATAACTGTTTAACAGCAGCATTAGGTTTTATTAACTTAGGATACAGGCTACATTTAATTAAATGCAGTCACCATGGCAACATATGCCAGTTAAATTTGGAGAAGCAATGCTACCCAGTGGTTTCTTCCATTGCTAAGAATTGTGGGATTAGTTGGATAGAGTAACACTGCACTGTTTCATTAGGCTACTGCCAGTTAACTTTTCACAGTTTGGCACATTTGGACTGTAAATAGACATGAAAAAATCTTTGATTTTAAAGGGAAAGAATATCCCCTAAAACTTGTTCCTGGAGCAGTACTACAGAGAAGCATTAAATACCTCCGTTCACACTGCTAACGAAAATGAAAAATGAGTAAGGAAAAGTTATGGAAAACAAAACCAAAATGCAAATGAACTGCTAGATGTTATTTTGGTGAAATTATGAGTTCTAAAAAATGGTATAAACTATTTCTTAGGAAAACCAAACATAATAATCAGTGTAAGCCTTTAATCCGTACTTTCAAGTTAAGGATCATCAACCTAAGGCTAAACAGATGCTGCATTGTATTAGGAATGTGGAATACAACCTACTTATTCCTTTCTCTTGAGAGCAAAAAGGCAAATACTACCTAATTAAATGCAAAGGATATTCCTTGAAAGGTTCACATCATTATGAAGAACTGCAATTCAAGAGAACTCCTAAATATCCGTTGTTATGTCAGTGGTTACAACTGAGCTGCAATTATGTGGATCAAAGCCTCCATAATGCTTACTCCACATACTGTACCATCTGTCACCGCCATTCTTTTACTCCAGATTTAGTTTTTATTCATACCAGATGCACATGTTCAGTCCATTCACTTGAGGTTTGTGGAGTATGACTTGAACTATCTCCTGAAGCATCTAGGGTGCTTGTTACCTCCCTGTTATTATCACCAATTTGTGATACTGTTTCACTTGGAATAATGTTTTCTTCAGAAGTGCTTTCCTCTGTCTGGGTTCCTCTGCCTTCGTTTTTGAGTGCATCCTCAAACAGTGCATGCTCTTCCTGAGGCTCCAGCCCTGTGTCTGTAAGATTTGGTTGCCCTGCTGACCCATCTTCAGTGTTGGGTTGCTGTGACTCCTCATCTGTTTCTGTACTTGTTGAGGGGATCAGAGCAATACTCTGTGGGTTCATGTCATGAAACCAGGCCATAATATTTCCAAGAAGATTTTCATTGGTATTGGGATCTTGACTGCTGGAATCAGCATCGCTTGATGTTGAGTATAACCCACTTCTTGTCTCACTGCAGGGGTGGGAATGAAGACGATCGGCTGAGAAGGGATCACTGCCTGCACCCAGTCTCATCAGACTGTCACCAAGTTCTAGCAGCTCAGAGCTGCTCAAAGCACCTCTTGGGTTGTCTATACTTATGGGAGCAGAGTCCAGTCTTGTAGGCAAAGAGGTACCTATTGCTCCTAAAGATGCTTCATTATTTAGAAAGTCTCTAGTTTCTTCATCTATGGCCAAGCCAGATTCTTGTAATGACAGCTGAATAGCTAGCAGGATGTTTGGGTCATCTTCATCCAGGGAACTCAGAGCCTGAGGAAATACATAAAGTTGCTCTCAGAATAAAACTTGCATCTTGTTACATGTTTTAGATGAAAAGTAACTTTGGCTCAAATATGAAATTCATTCATTATTCCTGCATGTCCTTCATCAGAATCAATTTTTACCAACAGAACTGACAACACAATTTCAAAGGTAACTTGTTATGTCAGTGATGGTTTAGCAATTCTTACCATTCTGAATGTGTAATTAGTTGTCCTAGATTCTCCCTTTCTCCTTGAAGAATTAAGAAAATTTGCAGAGACAAAATGACACAGAAAGGCAGAGCAGAGGATAGCAAGCAAAGCAGAGAGAATGGAAAAGAGATTAGGGGAGATACCTGAAGAGAATCCTGGTTTTCAGAGCGACTGACAGGGGTATAGTCATGAAGCGAAGAGCTGTGCAGAATACCCATAGAAGCTGAACTCACCATGGAGGTGCCATGTCTTCTACTGCTGCCACCTTCCTGAGTGTCTGTTTGGGCAACCAAAACAAAAGCGGTTGAAGAACCAGCGAGGAAGACACCTCTGCTATGATTTACTGATAGAATCTCTTCCTTCCTTTTGGATTCTACTTGTGTAATTTTACTCCTTTACTCACTCTGAATGAAAGAAGCCAAACCACTCCTTCCACATCAGCTCTTACACAGTGATGACACACCAATCCCACTGTTTTAGGAGTGACTGCCTGGCTCATTTGTCCTTTCTGCCCTCAATACCCTTCTCCATGAAAGCATGGGCTGTGCCATTGAGAGCATGGGCAGAAGGGGCAAAGTGCTTCTAAGGCACATACATGATTTATGGAAAGCCCTGAAAATTACTCCATGTGGACACAAATACAGGATGCATTTACAGGTGGATTACAAATCACGCTTGCCCATTTCTCTGTTCTTTCAAAGACAAAACCTCAGATATAATGTTAACATTATAATAATTTTTACTGTAACATTGCAGCACAATTAAGATTAGAGTTGTTAGTGAATAATTCAGCAATTACTGACATTGCTGTTTTCTTAAAACCATCAAAAAATAGAAGTAAGATGCTGTTTCCAGAAAAAACTGCTCTGTAATAAAAATAAATGTAAATCTTTTGACTTTGGAAAATGGAATTTTCCACTCCAAAACTCAAAATGTGATAGACTGAAATAAAATAATATTCTCTTGCATGCTTTAACAGTGTGCACTTGGCCATCGCTACTATAGCCAAGTGTTCAGTCAAACTCTAGTCCTTGAACTAACAAGATGGTTTTGAATTTTATTTGCAATAGGGAAGAACCAAAGTTCATGAAAATTGTGATTACTTTTTCTAAAATAAAGGAGGCATGTGATCCTTTCTCCTCAATAAAGGATCTCTTCTCTTGGTTTTAAAGAACAAGCTATGTGTTAAGTTCCTGAGATACAGGGAGTTTGTGCAGCATGGCTAAGAGACTGACTGGCAGCTCTGCAGAAGCAGTGCCACAGTATGATTTGGATTCAAGCTATTTCTGTACCTGTGCTAAGGTTCTGGCAGAACTGAGCCAGCCCAGACAGCCACGTCACAGAGAGACCTTAAGGGACTGCACTACCAACCCTCAGAAGGGCAGCACTCTGGAGGTCACAGCTCAGGCCAGCTTCTTTCCTGGCTGCCTTTGTCAATACAGCTTCTGAGCAGAGTTTTGGAATACAACCTTAAGATGCTCTTCCACAGGCCTGTAGCCTCTACATTCTATGCACAACTGGTTCTTTTCACTGGTGTAGAAAACTTGGTGTATGTATGAGTGACCTTCAAAATTTCTTCAGAAAAGCAAACCTGCGCTGGACAGCTGAGAAGTTGTTAGTGGGAAGATCAATGCATTTCTCTTTTAGAACAGCAGCAGCCACAGTGAAGTCAACAACACTTCTAAGATCACATAAAAAAACTGCAGAGACAAGCCTTTATGTTGTATCCTGGAAAATACAGCAATGTATTTGAAACTTCTTTAAAGTGTATCCACAGAAGAACAAACACTGTGGTCACTACTAATGATTTCTGAAGCAGGAAGAGAAAAAAGCCAGCCCAGAGAGGCCCGTACCTAATGTACTCTCACTGGGGTCATCGGGGTCTGGAGTATTACTCAGCAGACTGTGCATGTCTCCGCGTCGGCGCTGTCTGTGCCTCCTCCGATACTGAAATTCAGCATATTCCTGCATAAACCAAAGGTTACAAAACACAGGGCAGCATGCAGTACTATTTTTCTGAGTAACAAGCAGCACATTTTTATAAAAAATGTGTGATTTTATATGCTTATTATAAAATCACCTGCTTTCAGAAAAATGAATTGCAAGTTGTCTCATGCGACGCTTAACATAAATAACAAAAATATCCAAGGTAGTCCTAGATCTATAAAACAATGAATTAGCAAAAAAAAAAATTAGATGTACTACCAACATTTTAATACTTGCAATCTCCTTTTTTAACAATTCCAGGAAGACATTTCTTGTTTAAAATCTTTGATGCCAAACTTTATATATGCACCCATTGACACACTTTTTAATAAATGCATAGTCACTGATTTTAGAAAACAAAAACAATTGATGTGAATCAGACCAGTAGATTATCTCAGAATCTCTGCTGCCAGCAATTGGCAATAGAAAATAACCTTGACAGGACTACAGAAAGCTGGTAGACAGGACTTGATATATTTTTCCCAGCCTCCAGGACACTAAGGCTCGAGAACGTCTTAAGCCACATCTGACACTCCTCTACTGGACAGTCTGTGATGGATTTTTATTCCATGAATTACTAATCTCCTCTACTTTTGCTTAACTTGAGCTGCTAACGAGCCATATGGATTTGAACTCCTGCAGCCTGTATTTTTTCATACTGTGTATGCTTAGACAGTTTATATAGCATTTATAGAGAAAAGACTCTTGACCACATCAAGCTAACATCCCAAGGGTTAATTATTTTAATACTTGGATTGATTTGCATATCTTTCCTCATATGAAGGAACTAGTTTTATGCTTGAAGGGAAATTTCCAGGTATCTTTTCTGGTATGTCCAGCTGACACTGAACCTGTGTAGGTAGCACTTTGTGTAATTTCAGTTTTCATACACCCAAGGCAATAAAAATATGCACACAGGTACTCGCTCTCCTCTTCAAGAAAGAATATTGGTCTTTATTTCTGTGAACTCCAAGTTGGGAAATCTGTAATCCAAAGGATTCATTTGGCCAGATTAATTGGTAAAGAGAACTGCACCATTAGTTTTCTTTTCCTATATTAACTTTTCAACATCTTAAGTACCTAAAACTTATATCCAGAAGTGTTATTTCTCTTACACAATGACATTATTGATGTAGATGGTATTTCAAGAGTATGTTTTTTTCCATGAACTTTCTTGGACCCAGTTCTTAATCATAATGACATATGCAAGACAAAAGGAATAGTCACAAAATCATGTGTGTGGGCAGATTTTTATCCATGGAAATTGTAAGAACATTAAAAAGTGGCTTTATTGGACTAGACAAAAGGTTAATTTAGCCCAATATTCTGTCTTCAACAGCAGTTAGTAGTATATGCTTGTTAGTATATGGAACACCATAAAGAAACAAGGCAAACATGAAGTGATTCTTCTCTAAAATACTCTTCTAGCTTTTAGGGATCTCAGGGATTTTCTAAATGCAAGGCAGAGCCTCAGACAACAGAAAATCAAACCTTGATATAGAACAATATAACTGAATTATTTAAAAAATATATCATTATATCACTCTGAATCAGAAAAGGAATAATGGAAAGTGATCATTGAACACTAAGATTTTTTCATCATACCAAATCTTAGCTCTCATTTGTTTGCAATAAATACAGCTCTACGTAAAATACTTTGCAGTGAAATTCACTAAAATAAACAAAGATGACCATTATTAATTCTATAAAATTCCTTTAGCATAGGTGGTTGCAAGTATTTGTGACAGCTACATAGCAAAGAAACCAACTTGCATCACACAGTGCCACATTTAGGCAAATCATAAAAACTCGTAAGCAGATCATCTAAGCACAGCTGCAATTGCACCTCCTGCTAAACAGCTTTTTAACACATTTCTTACCAGCTTCTTCTCATAGCCAGTTCCACTATCATCAGTAACATCACAATCAATCATACAGTAACATCACAATGAGTTTGATGTTGTCAGATGTGGGATTATTTCAAAAGAACTAAAGGAACTGGACAGGAGAAGCAGCTGATTTTTTGTAAGGAAGCGAGCCATGTTCTCACCAGCGTGATGCTCACCAACAATAGCAAAGGAAATATATGGAAAAAAGTACATGGAGTTTTCTAGGATGTTTAACAATGACTAGCTAGAAAGAAAACAGCAAACAAGGAAATGTTGAAATGAAGTTTCCTTCCTGACTGAATGCTTTAATCTAATGTTCTCAAAACATTAACTAGAAATTAAGATGATAAATGAAATCTTTATAGGAAGCTTCTCATTTTTTAGAGCAGAGTCTCAAAAAATACTTATCTTTCCCATATACGGATCTTAGAATATGAATTTAAAAATTATAATTTCCATTCTTGGTAAAGTAGCAGAAATTAATGTCATTGAGTATGCAATTTCCATCCTGCTTTAATACATAACAATAAAAGTAAATATTTGAAATATTTAACAATATTTAGGAGTATGACTGCATGTTTTTGTTGGGATTGTGACAGAGGATGGAAATTTCATAAACTTTTTGTCAAATTCTGCTGAACTGATATTGCATTCAAAAATAATTACAACATTTCATACACTTATTACTTAAAGGCTCTCCAGCACGCAAACAGCAGTTTATATTCAATATTAAAACTGGTTTTGTACTTGGAAAATTAATGTGAAATAGCTTGTCTAATGCCACCTTAGATAACTACATCCATGTTAGAGGCATTGTTTATAGTCATTGCACAATTAGCCACGAATATATTTCCTTCTATTGTGAAATAAATGAAATGGAAAACTTAACCAACTTGAAATGCTTTGACTCAAGATAAGGAAGCTCTTCATGCAGGTTGTGATCATACCTGTGTTTCTAGCATATGCAGAACTAAGTTAAAAAAATTTAAAAGAAATAGTTTACCTCAGGGGATGCAAATCCTAAATACTCCCAATCCCATGTTCCACCAGCAAAGCTATAAAATGGAAAGACACACCATCAAATTTAGAAGAAGAACAAACATGAAAAACCTCCAGAGCTTCAAGACCTATTGAAATCTGAAAACTTATGCAACTGTAGCTCTCTAAACTTAACAAGTCTTCCCCCTTAATTCTTAATTAAAAATCAATTTTGAAAACCCTTCAGTTAAGTTGTTGACTATTCCAGAACTGCCTGATATGTTTAGCAAATACTTAAGAGATTTTTGAAGTGTACCAGGGATTTAGTGACAATCTGGATGGAAAAAAAGTAAAATGGAAGCCATGACATCTAATATATCACAAATGGGGAAGCAATTTAGGTTGCAATACACCTAGCAGTGATCCTCAAAAAGAAAAATATGTTTTTCCCCAAAGGCTGTAATTCCACAAGGATGAAATGTCCAAGAAAGTATCCCTATTGCAGTGATTTACAACCACCACACTTAGCATCTACCTCATAGTCAGAGAACAGGAGTGGATTCTCCCACTTTGGCAGCTACCAAAAGAACTCCTTCTGACTAGTGCAGCGCTCTGGGTGGATTACCTGCGCCTGGGTGCTTCTGGAGAGTCTGCAGGAGCAACCCCCCGGGCCACAGAGGCCAGGAACTCCTGTCGCTTCTGCTGCACGAGACAAGCAGCGCGGATAATTTTATGGCGAGGTGTCCGAAGGTAAGGCCTGTTCACTTTCTGTGCAAGGTCTTCAGTGACCATTTCTAGGTCTGTCTGCAAGAGTTAATAATACAGAAAAAACAGTTTTACAGGGAAATGCAAATCAGGAAGAGTTCTTCTCCATAAATACTGAGGGGAATGATATCCATTTTCTTGAAAATACCTTATGAAATACCAAAATACCCCCAAAATATCTGTTCCATAGCCTACTCTTTTACTGACCTACATTCTGTCCTCTAACTTGGAGCAGGATTTCCCTGCACTCTGAAATATTGAACATCTTCAAGGGACCTAAGGGACAGGAAAGGAGGCAGCAGTCCCAGGTACTCCCCTAGTTTTGCCTCCTCCCAGATGTCAAGCACATCAGAAGGGAAAGAAAGAAAAAAGAAGCTAGAGAAGGACATGAAGACTGAAGCTAAAATTTTACCCTCAGGAAGCAGATTAACAGGAAATTTTCTTACTTTCCCCATCCATCTGTCCTTATCCCTTTCCTTTGCAAATTGATATAAAAATATGCTACTTTTTCAAACTTGGTTACAAATATAAAACAGGTATGTCAGTTTTATACTACAAAAATGGCAAAAAGACACTGATAACTAATATCAAAAAATAAAGTGCCATTAGGAAAGTGAAATATATCCATGTATTACCTGCATAAGTTCAAATATTTCTTTCTTTGTGCTTTTAGGCTCCAAAAAGAATCCATATGGATAAGAACACTTAAGAATGCGGCGAGTTTTTAGAAGCTCTTGCACTGCATCTTCAATGAATGTGGTATCAGGACAGCCTCCCTCAGCTGCAATATGAAACAAGCATTGGGAAAGTATTTTCCTGCTGATGTCAGCATTACTTTTGTGCATATCAGTTAAATATTTTGCAAGTAAAGAGCAGCAAGTTCTCAATGACTGCACAGTGATCTTACGAAAAGAAATAAGCACAGAACATTAGCTTCTACCTTACTAATGTTACTTCCTCCTTGAGGCTTTGGAATAGGTAAGATTCATTGTACATTTAACTTTCATCCAATGTTTACAAATTCTAGTACTGGAGGGATGACACCACATAGCAGACTTGATATGAGCACTATCCCAAAAACTATCCAGTTTAGCCATTACTATGTTGATGTGATTTCAGATCAAAGGCACAGATCACAGGAAATACTTACTTCCACTTAGAGCTCTACTCAACTGCTCCATCTTTTCTTTGGCTGTTTTTAGAAGGCGCTGTTCTAACTAGAAAAATAAAATAAATAAAATACAATAAGATAATTATTTTTGGATTAATCAACCAGAAACAAACATCAGTGAAAATGGCTTGACCCACACCTGGTAGCTAAGTTCATGGTTCTTAAATCTTGTATAATAGTGCATAAACCTATCAAGCTCTTGAAATCTTCTGTGCTTCTTTTCAGCCTGGAAAATAATGGAGAAACAAAAGAAACCAAAATAAATCTCATCAGTTAATACAACAATCACCATTAAATAGAATTAAATAATGAACTGTTTCTATTCAGACTGTATATAAAGCATTGTGCACAGTGCTGAATGCCATGTAAGTAAAGAGACAAAATTAATTGTTGAAATTCACAAGGCTGCAAATACTGCAGCCAAAGAATTGATACACTGACAGTCCCTGCTATTTAAAGCAACTTTCCAAAAGCCAAAATTAAGGCATGTCTTCTGTAGTGCACAGCAGCCAATTGCAGGACCAGCATACTCATTTCACAAAAGGAAACCATGTCACAGAGAAGTAAAATGACTTGAATAAAGTCACCAGTGGTTGTTAACAAAGTCAAAAGCAGAAATCTTAGGCATCCACCAATAAGCAGTGCCTTCTTTCTGTCTCTTTGGTATGTTCAAGGTTGTATTTTTCCATTTGGAACTCTGGTTTAGAAGAATTTTGATTACACTTATCCTGAATGGAGAATTGCAATCTCAGTGCTATTTTTCAAATACACACATTCATTTGTTACCTCTACTGTCATCTCCTTGGACTGCTCCTCTACGTGCTGAATAACTTCATAGCGAGTGCATCTGTAGTAGCCTCCAGTGGAAGAGCTGTGCTTCTTCCATTCTTCTAAGCATATCCAGCAAAAGTCATATTTGCACTTCAGGAAAAAACAGGAAAGAGGGAAAAAAAAAGGAAGTCGAAATGTCTTAGATTTGTAGTTAGGTATCATCATTCCTCTATGGAGAACTTAATTAACAGCATTCCGAGTGTAAATAAATTTTGAGGAGCCTCCTTCCTATGTTACTTAATCAGAAGATCTGTTTATCAAACCATATCAAACAATGTCAGTCATCATTTTTGTTCCTTGGATCATTAGACTGTGTTGGATCTACATGTTAAGTTTTAAGTGAAGGAAATAAACCAAATGGTAAATTCAGCTGATCAGGCCTGTTTTTTTTTGATATTGTTAGAAAACCAGTCCCATTTCTTTAAATAACACAGAAACTATTCATGAGGAAGCATGATTTTTTTCCCCTAATATTACTTAAAAAAACCATGATTACTGGTGTTTTTGTCATGTGGTGTTCCTGACACAAAATATTAATAACAACTACTAGAACAAGAGAGAAGAAGTCTGAACACAAACTTTGATGAGTGATTACTTCCAGGTGAGCCTTTTCTGCACTAAGTAAAGTGCTCTCAAAATACGTAAAACCTTACAAGGAAGTGTAAGGTGACTTATTCAGGCTTCTCTGCATCAGAGAAGATCAAACTGTGTTAAATATTCTCAATTCAGCGAGTGTTCAGCTAGTTAATTTCAAAATAACTGGAAGCTATTTATGGACAGATAAGCAAAAGACTTCACAATTTGGTGAACCATGTTTATTTTATCTGTCTTACAGATGAGGAAAGAAAATTTACATTAATTAATATTAAGCCTTGAGTATTATTAGTGGCATTTGATAAATTAAATTGCATTTCTTCTCTCTTTGATAAGTTTAACCTTTCCAGGAATACCTACTCCATATCAGATGTGTTTGTCTGTAGTTATTTCATACAATCACTTAGATATATTACAGGAAGGAATGAAATCTAATTCTTGCACTGTACTTTTGCTAATTTTGTCTCAAAAATCAGTAGTGCTGATTTTCTTCTAAAAAGCAATGAAGACTAGAATACTTCTTGTTATTGTGCTGTTCCTTCTTGTTTTCAAATATTTTTTAAAGCTGCTGGCTTATAAAAAATGGTGAGAAGTGCACAGAATGAAGAACAAGAACTGTGTATAAAGTGTTAAGTGAATATCACTGCATCATTTGCCTACCATTCAAACCCATTCATATTCATTATAAGAAAAAGAATCATTACAAAATATTTAAAAGATCATATGAAACAAGATGTTTCACAAGCAACTGAACTAATAAAGCTCAGCTTCCTATTAATTTATGTATATATGCTCCTACTGCAACAATCTCAGCTCTCCCAAATTATCTCCCATCTGACCACTCCATTACATTTATCTTTTAATATCTCACATCTCCAAAAGCCTCCTCAAAACCCAAGATTCACACAGTGTTCCCAGACCCTCCTCCCAGTATCTCAATTTCATGAGACATTCAAAACCACATAAGCTGTTTCTTTCTACACACCTCCCAAATCCAACATAATTTTCAAGAAGGGTAAGAAGGACAACCCTGGAAACTACTGCGTGTCAGGCTCACTTCAGTGCATGGCAAAACCATGGAAAAGATTACTCTGGGAATACTGAAAAACACCTGGGGGACAATGCAGTCATTGGTCACAGCCAGCACAGCTTCATGAGGGGAAGTCCTGCTTGTCGAACCTGATCCCCTTCTGTGACAGGGTAACCCATGCAGCTGAACAGGGGAAGCCTGGTGATGTAAGCTTTTTGGACTTGAGCAGAACTTTTGATACTCTCTCACAGCTCCTTCTGGACAAAACAGAACAGACAGTGCTTTGATCCAGCACAGAGCTGGATAACCATGTTACATGATGGCTTCCCTTGGACACAAAAGAATACTGAGTTTGCACTAAATTGGGAGGAGCTGTCCACTCCCTCGAAGGCAGGGAAAGTTTCTTCACCCAGAGGGTGGTTGGGCCCTGGAACAGGCTCCCCAGGGAAGTGGGCACAGCACCAAGCCTGACTGAGTTCAAGAACTGTTTGGACAATGCTCTCAGGCACGTGGTGTGACTCGTGGGGTGTCCTGCACAGGGCCAGGAGTTGGACTTGTTAATCCTGGTGGATCCTTTCTACCTCAACATATTTTATAATTAACTCCTGAGCTCTGTTTTATGTGTCTTTATGATCACTGAGCCTTGTATCATCACCACCTGGGCTTAACAAATCCCATCTGCTGCCTGGCCATGGTCTAAACCAAGCAGAACAGGTAATTGCCGAGCAGGTAACAGCTGGGGTAAGTATTTCAGCCTCTCTCTTTGTGGCAAATGAAGTCTGCACCATACATCTACCAAGTTTCATCAAACTTGCAGCAATTTATTATCTATGAACCTCCTCCTGTTCCCTGAAATCAAAGTACCCATAAGCTAAAAAAGTGACTATAGATAGTGGAGTGAGAGAGCAGGACTGCGTAAGCCTTGCCTCGTTAGAAGCTGCACTCATAAAACAACAAGAAAATGCCTGCCTAAGTACAGAAAACAAGTTTTTATGAGTAAGGAGTATTCTCCTCTACACCAAGGTACATGCTAGATGCTAAGAAGCAGCCATAGCCCATAATGTAGTGAGCTTGGGCAGACCTCCCTGCAGAAGCTCCATCAGGGATTGCTACTTCAGCAGAGGAAGCAACAAGTGAGGTGACCACTATTCCTTGTGTCCAAGTCCTGCAATGATCAGAGGAGGACACCCTTCCTCACCTTCCTCACCAGGCTGAGCTGCTGTCTGCAGAGATTTCTCCATGACAAAAGAATCCGACTGTTTTAAGGACACTTCAAGCTGCCTATAAGCATCAAAAAAGAAAAGAGACCTCTTGTTGTCAGCTAGTGCCTTAGAATGGCAAATTGTCTACATTCATCAGTGTTTATTGGCCAAAGTCTTCTCCAGCCTGAAGCCACTGTTGGACCCACAACTGAGCTCACTGGCAACAGCTACAAGAAACATACCTTATAGAGATTTCAGAAGTATGGAAATTATGAGCTCTTTTTAAAATAATTTAAGACAAAAAACCAAAAAAAACCCAAATCAGAAAACTTGGCATAAATCAAAGTGTAGGAGAATGTTCTCTGCTGCCAATGATACCAAGAAAAGCCCTAATCTTCAATTTGCATCACAGGAAGAGAATATGTGACAATATAAAGAAAATGGGATCTGCATAGCAGTAGAGAGAGACCCGCACATTTTCAGAAAAATAAAAAGAATTACCTTCTAAATCTGTTAGCCTTTTATTGTAGGCCAACTATGTCAAGTGTTCACTACTTTCTTATTTTTAATGATGCTCCTCAAAGAGGTAATAGTTGTAGTTACATAAGATATTTCTGACATAAAGAAATGTTTAAATATGCTGCTTTTAACTAACTTGAGTGAAAAGGCATTTTCAAATGATACTGAACTCATGGCAAAAATATTTTTTCTATTTTGGGAGCACAGTGCAAACTTGTGACTAATTTTCTGGCTGCTGTCATCAATAAATTTCCTTTGGAATCACTTTTTGCTTGTCTTTTCATTCCTACTCATTAATTCCTGTTTACAGTTTTCCACCTAAACTTCTCTGCTTTGTTGCTATGTTAGAGAAAAAATACAAAAGAAAAATACAGTAAGGCAAAACCTTCATTAGACCTAAGCCTTCCTTAAAATATTACATCTGCCAATTAAAACTGTTCTTTCTCTTCTACATTATTAATGACGATAAAACCATCAATTATTTGTCTCATACTGTACTGGTAATTATTCTTAGGTATTTATGAAATTTCAATCCTTATAATGTACACGTGTCAGCCAAACAGATTTCAGTAAACATTAAAACATTTTCTAAATACATGTAACCTGCCATTTGCTCATTATCTAATTCTTGCAGCAGGTTCCACTAGCTATCAGGCATGACCCCTCAGAGGTTTTGGACCTCTGTGGTCCTAAAATATATACAGGACACACAAAGCTGAGTTCTGATTCCTCAAGAAATCCCATGATGGGTCCTTCTTACCTTTGCACACTGCATGTGGTTGCAGCCCTCGTTCTTCTGGATTGGGGACTTGCAGTTGGCGCAAGGTTTGGAGTTGGTCAGTAACCACAGGCAGTTGGCAGCGTCCTCATAGGCCTCACTCACTCCCACAACTTCTCCAGGGTGACAGGAGGATATGGAGCATGCAAAAACAGAGAGGTTGAAATTGTACTTGTGTAATCTTTTGTGAGAATCAGATTAGGAATGACGCATATTTCCCTGTTTCTTGACAAAATATTGAAGTTTTTCACTATACATTATCCTCACATATATTTTATTACATTTTCTAATTTATACATATATAATATTAATACACTTATCATTTCAAGGTATTTCCATACATCTATTTTAATACAAATTTATATACCGCATGTGTGACAATTACAATATACAAAGGGGCAAATACACATATGAAAAAACAGGTATAGTTTGACAAAGTAGGGAATATTTTGCCTCTTTGCAAAAATTTTCTATGCTTTCCAAAATACTTGTAACATACTATGGAAAGGCTCTAAACTGTGGTAACCAAGTTAGTACGTATTCAAATTGCTGTCATCTTTACTTTTTTTGGTAATGTTGACTAAGAAAATATCTGTCCGGTGTAAACCCAACCCTTATTAGTTTTTTTCAGTAGATGTTATATATCATTAAGCCATTTCCTGCAACTCCCTTGCAGTTCACCCTCAACCTTACTATTATTATCACCTATTGGCTTGAATTAGTTTTCAACCAATGAAAGTCTTCATGGAACACTACTCAATCACAGGAGCAGACTGGGCTAAAAATCAAAATTGGATAGGGTAAATGAAGTTATATGCAGGAATAAATTGGCTCATAAATGAAACAAAGCTTTAAAAGGAAGGGAAGGAGTTTTGCATACCCTGACTGAACCACACATGTATTTGTGGGGAGGAATGTTCTACAAAGAACCAAATAATGCTGCAGTTAAAGTGTAAGCAGCCCCTCATTCAGGAGTATAATTTTCTTCCCCCTTTGCCCTATTTTTCAATCAATGCTGAAAACAGTTTTTACTTTATTAAACTAAAAAAAAATCCGTCTAAAACCAAAAGATAAAAACTGCAGCAGAACACCCGCACCCTCCCTGTTGGCCCTGCATGGCTCTTACGTTCTTCTGGCTTCATTTCAGATATTTTCTGTAGCCAGTCCTTCCAGGTCTGGCAGTCACAGGGTTCGTGTGCTTCACCAAGACATTCCCTGAAAAAGAAGGTGTATACACTACTGCTTATAACTCAGAAATTTACAATTTAAGTAAACACTGGTTCAAGCTTTAAAAAAAAAAAAAAAGACATGCCCAGAATTTAATTAAGTCAGGAAAACAAAAGCCAGCTAAATAAGATTGTTTTAAAATACAGTCAGACTACTTGCTCACAAGCATAGATGACTAGTATTGATAAAGAATTTAAATGATACAGGAAAGGAAAAAAACTTCTTAAAATTACAAACTGAAATAAATCAGCTGGCTTACAGTTTGTTCTTATACCTGGGTATTATTTTAGTGCCACAAAAGTGCTCATATAGTTTCTGTGATAAAGGTAAACCAGACTACGGAGTTTATCCAAAAGTAAGTAGTTTGCTATAACTAAAATGTATTTTATGTAGAATTACTTGCATCTGTTCAGTTGCAATAATCAACCTCTAACTAGATTCAAGCTTTTAATCTAGAACAAGTTCGAAGCCCTTCAACTAAGCACTATGTATTTATGGATATTTACTCCTTCCACCAGAGCCTCTTAAATGGGGGCTTGAACTTATTTACATGGACACAGTGGAGTAATGAGTCTCTTGAGCTTTTCCTGAAGTTGCTACTAGGATTAAGGATGGCAATCACTACTACACAGTGGCAGCAGATATATGGCTTCCAGATGGTGCTTCAGTATGGATGTGTCAATATGCATTCTGGATTTGTAATAGCTCCTTTTTTTTCTACTGGAATGGCAGCAAATAGCCTCAGACATCTGCCATATCAAAGCAAATAATTTCAGATGGGCACCAGCTGCATCAGAGCATACACAAGTTTGCTGCAGATCCAGTGGTGAACTGTTCTCTTGCAATGCAGGTTCAGAAGCTACATCAATACTCTTCTGACTCCCCTTGTCCACATTTTAAGCAGGAATTCAGGAAGAAATAAAAGGTTATGGGAACAGTTTTGAACTTTTTTTCCCTTAGATAGTCTGCTAACAAAAAAGCTTAAATTCAGCACACATGCATCTCTGGTTTGGACATAAGATCTTAGCTGGGAAAGATTGTACTAGAACGAATAACTGGTCTCTAATAAGGTGATTTCAGCCTTGGTTGAAAGTAAACACCTTTCACATCTGTAGGACAGTAGGACACTTAATCACTGACTGCAACAGTGCTAAGACCCTCTCACAGTATTGAGTATTTGTGGCCAGAAAGGACTGAAACTAGCAAAGATTTAACATTGACAAGCTCAGTTTTAAGTTAAAAGCTGATTGATTTGTAAATCTTTTATGAGGGGTGGGAGGAGGGTCATGTGCCTTTGATACTTTCAAATTTGCAAATTTGTGGGTTTTTAATGAAGTTCAGTCATACCTATATCTAAACCCTTATAGGGGTTTATATCTATATCTAGCTATATATGACAGTTTCAACAGTTGTTCAAGAACAACTCCTCACGGAAGAAGCTCTTTCCTCAGTCCACCCCAAAACCAGCATTTGTATGCTGGGCTGTCATTTTACTAGAGTAAGAGCATTGAGCCTACCGTTCATGAAAGTTTTTATGGAAGTTGTGTTTTGGATAGACTTCCTGACCACAGTGAATGGAAGGAACCAACACGAGCAGCTGTGCCAATTAACAGCAGGAGCCTCCCCAGACACCTTGCTCAATGCTCAGCAGGATGATTTATAGGAAGGTTCAATACATACTTATTAAAATTGTAGCAAGTTTCAACACAACAAGTTAAAATTCATGGAAGGGCTAAAAGAAGAATGCAGTTCTGGATTTTTTCCCTCTCATGATAATATATTTTGAACCAAAACAGCAAAACACTGTTGCAATTTATAACTGGCATCCCAAGTGCACCTGAGGAGTTGTGGCTCCTGCAGAATGAGACTCTGCCCCTTGCCCATCTCTAGGGTGAAAGGAGTGAGGACTGATGGTACCAAACCATCACTGCCTGCTAAGACTATTTTCCACAAGAGTCTGCTTGCTACAATTCCTTGTGCTCCTGAACTGCATGAAGGGGGTTCTAACATGTTGAATGGATCTGATAATAAACTGATGTAGGATTTGTCCACAGCTTTAATGTACGCTACATTTAAATAATTCAGAATACTTTTTCTGAAAGGGAATAGAATTTTGTATTTGCCACAATTGATTACATTTTGTTGAAGATGCTGCTAATGGTATGTAATGAAAACGGAGTAAATTCTAGGAAACTCTGCATTGAAGAGGAACATTCCTACTCCTACATTAAAAAGAAAAAAAGAAATTGTTCAATAGACTCAGAGAACTTTCTTGCTTTTATGAGCAGGAAGGCTATAGACATGAAAAAAAGTGATTATCTAGGGGTTGGTTTTCTAATACGTAAGTTCTGAAGAATCTCTTACTAAATGCAGCATCAACTGCGATTACAATGTGTAAGCTGTAGATTACTGGGGTAAAACTTACAGAACTGACAGAAATATGGGACTGTGAGATGTGCTGATTGAAATTTAAAGAGACAAAGCACAAAGTTACCCTTTAAACACAGAGTAATGATGAAAACTCTTGCACTGAGAATACACTTTTTCTCTAGAGGAACACATTCATGCATAGAGTTTTTGTACGGTAAGACTACTGGGGTGTCCTTAGCAAATGGTTCTGATTTGAGGTACTGCAGGATGCTTTTGTTGCTAGCAGAACTTTCTTGCCATTGCTGAAACTCTCCATTCACTTTTGTGGGGATGAAAAAAGAGGCATTGGAAAGGCCTTCTTGGACATTTTGTTGCTAACTTGAAGTATTTTTCAAGACCTTAACTATATTTGTTTGTGCAATATTTCAAAGCATTAATGCAAAAAAATATACAGAAATATTATTAGGAGACATAAAAACCCCATTTCTCCTAAAAATTAGTCACTCAGAGGACATTTTCACTCTTGGAGAACATTCTAGGGAGCTAGTACATTCAGTCCATGGAAAGGAAGCAGAAGCTGCCATTGTCTGAAGGTTCATGTCAATATGACACTGAAGTGGTGTCAGGTTCCTTCAGGTTAATGGAAAAATTGATTCTCTACCATCAGAAGCAAGGATGAGAGGATGGTACCTGCTTGTAGAATAGCACTAGGTTTTGTTGTTATGTTCATTTGTAGAAAACATATTAAACATATTCTGGTCTGTTTCCTTGGGATTTGCTTCTTTCTGCATTCTCCATCCATTGTAAATAACCTCTTTCCAAGAAGTCATGTTTTCTGGCTCTTGTGGTTGTTTCATTAGATCTGTTTTCTTTTTTTTCCCTTCTTCCTTTCATTCATATGGGAAAAAAACTAAAATCAGAAGCATCTCTTGTTAAGAATTATGATACTTGGAATCAAGCAGATTATTTAGGATGTCCTTGTATAATGGTTTCAATTGAAAAATGAAAAGAAGAATTGCTGAACTTGTCTGAATGTCTGTACTTTGGTTGACCCTTTTTCATTTTCCAAGAACATAAAGATGTCCCACAACAATAGTCATAAACTGTCAGTCTGAAAATGTCAAGGAAAAAGATGCCAATTTTTTTTTTTACTTTTGTTGATGCTGTTATGTCCTTTTCTAGGAAATGCTGAAGATCAGCAATCTGAGGGATGTTTTAGAAAATATCTGGCTATTTACTCCTTCTTGAGCTTGTATTCATCTTAAAACCCAGAAAATGTCAGAAAGAAAAAGTGCTGAACCTCAAGTGAAACAAAGATTGGAGTGATGCTGCAAACAGAAGAGCTATGTGTGAAGGAATTGGTCCTTCATGGCCCCATTTAAACTCCAGCTTCTTTGATGTGATTCTAGCAAAATTCAGGAAGAGCTAAACATTGCTGGTTTTCTAAAGTACAATAGAGAATGTGCCATGTTTTGATTATACATCTATGCAGACACAAAAACCCCTGTTCCAGTATCCCACTTTTCCTCTTGTCCCTCAGAACAGAACATCACAACACTCTATGCTGTTGTTTTGCAATAACAGAGACAATAATGACTACTGGATTATAAATCTTTGCAGTGCCCCAAAATACTACAATATTTGTGTAGATGAGACTATTTAGTGCATAGATAGAGGATAGTACAGTCATTTACCATTCCATACTGATTTCTGTTGCACTCTTGGTGCCATGTGGGACTTTTTAATTAGTCCCTGGAATAGCACTGACTGTGAGTTTATGTAGAGGCAGGTGAGTTTCCAGTACTAACCAGCAGAAAAGATGTCCTTTTCCACAGTCTACTGCAGGGGCTTTTAGCATAGGGAAGCTAAGTGTATCTGATCCTGTTGAATTTGACCCTTGTCTTGTCAGCCTTACTGCTCTTTCACAGCCAGGTATAGGACACCATTTAATAGCAGGATTATTTTCAACAAAGGCCTGTGGGGAAAAAAAAGAAAAAAGAAAATATTTAACCACATAAGATCAGATTTCATCCTTGATACAAAACAATCTGTATTCATAGTCCTCCTTTGAAGGAACAAAGCAAAAAACTGTAAGGACAGTCTTGTAGCTACAAGGATAGACTTTTAAATATAGATATAGAAAGGGAATAATTGAATTTCCACTTTTTTTTTTAGAAATAACAGTACTTCAGACTTAAACTAAGAATGAAATTACTTACATTTCAAACAAATGTTCAATCTCTGCAAGTTAATTCCTTTGTGATGTGGCTTACACTAAACTACTATATATGCACTGGCAATACACTCATTAGCAGAACTGATTCTTTCAGTTGGAAAGAATGAAAACCTTACTGATTAAACCAAAATCCCACAATAAACCAGAAATCAGAACTAGATTAACTCAGTAATTTATTTCCCATCTTTTTGGTTGATGTAACAGGACTTCTTTTGTAAAAACTGTATCTAATAGATGAGGAGAAAAAAGGAACTTCCACTATTTGCTTCAAACCTATTCTGATCAACAGTCACTTGAAATAAAATATGCAAAAGATGAGTCAGATCTGGTAATATAATTTGCATCTCACTGTGCATTAAAGAGACTTGTTGCAGAGAAAGTACTGTAAATGAAAAAATATTTCTCTACCTCTGCCCTGCCACCACTGATAAAGTAGCACGTTTCTCAAGACTAGTTCATTACTACAGTAGTATAAAAGAAAAAAGTTGAATTAAAAGATTGCTTTTAAAAACAAATTGCAATGATGAAAACAAATACATTAAATAACCCAGGAAAACCAAATCAAGCTTTTCCTACTCCTCTATCCATATACAGCAATCATATCAAGCATTGCACTAGGAAGTTTTTTAAAAGGAAACAGGTGTTATTTCTGAATGCAGTAAAAACAATCTGAAAACTTTTAAAATTTCAGATTGCAAACACAAACAACTCTGACTGATTAAAACCTTCATATCACCTGTTATGAAAATGAGTTTGATCAAATTATTTTATTAATACTGCATTAGGCCACAGATTATGGAAATATGGCATTTCTACTTAAGGAATACATAAAATGTTCTTTCTTTTTTTCTCTGTGGTACAGCAAACATTGATATTATGCTATGTAAGAGCCAATACATATTTGCACATATTTGTTTATGAATTTCTACATGGAAATCTACAGATATATTGCAGCATTTCATACAGAAGCTTTAAGTTACTTTTTATAAAATGGAATAGAACTCAAGAGTACAAGAACAGCTTGGTAATTTACCTTAATGTCAAATTGAAGGTATCGCTTGTCCATCTCCTTGGAAACAACACTTTCTATGATGTCTACAGGCACAAGCTGGAAACAATCATATGCTGGGCAAAAAATGTTGTGAGCTTCACCCTCCTGAATTTTCAGATTCAAAAATCTGCCAGAATTTTGCCAGTCAGTATTTGTGAATAAAAAGAGAAAGTTAAAAGTTAAAAGGCTGTTGAGTACACTACGTTCACAGGTATTCACAATGATTACTTTTCAAATAGAGAAACAGAAGTATCCCTTTCTGCTTAAAAGAGCTACTAATTTGATGAACAGCATAATAAAAAAAAAAACAGTCATGGTTCAAATGTGAGTATCATCAGCAATATTTAGCCCTATGTTTGTGGTTTCCACCCTCGCCATTTATCACACAGCTCTGTATTGCTTAATTAAACTGAGCATTATTTATACCTTAAATCAGAAACAGAATATGTAAGTGTAATTAATCTAGAAAATAATTAATTTAATATGCAATTACTTTCTACTACTGTGCTAATAAAAACCAGGCCTGGTTTTGGACACGAATGTCTACATACAGAACAGGCTCAAAAATCTGCTGAAAGCTGGACTTTAACAGTTTTTGTTTCGTTTCAAAGCTTTGACAGGCTTATTAATCTGACAACAAGGATAATATCATTCTAACTTTAATCATTTACAGGACAGGCAGTTATTCTAAGGGAGTCACCTGAGATCCTTTAATAGTTAAGGTAGAGGTACTTGTCAATTCATCCCATCTTAGATTCATATCTTAGAGTTGGCTAACTCAGTCCTGGCTAGGCTCCAAGAGACTTAGGAATGACTGGCTCAGAAAGATCAATTCCACCCTCGAGGTGCCACCACAAACACGTTGCCACTGAACTGTGGCTCTGAGCCTGTGGGTCTGAGTTGGCTCCTGTATCCTGCACAAAGGACACACAGTCCAGCAGCCAAATTAGAAGCACCCTGTCAAACCAGTGATCTCTGGTAACTCCTACATCCTGCCCAGGGATTTGCAAGGCAAGAGAAGCACGAATAACAATTTTCTTGTCACTGAAAAGAACTGCCTTTGGAAAGCTCATATGGAAAGGAAAGTTCTCTTCCTTAGCAGCAGGCCTGCGGGTTCATAGGAATGGGGCTGATCTGCAGTAGGAAAAGTTGTGTAGAAATGGTGCTGTAACAAGACACTACAGGGGTAGAGATCAAGTAGTACAATCTCCTGAATGGGGACACAGATGAATACAAAGCACTGCATACAGATATAATTATTCCGGGGAAATATGATTAATATTTATACTACCATAATTATCCACGTCTGAGTTTTTCACTAGCATGACTACTCTGACCTATGTGGTAACAAGAGCATTAGATTAATAGAACTTCTAAGTGAAATCTACCCCTCAGTTATTAACCCTCTACACAAAGAAAGAATTTTAATTGCTTTTCTGATTGGAAATGGATTCACAATGCCTAAGTTTAGTGTGCTAAACTCAGAGATGGAATTAAGCATGTGCTTAATTTAGAAACTGTAAACCCCAGTGCTGCCACCACCACACACACACACACACTGAACGAATCAAGAGTAGGCTTATCTATTTACACACAAGCTTAAAACATCTGATTAAGAATTTTGCTCAGTCAGAACCTAAGCAAACATTACAAAAGCCAAAACCAGTTGTTAACAGTTGTTTGAGTGACAACTAAAATATTCAATAGGTTCAAACCTGCAACTCTTTGAAACCCAAACAGTACTTTAGCATTAGCTGTTTATGGTCTCTGTCCTCTCCTCTTCAACACAGCAAGTGTGAAAGTTTCTCACATGAGAGAGAAGTACATATACTCACGCCTCCCAGCAAGCTCTGCAGAAGTCATGTCCACAAGGCATGTCCACTGGGTCTTCAAACACAGAAATATTACACATACAAATGTCACACTGTAAAAGACAAAAATGCTTCTGATTAAGAAATACCCTAAAGATTTTGCATTGTTAGCAGAATGAGTTATGTTGGAAAATCTCAGCAAAAATTTAAAGAAGCGCTCAGTAGGGGAAAAAAATCTAACTATATCCAGAAAAAAAGAAAGCTATTTAAGCTATAGGAATGGGAAAGAGTTGATGTTTCTGAACTCCCTACTCAGAGAGCATATTTTGGGCTGCTTTTTGCAGTGTCCTTGAGCTCAAGAAGTGCTTCACCCTGCAAAGTGTTGGAATTTCAGAGTTCTAGGTGCAAAAGGGATCTGTGTTTTTCATCAGCTTCACAGACAGCCAGAAATTAGTTTGGAGATGATAGAGGCTACAGGAAATGTTTAGCATCTCACAGTCAGGTCTAAATCAAGGTGGAGCAGTTTGAGTGTTCAGCAGCAGCAAATACTTTAAGTAATAACCTACATATATATAATTTTTAAAAAAAAGACTTTGATGTTTTGGATCAAAATGAAGAGTAAGTTACGCTACAAATACTCCAAAATAAGATATAATTGCTGAATTTCACAGAAGTAGGTACTAAAGAAAAAATAACACTGAATACTGAGACCCTTACTATTACTGAAATAGTTAAAGAGTAGGGACGAAAATACTCACTGCTTATGGTTATGTGTGGAAATAAATACTGATGTTCTTCAAGAAATACAAAAGGATTTTTCTTTTCATTGAAACAAAGACACTATGAAAATGTATTTCAACTTTCAATGCATTAGGTATTATATACACATAGGACATTTTCAGAAAGTTAGCCTGTGGTCTGCCACTTTAAAAGCACTTACACTACAGCTAAAACAAAATCAAACAAAAAAAAAAAGGCCTTTAAAGTGCAAAACTCAGTGAAGATATGTATTGTTCCTTCATTAATTTAACCTTATTGTCTTGCCAAAATTAAATATTTTAAAAGTTGACAGTGCATTAAAAATAATCTCTATTAAATTTATATGAGCTGTAAATTTTGTTTAAAATCTATCTTTAAAGAAAGGAATTTAATGAAGCCCTGAGTTCCAAAAATCAAATAAAAACATTTACTAGATTCGTTTATAAAAGAAGATGCAAATGCAAAACATGTAAAGGAGCTTTATAATTTGTGGCTTTATTTTATCTATTCCTTTCAGTTTTTATTTTCCTGGCAAAATGAGATTTGATAGTTCAGATAAGATTACTAAACTAACAGGAACACTAAATGTGTTCCTGTTAGTTTAGTAATCTTATCTAACTCTGGACTTGGATTGAGACACACTAGATCTATAATGGCAATCATTATCCAAACCTGCATTCCTGGCTTATGGACCATCAATGAAAAACAAAACACACAATGTAAAACTTCCTGTTCCACATTTTAATTAGGAATTATTGATGGACAATATTTAACTGCTAATATAAATAAATGTACAACAACAATATACCTTCTATAGAGCTTCTTTTACAGCATTTTACAGTTAAAGAAATAAAATATTTCTATGGAAGAATACAAGATCTTAATTTTAATATGTGATTTAGGGATGATCCATCTGAAAGACTGCATGCAATATTCTAAAAAAAATGCTTAGATCATGGAGCAATAGTTTTATAATGCTGCAGCTGTGGATTATTAAAAAGAGAACTCTGTCTTCCAAAAGAGCCACACTGATTTTAATGAAAGGCGCTTTCATATTTCAAATTTGCAATAGCTTTGTAAACTGCTTGAAGCAGCCCACACATAGTAAAAGTAATTATAAGCTTACAGTACACTAGTGGGCTGACATTTCAAAATGCAGACAAAGACAATTTTGTTTTCTAAAGAGAAAATTTTCAAAAGGCAGGGTTCACGGAACTGCGTACATTCAGGGAAATGGATACAATGAAAGTGAACATCTTGATAGGGATGAGATGAAAAGTTCAAAAGAGCCAAATGCACTGATGTGACTGTAGCTGTCTAAAATGAGAGTTTGTGAATGACAGCCAAGGTGAAAACAGAATGGTTTGTATTTGCCAGATGATCAACTGTTTTATCATATAGAATGTTTAAGGTGTCAACTTCTCTGTTCAGCACTTTCAGAAAGAGAAACACTTCATACTTTCACAAAGGTATTTTTGGCAGCTCCGCTGTCTACACAGGTGCACTGTGTTTAGAAATCAGCTGTTTTGCCCTGCTGGTTTAAGATCTATTTATAAATTTACCACAGCTGTCTCCATGTCTCCTGGCGAGGGGCTGATTTCATCAGGGGAAGTGACAGAGGAGCGAGTCGTGCGCGGGGTTCGCGGGGAAGGGAGCGTGTCCCACGCGTTGTATCCGCTCGGGGGGGGCGTTGGCATCTGAACCCCCGAACGCTGGCAGCAGTTCTCCGGGTTACACATCCAGGCTTCAAGTAACTTCTCCCTGTCCCAGTCTTCAAAAAGACAGCAATACAGGAAATTATGCATCTGACAATGTTTAAAATATATTTTGTAACTGCACCCTCAAAAGAACACTAAACAAAAAAAATTAAAATAAGTAACTATAATAAAGTGTGATTGAATGGAACTTTAGCCATTACATTTCAGAGAACACGCTCCAAGATAATATGTAATGCAATGCATTTTTGTAAATAATTGCAGCACAAGCATCTCCTTTCCCTGTAATATGTCTTAACATTATTTTTGTTATTTATTTACAGCAATTGTAGCAGCTAGAAGACTCAGTTGAAAACCAGAACTGTACTGACTGTCACAGACAGATGAAAATATACGAGCCCTCACATCAAAAAATTTTCACTATTTTTTCTTTCTATGAAAAAAGTAATTGTTTAATATAGATTCAATTTTATCTGATGTGATTTTTGGTTTTTTGGGTTTTTTTTTGTTGTGGTTTTTTTTGTTTTTTTTTTAATGAAGCCAGGATATATGGAAGAAGACTAAGATTACAAGATTTGTGACTTAATGAGTTTCCAGTCTTTATATATATGCATATAAATGATGTGTTTCTGGGGGGAAAAAAATCTGCCTGAGTACAAAGAAAATTTCATATATTCTCACTACATTTTATTCTGTAATTGTTAGTGAATGTTTTACTTTTATTAATAATTAACACTGCCCATTTATATACAAAAACAACTAATGAAACAAAATATAATATCTTAAAACTAAATCACATCTTTCTTCACAATTGTTTGAAATCCATTCTGTTTCTGATTCCTACGATTAATACTAAAGATCTCTTTGGAATAGCAGCTTTTTCTACCAAAAATACTTGAAAGCTTTCATTTAAGTATAAATCTATCAAGTTTCTATACAGATATGAATCTAAGCTCATCAACACTACATGTAGATCAGAAAAACCTGAATTTCATAACTGTTAGAAATTTCCCAGTTTTTACTACCACTTTAAATAAATATTTTAAAGTTTGGGGATTTTAAGTTTAAAAATTAAGTGCTGGGTACTCCCAAAGAAACATCAATGTTACTATCCAAAAGATGTTTTATTTTTACTGAATTTTATTTTTATAAGGAAAAGATAGTTTTCCTATACTGTATTAGTGTTGGGAAAAAAAGATATCTGTTCTAAGCACTGAACTTAGTAAAAGTATTGCCCTTGTCCAAAAAACCTCTTTGAGCTGCAGGTGATTTATTGATCAAGTCCTTACTTATCTAAGCTAAAACATATCACAGGTTACTTTAATTTCACTTGTTTAAAGATATGGACCCTGAACACACTTACACTTCAAAAATGACAAATATTATCAGCATTTTTTCATACTATCCTGAGTTTATAACCTTTCAGAGAGGGGCTGACTGATGTTAAGATACAGATAAAATTTGCTAGAAATCTTTTTGACCTTCTTTGTTTCACTGTATCTTTAAATTAGGCAAGGGCTAAGACATGTCACTAAATGGATCCACTTGGTTCTATTTAGTAACTTATGAATTTTAGTAAAACACAAGGTATATTTGTTGAATTGCCTATTTTTTATCCTGAAATCCATTGCTGTATACTGAATTAGAAGAGAAACAATGTTGAAAAACCACTTGTAGAAAAACTGTAAAGTTATCTGCTTTCGTGACTGCCTCAACAACATTTTTTTAATCTTGGCTTTAATTCTACATACTTCTGTCTCTCAAGCAAAAGGAAAAAAGGAAAACACACTCTTAACTCTTAATGTCTGTGTCAATAAATTGATATAGTTGTACAATAAAAGAAAGTGGATTAAATATTATATGCCTGTAAAGCATTAAACTTAGTATATAAGTATGATCTTCCCAAGAATTTAAAACATGCTTTTCATACCTTGTGGGAATTAAACCAAGATTTCACATTATTCTTATGTGAATTTCAAGATTTAATGCAAAAGAAAATTACAATTTGTCATTTGATGTTAATTCTCTAAACCTCTGTAAATACCTGAGTTATTTCCTTTACTAAGCTGAATCAATACAGCTACAGACAAAATAGTTGACTTTCTCATGACTTGCTAATTGTCCCTGCTTCTTTCTGTGCCCTGGCCAATTGCATTAAGTTACCAGAACATCACTAAGGCAACATCAGTAGAATGACCTTTCCAACACAGACTGATTTCTTCTCAATTTTCAATTCCCACTTGCTAGATGCTGGCAGACATTTCTCCACAATTTAAATCAACCTCACTGATTTTCAACTAATTGCAGACCGAGCTGAGAGTTTGAACAGTTTTGCCACAATTTTCCTCTTCAAAATATCTGCACAGGTTATGGAGCCTACTCAGTCAAGCATTTATAATTTTTAGCCTTACTGAGACTATTCTGGGAATACAACATAGCATTCAAATATTGCACATATTATAAATACAATATAAGAATTAAACAAAGAATCAACATTAATATATATGCAAGGACTGTGCCTTAAATATTATCATACTGTTTTACTTAATTATCATAATGTTTACTTAATTCAATGTTAAAAGGAACACAAATACCAGCTATGGAAAATAATGTAAAAGAGATGAGTGTCAGGTACCACAACTCCTCATGAAACTGTACCAAAAGCTGTGGGCTTAAAATAAGGTCTATTTCACTTTTCTCTCTCCCACTGACTTTAACAAGGAGCCCACAAAAACAATAGGGTATGAAAGCTTAATCCAGCAACACAATAATGACCATGCAAACCATTAACTGCCTGAGTAGTTCCTTTGGCATAAAGTAACAATGCAGATGCTTCAGTAAGCATAAGTTTTGAAACATTTAATCAAAGCCTAAAGCTTACACTGAGTTTCAGAGATACTTTTGTCTGGAGAAAACACACTGAATCTAGTATATCCCCTTTCTGACAAGCCCAGTTTAACTTGAACAAGAATACAGACTTATTTCAGTGAAAATAAACTAGTTACAGATATACACATGGAAAAGCATACTCTGTATGAAAAGTGTAACTATAAAAAATCCTCCAAAAGACATACACTCATATAATTCAAACCCCAAGGCAATTTCCAACCACTTATTACAATGGTCAGATTGCTTTTATTACAAGAAAAAATAAATTTAAAAATGTTGATCGGGTTTTATACACAAATACATAGTGGCAGAAAACCAATGCTCAGACAAAAATAGGTTTGATGAATTTGACTTTTTTGACACATAAAACCATGTAAGTTTTACTCCTGTGTCTCTCACCAAAACAGGGTGGTTCTGTTTTTCCACACTGCTTAAGGTAAACTGTCATCCTTTATAATTCCTAGTTTGAATCACTTTTCTATCAGCTTCCCTGTCAGCCTCAATGTTTTTAGACATACTGCAGCTGTACTTCTTTCTGAAGTACTGTGTGGTCTGTTTCCTGCTATTAACCATTACTTCTCTTTTCCTTGGAAATAAAGAGCAGACATGAAACTGTGGTTTTGAATTTGCTGAAAGCAGATTTCTTAGACTTTAAGGTTTGGGATTACCATGTGCCCGAAGTAGAGCTTCTGCAGTAAAGAGCGGGGCTTGGAGCATGTCAGCAGATTCCACGATCAGCATATCCTTAAGCCTTCGCAGGTCTTGAAGTCTTAGCCCCTCATATGGCTTGAAGAACAAGAAGAAAGATAATTTATTATATTTTCAAGTTAGTCTCTAATACAATATTAAAAAGAAAGCATTCAAAGCACTGTTACCGATCACCATCTCAACTGTGAGACAGTATGGGACAAAATTTATTCACTGTGCACACCAATGACCATGCAAAGCTATATGGAAACACTGTCATTTTGTAATATTTATAGTATGATTTTTGTAAACTTCAAAATCTAAAAGCATTTCTTCCAGGTATAATGGAGCACTCTCTAAAGTTCCTTCTTCAAATGATAAGCTAGCCTAACACTGACTCTCTCTCTCTCCCAAGAAAAAGCTAGATTTTCACAGAATCTAGATGAACTTTGATTCAGTGATTAGGCCTCAGGTATTGTGGAATAGGTATGAGAATGCATGACTAGATTTGAACTGAGGATTTAGAGAAGAGCCAGACAAAGGACAGGTTATCATACATTGCATATAGATTCTCTGACTCTATACATTAATTGAGACTCATTAATTCTGGATTGGTCTGGAAGAGAATATATTGAGACATTAGACAGTGAAACGTTTGTGAGCAGAATCCAGCATCTGGATCTTCTGAGGCAATATCCACCCTTCCAGAACCAAGTCAGTCTTGAATAGGACAGATGAGACATGCAATTAGATGTTCATAGAAACACTATAAGGGTTGAGGTTGGAAGGGACCTTAAAATGTCATTTGTTCCAGCCTTCCTCCTCAATCAGGGTCACTTTGAGCCAGCTGCCCGTGTCCAGATGGCTTTTGGATATCTCCAAGCCTGGGGATATATTGTACATGGAGGTATCAAAACTCTTGTTGAGAAACAATGGCCAACTCTCATAGCCCTACGGAAAGCAGATCATCCAGCTGCCTTCCTGCTCTGGAGATCCATCCCCTTATTAGAGCATTAAAAAAGGTCAAATCAGAAAGACAAAAAGAAGTAATTTTAGGATTATGAATTAGGTCCAACCAAGAGAGTAGAGATACATACAAATGTTTGCAGACTCATTTTTAAAACTAAGAAAGGAGGACTATGACAGCAAATAATGTATTTGTTGGTGTTGCACAGAGAAAATGTCTCATAGATAGGAAGAGTTAAAAAAAAAAGTGGGAGGGTCTGTAAAGAGAATGGATACAGAAAAGATATGTTAAAATAACTGTTCTTACATGCACTGGCTTTATTTATTTAAAGGATAGCTAACAAAATATCTAAAGCATTTGACATAAAGTCTTACATTCAGAACTAATCAGGAACCTGGGCACCAAATGGCAATTGTCTCCAGCAATTTGGACACAGAAGGACACAGCAGCAGTGGTGACAGATAATAACAGTTAAGATTGTGCATCACTATTTACTACCTATATTTTGGTTTTATGTAGACCATAGTCCAGGACTATCCAGTGCTAGATTGTAAGGACACAAATGTATGCATGCATACATAGCCAAAAAGCAACAGACTGGATCTGTCATCAAAAGGTTACAATCTAAGTAAAAGTCTGCTGTCCCCTTTAAGGATAACAAGAAGAAGGCAGAACTGATGGGGAGAATGGATACCTTGGGTTTCTAAACAAGAGACACCTGCTCTAAAAATGTAACTTGCTTCCTGTATTTCAGACATCATAATTAACTCCACAATGCATCTAAAACTATAACTGACTCACACAAAGACCTCTCCTGTTAGCTAATCAGTTAAATAAACAGGTGCTTCTCCATACTAAAAACTTTGTCATCAGCAAGAGTAATGCTCCACAGATCTGCACTGGGTCTCTGTTCTTGTTGAGAAAGCAAGCAAAGCAGAAGAGAAATGACCTGTGAGTGTCCTGCCCTGTATCTTGATTGCCCAAGTTCAGGCAGTTTCTCTATGTCCTTCCAGTGCTGATCATGCATGACTCAGTAAAGGACAATCTGAATGTTAATGGCTTGCACTGAAATAAATCTGGGCCACTTGGATTAACAGCATGCTGGAATTTGACTGACCTTCTTAACTTATTACAAAAGAGATAATTTTAAAAAAATTTCAGAGAGACAGAGATAGAAACAACTGTGTGCCAGAATGATTATAATTGTGCTGTATGTACAGCAAAAAAATAGAAGCAAAATGGTCATGACTGAATCTGAACTCCATTTTGAATTGCAATCGTAAAGCAATCGACTGTGTCAGCACAACAGTACTCAATTCTTGAAAAAATATCTTTTCTGTTAAACTTGCAACATATAAGCATATTTTAGGACCTGGTATTTTATCCTGAAATGCAGATATGTTCAGAATTATATTTAACTGTTTGGTTCTAGGTCAAACACTGTCAAGTATCTCCCTTTGAGTAACACACTACTATATTACCTCAGCTGGAGCATTCCACACAACCCAGCAGGGAGTTTTGGATCTTCAGTTTTTAAACATCCTAATTTTATCTCTTTAAGTAATGAGGGAAATATTCCCTAAGAATATATTTGAAACATCAGACATTTGTTTAATAAAATAACATATGAGCCCTCAGAAGAAGTTGAAAGAAAAGAAATTTTAGACTGGCACTATTAAGGAGATTAATCAGGAAATCCAGAGTGAAGACTTCATACAATGGGAGCCTTAAAAACATAATGTTTACAAGTTGTAGAGATTTGTGAAGATACAGTCTTTAGTTATGAGGATGTCCATCCAGGATGTAATATCACAGAGGTTTGTTTTTAACTACTTTGAACACTAATGACTTATCTCAGCAATGCCATGTGCTGTAAAGGATTTTGATTACAATTTATGATGCTCAGTGACCTCCTTTAATGGCCATTAATGGGGGAACTCTTTATTGACATTTGCTGTGAAAAAGGCACTGTTCAATATTAGCATCATTTAACTATATAATGATTTAGAAATATACTATTAGAATTACTACTTCAATGCATTGCTGATCTTCTCACTACAGATTCCAACACTTCTGTATTCTCAAGAGCCCTTCTTTGAAATTCTTCTCTTCTCCAGTTCTTACTACTAACAATTAGATATCATAAATTATACTTTTTTTTTTCTCCTGAAAATACTTTTAGTATGCAAGTCAATTATTTTAACAGTTCATTTCAAACTATTATTTTCTTCACTTTTAAAGCACCATTAAAATAGACAGGGTCAAAGTAACTCTTTGCTACAGTGATGACTATATAATTAAATGGTGACAAAACACTTCATGTAAACATCCTTCTTTATGGGTGGATGGAGTTCTGCAGTTAATGGAGTAAATATATTAAAAATTATTTATACTCCATTTAACTCATTCAAGTAAAATTATATGCTCTATATGTATATTGAGACTACATATATCTTAACTAAAAGTAGTTCCCTTCTCTCCTTTCACTTCATAAACCATTCTCTATCTGTGGAGATAAAATAAATTTGAATAATTTAAGATAAGTCTTTGTACTTATGGTATTTATATTACTTATATTTATATGATATCAATTCAGAAATTGAAAAAATCATTCCAATTATTATACACTCAGTAAATCTGTGATACACTCACTATTCTTTAGTATTCAGTGGAACATATGTAAAAGAAATGAAGAAATGATATTTTTTGCTATTGCATTAGGTAATTCACTGTGTCTGACTGAGAGCCAAAACTGTTCTGGATGATCTGCTCTGAGATACTGCTCATTCCCAGGTGTTTCTTATGTAAACTTAAAAACACTACATGATTTGACTGAAAGAAAGGACCCCTTTAGTCTGAGGACTCTCAGGGATACATCACCAGACAAATACGCTCTCATGCCACAATACACTGCAATGTAAAAGACTGTGCAAGAGAGCAACCAAAATCTGTAAAACCAGCTCAAGAACAATCACTTAATGTCATATTATTTAGTGTATCTTCAATTAGATTTAAAAGATAGCTTTAGATTTTATATATCAAAGATTTTTTCTGAGATTATTCAACAAAGTAAGAGCAAAGAATCAAGGAAAAAAGGATTGTGTTCTCCTGTAAACATAGCAGGCTCTGAAGGGGAGATATTGGGTACTATCATTCCAGATACTACTGTGCAGATCTTAAACACTGGAGTTAAGCCCATTTAGCTGTTCTGCCTGGCAAGAAATCCTATTTGTGGTTTTCAAGTGTTTCATCTTTTCCTGTAACCTTCATTCAAAAGATGCAGTTCCTTTGAAAATGCATTTCTTAGTGTTCAAAGTTTTTTAATTATTCATGAATGAATATTTTCTGTTTTGGAAGGATGTTGAATGGCAACAATTACAAGCTGAATACCATGCTAAACAAGCACTTTGTACACTCTGTCCCTCAGTGTTTAATAATGTATAAAAATGAAACTGAGAGAAAAAAAGTAAAGGATCATCCTTGAGAGGCAATTTTGGTGAAGCATCTGTGCTCTGGGGCTTTTGACAGAGGCATCACCATAGGCAGTGGTAAGCACAGCCATCACTGCCCATCCCAGACATTTGTATACTGACCTGAGGGATGAGGACATGCAGTCATTTGGATTGCAGCTCAGTGCAACTCTTTCT
>WBNO01018719.1:0-15165 GCA_013400575.1 Peucedramus taeniatus
CCCACTGAAATGTTTTTAAGTGTTTCTGAATGGAATAAATGGTCAGAATAAAAATATGTAAAATTAATAACTGCTTTTAATCACAAATACTAGATCTATAAATCTACAAAATAACTTGTAACAAGCTGTTTCAACAAATAAGCAAAATCTAATGTTTCATACCAACATATTTTAGTTTCATTGGCTTATACAAAGTGAACCTAAATTCATTTTAAGGGCATATATGATTACTTAAAATGTGAAACAATAACCAACAGGATATTGGACAATTCAGGTATCAACACAGTTAAAATCTATGAAGTGAACTTAATATTGTAGAGAATATATTTATCTTTGCTGTAAAGATGAAACCTAAACTTTTGACAGAAAAACATGACAGTAATACAACAAATACTTTCAAGAATAATGTTAAAAATGTAACCGAGTTTGAATATAAATCACCGTATCACCAGTAATTAAAGTAGGATTTTTAAGGTGCAATTCTTGAGATTTTTACAACATAATTTTAAGTAATTTAATTTAAAAAAATTGAATCAAATAATTAACAATATTTGACTTTTTGAAAGTGCAAGATCATTTACCTTTTTGCACTCTACATAATGCCACTGAAATTGTGAACAGAGTTAATTTAATTTATTGTTGTTCAGAACAGTTAGTAGGCAAACATAATATAGTCAATCGCAAAAAATATGTAGACTTAATGCAGAGTAACATTCATAAAAATATAAATTCATATGTTTCTACTGAGAATGTCAGTATCTTTCCACTCACCTGCTTTTCTAAGTCATAAGAAGATAACAGCAGCAACTGTTTTCACTCATTTAAAATATCAGTGATAGTAATAGTGATCCAAATACCTAGGGAAAATATAATTTATGTCTGGGAAGACTAGCTACAGAGAATAATCTTTATTTCTGGCCAGCACTACTTTTTAATCACTGAATAAAAAGCCTTTATGCCAAGAGAAGCAGAAATTGAAAATATTATTTTGCCTAGTGCTAAAAATGAGTTGCACATCTATCTTATTATCAAGGAGACCCAAACCTCCTTATTATGAAATTTTAAGATCTGAGAGCCATTATTTTAAGTTTTCTTTTTATTATTATTATTTCTATCAGAAGTTATTTGAAGAGATATATCAAAGGAGATGTACAGACTTCGCTGATAATCATGCAACAAATGTATGTGATTGTAGGATAAGATCAGGGTAATTAACATTGGCAGTGACTTCAGGAGGTCCTCTAGTCCAACTGCCTGCTCAAACCATGTGAGATAAACTCTTTTTAAGGTGTGTTCTAATATGAGAATAAGCAAAGGCTTCAAAGATTTTCTTCCTCCCCTTATTTTCCAGAAGACTCTCATTAGGTTTAGTAAATGTTTCAGAGGCATAAATCAGCACTTGACTTATAAAAGGTATTCTGAATGATATTAAAAATTCTTACCTGTGAATATCAAGAAATGTAATTAGGGCCTAAGAATGAAGTGTACTTTACAGAATGGCTGTACTTTGATACAGCCATTCTGTAACATACACTTCATTTGCTTGCTGTTACAGTTTTAGGTGTTGAACATATTCTGAAATGATAGTACTACTAAACTCAAGATTTTTAAAAAGACATTGGTAAATCAGTCTTCTCACACAATGCTTGGATTGTTACCCCTTTGTCTTATTCTTTTTATGTTACACAAGAAACACTCAAAACAGGACAACCACTGGGTTGAAATCAAAAGAAAGAAAAGTTTCTTAACTGCTTGTGTACAGGTTTCTTTCTTTATAGCCAGAGGAATTTTTGAAGAATTTCCCAGGAGGGGAAATGCAAGGACCAATAATAATTTTTCCTGAAGAGAAAAAAGTATGTCCATGTGACTCTTTTCCTTTTGTAATCTGCACCTTTTATTGGTTTTAGTACTATCCATCCAAACAGTAATAACTAAATCACAAAACCATATGCTGTTACAAATGAAGAATTTTATTTATTAGAATTAGCTGAATTCCTTTCATTCTCTATTAAATCCAGTAACTGTATTTCTAGAGATATTTCTACATGTCTGAGAATCACAGAAATTTTTGAAAATGGACTCTTCTGCCTTAAACATTGATTTTTTTTAATCCCTGAATTATTTTGACTATTTCAATAATTTTCAACATTCTTTTTTACTCCTTTCTACCACTTCTCACAATCTTCCACAAATATATTTTCATTTGTGCAATTTGTAGATTTTTCAAATCTTCTGGTAAGAAAACAGCTAAGTTATTGTGAAAAACATATGATAAAACTAAACAAGCAAAAAACATTTGGTGCCTGGTCATACTGAGTTTCTGTTTGTTTGGTAGTGGGCTTTTGGAGAAGTGGAAATTAGGGAGGGATTGTGTGAGCTTCCCATTCCCTCTTTTCCTCCTGTTTCTCCACCCAATTCAAGCTATGGTCTGAAAACAGGTCCCTGATGATTTTTCATTTTATTTTGGCTGGGAAAAACCCTGTATGCTTCTGGAAAAGTGCATAATTTGTCTGCTGTTCTATTCTATTTTCTTAACTTTTTGTATCTCATTCTGTGGAAGTGAAGACATGACATATTTAATTTCTGTTGTCCCAAATATTTACAGTGAGGTTGAACTTTTGCTTATGTGGAAGAATTAGTACTGGAAAACAGATATTGGTTTCCTGCAAAACTTGGCAAGCTCTGAAGCCCTGAACTCTGAATAATATGACTATTCCATAAATAATATTTCTCTGTGTACAATACAATTTTTAATGCACCACCAGCTTCTAAGGTGGTGTTTCTAATGTTGATCTGTTTTCCATGCTTGTGTCACATGTGAGTCTTGTTCTTGGGCTGAGGCTGACAGATGCTTCAGACTGCTTAAGAATCACTAGCTTGTCTCTACAATTGGCAGAAGTCATGTTCAAGGAAATAGGTTTTTTGAGATGAGAGAACTGAAAATTTTAATTTTTTCAGAAAATTTAAAAAATGTTCAGAATAAATAGGACAACGGAGTGCTGAGAATACAGAAAAGGAAAACAGGAATGCCTCAGTCATCAAAGAAATCATGACTCATTCGACATAGCATGATCTTGGTTCAGTAACCAATTTTAAATTAAAATACATGGGTTTAGACTGCCTTTCTCACTGGAACATTTTTAAGTGCTAGTTCTGTTAATGTCTGTTAACTTTGCTACAGCTTTTATTTGAATATTTCAGAATACTGACTTTAGCAATTGAACTTGTTATAAAACAAAGAGTGTGCAAGGAACCCTTTAGCAGCATTTAAAACAATGTTGCCAGAGAAGTAGCTATTTAACAATGCACTCCAGACTGAAATGTAGAAGAAAATGTGCCTAAGCCTATTAAAAATACTGATTCTTCTTTTAAAACTGGAATTCACTGGTCACAGTTTCATGGATTACTGTATTGAATGCAACACAGGCACATTACTGTCTTCCATGAAAATCAGTTTTGTTAAACAACTGCTCATACTTAGGTTATAAAATTAAATTAAATTAAATTTAAATTAAATTTAGATCTTCAATGAATTTGCATCTCTGTGTGAGATTTTATGTTCATTTGATAAAAGTCATGCTTCAGTGGATTCTGAAAAACATATCTACGCTCTGTGTGATCATTCAAAATCCTTTTCTGCTGTGTGCTGCAAATGTGTTTGTAATGATGCCTAAACTTCTTTAACATTTTCTCCTAATACATTGGTAAAATAGAATTCATTGTCATGAATATGCAAATATTTGGCACAAATTAATTTTTTTTTTTTTTTTTTGGCCTCCATATAAAAAATTAAGCAAAATTTAGCAGCATCTCCTTCTGTTCTTTTAAAAAGCTGAAGTTCTTATCAAAAGATAGGGCTATGAAGCTACTTTCCCAGGTTACTCACTCATAGGATTTTTTTTGGCTTTTATTCTAGAGGATTTTTTAGTTCAGTTGTTACTTTTAGGATATTTCAGCAACATAATTACTGACTCCTTTCAACACTCAAGGTTTTTTTTCCCCAAAGAAATCTTAAAGTAAATAATTTATGTGACTAATATTTTGCAGAAAAGATCAGTCATACTGAATGAAAAAAACAGTAAAATTGGGACATAGCTGTTTCCAGCTTCTACATAAAGAAATTTCAAAGTCAGCTTTTTCTGAATTCATACTGAAGTAAAATATGAAATCAATTTCCATATGAGAGACTTGGGTAGGTGTTACGTGTTAAGCAGAAGGAACAACTTGTTCTGTTATCATGCAAATAGAATTTTGTTTTTTGACAAAATGCTTCACAACCAGATTTTATCTTCCTATTCTAAGCTTCTGTCAGAAAATAATACACCCACTCTCTGCTAAACTTTTCCCAAGATTTTAATGATATTTGCCCCCTTATATTGTCTGTGTATTGCACTTTGTGGCAAAAATATCTGGGTGTGGTAATGAATTGTAGACTAACACCAAATAGATAAAAATTTTTTGTAGGGAAAGATTTTAAGAAGCACCTAATATTTGTTTATGGAAAATTATACAACTGTGACAATTTAATGTACTGAAACATATTTAGAACTATCAGTAGTGCTAAATTATTCTTACTATATCAATTTTCTCAGTATTTTAATTTCCAAATTCACAACTACAGGAATGAAATAAAACTTTTCTGTCAGGGAAAGATATGTAATGTACTTTGACTCATGAACTGGAGTTCAGGAATGGAGCCAGTCTGAATAATTTTGGAAATATGTTGCTAGTTGCAATGAACAGGGACATCTTCAACTAGATCAGGTTGCCCAAACCCCCAAACTGGTCTTGAACACTCCCAGGGATGGGGCATATACAGCTTCTCTGTGGATGTGCCAGTGCCCCATCACCCTCACAGTAAAGATATTTCTTCCTAGTATGTAGTAAAAATCTACCCTGCTTCAACTTAAAGCCATTCTCCCCTTGTCCTATCTCTACATGCCCTTTAAAAAGTCCCTCTCCAACTCTGTTGTAGCCCTCTTTAGGTACGGGCAGGTGCTCTAAGGTCTCTCAGAGGCTTCTCTTCCCCAGGCTGAAGAACTCCAGCTCTCAGCCTGACTTGGTAGGAGAGGTGCTGCAGCCCAGTTAGCATCTTTGTTACCCTACTCTGGACTCACTCGAGCAGGTCCACATCCTTCTGTTGGGTTCCCCCAGACTGGATGTGGCCCTCCAGCAGGGTCTCACAAGGGCAGACTAGGGAGGCAGAGTCATCTCCCTCCCCCTGCTGGCCATGGATATGCTGCAGCCCAGGATACAGTTGGCTTTTTTGGGCTGTGAGCGTGCATTGCTGAGACTTGTCAGCTTTTTGGCCATCAAAACTACCAAAGTCCTCCTTAGAACCAGTTTAAATCAATTTTCTGCCTTGCCTATACTTGCGCTTGGAATTGCCTTGACCTAGGTGCAGGACCTTGTGCTTGATCTTGTTAAGCTTCATGAGGTTCACACAGACCTCACTCTCAAGCCTGTCCCGGTCCCTCTGAATGGCATCCCTTCCCTCCTCCCCTGTGGTGTGGATCACACTACAGTGTGTGTGCTATCCATGCTGCCAACAAAGGTATTAAACAGCAGTTCCACTCCCTGAGGGACACTGCTCATCACTGCTCTCTATGTGGATACTGAGCCATTGACTGCAACTCTCGAAGTGCAACTATCCAAGTCAGTCCTTATTCATGGGGTGCCATAAACACATGCCTCTCCAGTTTAGAGGTAAGAGTGTTATGCAGGACAGTGTCAAATGCTTTGCACAAGGCTCTTATCTTCCTTTTGTTTCTTTAAATGAATACTACTTAGGCTTGAACATTTCTTTAAATAAGATTAATAGTTTATTATAAAGAACTACCTTTGCTCTCTTTCAATGAAGTTGACAGAGCTGATGTTCAGGTAACTACCTTACATATATTTCATACTTTCACCTTTTATAAAGAAATGTTTCTCTGACATATTGGAACATCTGCAACAATTAAAGATTGGTCCACAGAAATGCTTTCAGGTGATGGAAGGGGTCTAGCATCAACTTCCTTTGGCAACCTTTTATGCTTTTAACCTCTTTATTACAGCTAAGGTTTCTTTACCAGTTAAATCATGCTGTGGGCTGCACTTCCAGTTTGATACGGAGTCTCAAGCCCTGTAAGTAGGCATTTTTATTGAAGGTGAGCCTCTTACAAAAGGAGCAGGTTTTTATGGGATTGCTTTTCTACAGTGGTGATTCATTAATTTGAATAATACAGCTTCAAAGATCCTAAAATATTAGCTGTGTAGAGCTGTGGGTGTGCAAGCTAGATAAAGCTTAGCTAAACAAACCCCTGTTTACTATAATGAAACTGTTGTTTGACACAAGGTAGTTAAGATTGCCAAACTGTAGGATGTACTGTGTTTGTGCTAAAAATTATATTTTAAATATAATAATAATAAATATAAAAATAACATAATAATAAAAATACATAATAAAATACTTAATAAATAAAATATAATAATAAAAATACATCATAAATATATGATGTATTTTTCATCCTCCTCACCCTTGCTACTCCATTGTTCTTATATTGATCTTTTTCCCCGTTGGTGTTTTGTGTGTGTTTTTGATGGTTTGTTGTATCTTCTTCCTGCATTTATTATATATGCAGTTTGTTCTAGACTGAATCCAAAGGGAAAAAAAATCTATGCATGTATATGAATTTTTTTTTTCAGAGTGGAAATGACTGGTTATCTGTTATTCTTCAGATCACTTCTTATTTTGCAACAAGATTATGTTCTTACTCCTGTGCTTTTACAAACTTGACACTTGAAGCTGAAACTACATGACTCCTACGGGACTTGGTTCATAAATTGTCTGCTGTTCCTTCCGTCTCCCATAGTCCAAAATGAAAATCACTGGACCTGTGGAATTGGTCTGTGTTTACAGCACTTGGTCACTGGGGACTGCTGACAGTGATGCCACATCTCTGGCAAGAAAACATAGACTTCCTCATCACAATTTCTTTATTTACACAGCATTTCAGCTGTGTAATGTGTTGAACTGGAATTCTTATTGATAATGAACCAGATCTTCAGTTCAGAGATATACAGTGGTTAATACAACATATATGTAAATTGTACAACATGTTAAGTCTATAAGCAAAGAAAAAAAATAGCGCTATCTTCTTCAGTTAATATTTATCTTTAAAAATTCTTTTCAGTGTACTGTGGCACTTGATTAATAGGTTTTTCAAAATGCAAGCCCTTATTCATTTTGTTCCTCTAGGATCAGTATCTGTCCAGTTTCTTTTGTGCTGCTATAAAATATAATCAGTATTGATATTTCATACTTGAAGTAAGTAGGATCTAAGCCTTGTGTCATAATGGAGTTTTTGTAAAGGGTTTTCTTTTCCTGCTTTCCCTCTTGCACAAATGATGAACTTTTATTGAGCATGATATTTTCAGAATCTGCAATACTTAAATGGCATCAACTCAGCCTCTTCTCTTCTAAGGCTTTTATTAGAAACCAGAATAAAATTTATGCAATTGAAGAAATAATATTTAAAAAATAGAAAAAATGCAAGAAATATGATCCTGTGGGAATGTAATTTATAAAATATACCAATTTCTTAGAGTATTTTTAAAAGGGGTTCTAAAGCCTCCTATAACTTGCATTCTACAAAGGAAGCTTCTGGGTGAGACCCCAGGGGACTCATGAACCAAGTAAATTACCTTTAACTGGCTTATATGACATTTAGCTTTACAAGCAATTCTAATTCTGATATGGGTATTAGAATATTTTTAAAGATGATTTTTGCTTTATTTTGCAAGTAATTTTCAGAATTACTAATAATTCTGGATGACATGCTATGCCATGTTTTTTAATGTAAGAGAAATAAGATACAACAGAATTAGCAGTGTATCTTCAGTCATACAGTGGAATAACCTGTACTTCAGTTAAATTTAAGAGTAAGTATTATTGAGACATCCTTTTTTTAGCTTGCATTTTCGAAGCTTGTTCAACCGGTTTGATACCTTACCACTAGATGTCCTTGCAGTTGAACGCTTCCGCTGGTTTTGTACTAATTCTGTGTTGCCTTCAGCCGCTGGATGGCATCTTACCATTGATTTCAGGTGCAAGGACAGATTCACACAAAGCAAATTATTTTAATACTTCATTTAATGCCGCGGTGTCTTTAAAAAAGTATGGTTTTGTTAAAGGCTCTAAGGTTTTTCAAGAGTGCATCCCTTCACATTTATTTCCTTCTCTTCTCACTGTCCTCACTTTCCTGAAATCCTGCAAGATGTATACTAACACATGTGGTACTAACAAGCAGAGCAGGGCAGTAAGACCCCAAAGCCTCCCTGCTGAAGCACTGTCTGGCCAGAGCAATGAGATCTCCTGTCTCCATCTCTGGGTGGAACACTTTGCTCGAGCTGTGTGGGCAGGTGAGCTGGTGGTGCCTAATGACAGTCACCTGCAGCTAAGAGATGATTGGTGCCCTTCACATACACAAGGGAAACCCAGCTGTGCTGATGTTGGAGAGGTTATGCCAGCTCCTTCCTCCCTTGAGAGGCAGCAAGGAATTCTCGTCCCTTTCCTTGGCTTCCCTGTTAATCAATACTGCTCACTATGTTTGGCTGTAGGTTAACCCTATGTATAACTGAGGGAATTTTTGCCACATTGCATGGATCTTTCTTGGGCATATTGCTCTACAGCACTAGCTTTGCAAGTGCCTCTGCTTTCCTAAAATTGGAGGTTGGAGGCTGCTGGGGCTCCTCTTGCATACTTGTGAGCACACGTCATTTACACTGATGGGCTCTGACTCCTAGCAAAGGTGCACAAGAGGGGTGTGCACTGCTTTTATCTCAAAGCTCAGCTCTGCTTATGGAGTTATTTTGTAATACTCTCATGTTAAAGAATCACTTTATTCATTGTTTAATATTATATCAGAGCAACTTTAAAACCCATTGAGATAAGGGAAGATGATGCTTAGGTCTTCATGCAGATTTTAACAAGTCCCATGGGCTACAAAGAAAAATTCAGCCTGGCTTTTTAAAATTCAAATTCACAGAATCTATTAGTTATACATCAGTATTTCCTTCATTTACCTTCAGGGAAATGTAAAAACCCCTTCCTCCAAGGACAAAATTCCACTTATCACTTGCCTTCACGTATGTATTGCTTTAAGTGTACTATTAAAATATCTCTAAGATAGCAAACAATTTCATTTCCACTGTGAAATTAATCTTCTTAAAAAGTTCATGTTGATAGCTACTCAAGGTAGCTATTCCAAATAAATAAGTGTGTTAAAAATATCATATACAGTTTGCTTTTTGGGACTTCCTTTCACAAGAAAAAAAAAAAAGCAGAAATAAAACTTACAGCCTGCTGCAAACTGGCATAGGTCTGTAGCCTTTACACTTGAACAAGGCCAAAACACTTGATGTTTTCTAGCCCAAACTGTTCTGTTAAGTGTCTCCAGGTCCACCTGTATGTAAAGTATGTTTAGCAAGCTGGGGGTTTAGAATACAAAAATAATTGGTAAGAACATCCTCTGTGTTTTTGTGGTTTGTAAGGTTAATGTAATCTATAAGTCTAGTTTAAGACCTTCGTGAATGATCACCTGCCTTTAAAAAACAGAGCAGAGGAACTCCTTTCAGCCACTAAATAAAACTTTAACCCACAAGCACACCCCTCTTTCTGGAAACCAGATTTTTTTTTTTCCACAGAATATTCATGTCTATGACTTCCTTTCCCTAAGAGTTAAGGTATGGTCTATTCTGCAGTGGTTTGTGTGTTACATCTAGAAGCAGAGGAATGCAGTTACCCTTAATTATTAAGAAGAACATATCAGTGTGCTTAATGGGAGTGGTATAAACCTGCCAAGTGCATCTCTTCATGTCTGAACAGCCAACACAACATAATTGAGAATACCTGAGGAAATCAGAGGAATATTATGAAGCCTCAGTGGGATGCTTTCAAGCAAAAAGTCTCAATAAATTGAGTGCATTAATTAATGATAAGTTAAACAAGCAGACTGAATCAGCAGTCCAGTCAATGCTCATTTTAGTCATAAAATCGGAACAACTTAATCCATTAATATATATGTAGTACCTCCAGCATTTCCAGTTTTCAAACAATTGAGCAAGATTTGGCTAATCCAGTCTTTTATTAAATCTAAAGTGATTTACTTTATTTTAGTCTGGTTGCTTCCTCCACTGTGGAACATTCCGCACCATAACCTCGCAATTTCCTTTGTGGCAAGAAAGACTCCTTAACTTTTTTTTCTGTGTTCAGCTTTTCCATGCCCACCACTCCAGCTTCAGCTATGGCTTCCATCCCTCCATGCAGTAACAGGCAGGGGTAGTGTTGCCCTGGGCAAACTCCAGGAGTTGCACTGCTGGAACTTTCAGTTCTCCTTCTCCTGCTCCTCTGGCTGGATTGCTGCAGCACTCAAGGACACCATTCCCTTTGTGGCAGGTGCTGTACAAAACAAACAGCTTTTGGACTGAAGGCCAAGGCCTTCCTGTATGTTTCTTTGACATTACTGAGGTGTCTTGGGGGTGGTGTGAGGTGTCTCTAACAAACTCATTTTGTACTGCTGCTGACTCTTCAGCACAGGTAAATGAAATCTGCTGTTTAGTCTCTTCCTCCCCATATTTCTAAAACTTTGTTTGTGCCCAATAAAATTGTATGGTTGTTTTTTTTTTTCACTGCCATTTTTTGGTGGTAGATTTCTTTTTCTGGAAATTGAATAAAGATTACAAGAAGAAATGCTGAATTTCCAAATAACTTCAGAAGAGACCAGAATTTTATCTGTTTTGCTTTATTTTTACTAGCTAATAAACAGTTTAATACAATAGAAAAATAACATTTCTCTTGAGACAGAGATACCAATCAATGAATTGAACTTAATAATTGAATTCTCTGTGGAGGTCTATAGTCTATTCCATGTCAATTCCATGCTTTTTTGCAACTTTTTTGTTTCTTGCAGTTGTTCTGCAACTGCTTTACTGTTCTACTATAAAGAGAAAGACAAAAGTCTTACCCTCAAATACTTGAGGGTAAAAGAGCTATATTTAAAATCTGAGATTTTTATAAGGTGGTCTTAACCTTTCTGAACTCTCCTACTTTGTAAGATTTTTAAGGAAATCTCAAGGATTTAAACCATACTCTACTGTCTTTGGGAAACTTTTATGTATGGTGAATTCCCATCCACTGGGCAGGGTTAAAAAGCATAATAAGTATTTTTAATACGATCTTACAATGTGATAGTATGAATCATAGGAAGTTTATAAATAAAAATAAACACCTCTGGTTTCATTAAGAGGAATCAGTTGAGAACTCCCTGTGAAAAAGGGGCATAAAGAAATCTGGATCAACCCATTTTGTAAGGCATAGTGTTTGAAGGTCAGAAAAATAGCTTAATTCTAGCAACTGCTTTATGCTTAGTCACTGTTTTCATTTATTATTGTGCTGTTTGACATACCCCACACAGGACTGCAGCACTTCAGTGTCTGCACGAACCCAGTGTGTTACCATACTGAATTATATTCTGGAAAGCAGCAGAGCTAAGGAGCTTTCAGGCAGCTTTTACTGTTCTGCCAGGTTTTCATGCATTGATTCATGCACTGATTCAGGGCAAGATGCCTTGAATATATTCCATCAAATTTGATTTTATCATGTTCACACATGCTTGCTATTATAACCTTGAAACAATTCTTCATGTTAGTTGTAAAGTCCCTTGTGGGTGTTGTAACTGACTAGTGCCACCATATAAAAACAGAATAAAAAATTCTTCTGTTAAAAAAATACACAAATAAAACACAGTATCAGTTCCATCATATTTTGGACACAATTTGTGATTTAAAGAGATCCAACAATTGCTGTAATGTAATTTGTGTGAGAATTATTACTTAATGTTTCGGGTGCCTTTCAGAGGAAGAAACCCATGATCTTTATCTTCTAGCTAATAATTGAGAAACTAGGGAATTAAAAGTCTCTTTAAAATATGCAGAGAAGAAAATGTATCATTTGCATTAGTCTTTCATGTTTCATATGACTTATATAGTAAGTGATAACATGATAGTTAAAGAAATAAACCAAGCCCAGTCAGAAACTGATTGCAGTTTATTTATTCAAGCAGGTTCTATTCCATATATGAGAAGGTCTTTTTTCAAGAGAAGGACATTGAAACACTATCCTCAGATGAGTATCTTACTAGGTTGTTGTCTCCTACATTAGTAAGTTTTCTCTGTTCAATGTCTTACTCCATTTTTGTCACTGAACGCAACTTTTTACAAAATCTGAGTAACGCTGTAGGAGACTTAAACTTGCTTGCCACCTTTCTGCCTATTTGCAGAAGGCTGTTTCCTTTCTGAAATTAAAAGGCTTTCTTCAATGCATACGTTGTCCGACTGCTTTTATACTTTTATGAGCAGCCTGAGACAGCATTGTTACTATATGATAACTGGCATTTATTGAAGGACTTTGTGTGACTGTGCTTAGAATCAGAAGACTATAAACCCTGTCCCAAAGATCTTTTCTTTTTATATGTAAGGGTTGACTTTACTGCATCATACATTTGTGCAGTGAATCTTACAGGTGCTTAGGGCTGCTTGGGTTTTTATGTTGTTTTTTTGCAAGTATTGCCTGCTTACTTTTTAGGAGTTTAATATATTCGATGCATTCCTGACATTATAGATTTTTTTCCGTCTGCATCCCAAAATGCATTTTGTTGCAATACTGAAAAGGCAGTGTTTGTGTGATGCTTCAAGGATGTGTGGTGAAGCTTAACTTCAGTATTGGCAGCTATCAGGATTTGTGGGTAAATGCTTTCAAAACTAGTGACAAAATTTACTTTGTACAGACTATTTTGGGTAGCTGCTCTCTTGAGGTTTGGGAAGTGTCTGTTTCGATTGAGACTTAGCTTTCTGGTTCCATAATTTAACTGCAGTGCAGGTTTTATGCACTTATGGTGCAGTTAAAAATAGAGGAGCAAAATCTAATGTTGTAAGAGTGATATACACAAACAAACACTGTACCAACCCAACTGAGAACTAAAATACCTCGTCAAAAATAGCTATTGTTTCTTGTAGAGGATTTCTCCCCCCGTGCTAGAATGTAGAGTGACATTAAAGGCCATGAATACATGTCATGTCATGTAGGAATCTCACAAAGCTCAATCCAGCAGCTCCTCAAAGAGGAAAGTTAGGAGATGATTTGACAAGTGTCAGGAAAGGCTTGGTAAGATGTTATGCTCTAACAGGCAAGTATGCCAGGAGTTGTGGTTCAAAGAGGGCAAGTTTATATCTATTATGTTTAGAGGCCACGTGTTCCATGGGGTTGGTAGTTGGAGACAGGGACGACACACACACCTCAATGCTTCATGCGACAAACAGTGTGTTTTATTGTTGAGAGCTTTCTTATATAGGGAATTCAAAACTCCTGGATCTCAGCTGCTGATTGGTCTTATCCCCTTAAAGCCCAGCTCCTGACCAGTGAGATGTTTGCAGCCCAGGATGGAACATGATAGGTGAAGTCCCCGTGTAGATTTAAATTCAACCTATCCTTGCCCACCCAGGGGCTCCAATGCTACATAGATCTAATAAAAACACGTCTTTGGAACAAAAAGAGCACTGCACATTGCAAAATATAAGAGTTTCCAGAAGCTGCTCTGCTGACAATTTTAAAATCAGAAATAGATATTTTGTGTCATATATGTATTTCCAGGAAGCAGTGATTCATTCAAGAAGGAGCTGACATTCCTTTTCTGACATTTCTAAATGCGGCATGAATCTATCTGAAAAGCAAAGCACTGGTGCAATTCTGATTGATTTCAATAATTGCACATAAAATTACTGTCATTGCCCACTTTTTCCTCTCTAGATGGGATTCAGCCCCATTAGTTGAGATATTTATGATTGGAAAGGCTCATTCACTTTTCATGTTCTTACAGGCATTGTTTCATCAGCAGGAGAATTGTTTTGGGGGAAGCCACTGTACACAGGATGCTGTTGGGACAGACCTTGCAATGCACAGAGAAAGCCTAAGCACCACCACTGCTAGGAGTACCACATTCACAGTCAGTGCTGAGATGATAAATTGTAGTCAGGTGTCCAAGTTGTATCAGTCTTTGCATCAATCCACAGGGCAGAGGAGTGGTGGAACTGTTTGTAGAGCAGAAGAGAAGCACATGTAAACTACAACATGCAATCTAAAAGTGTGTTTACACTTTTAGAGGGAACAATTACCTCTACAGAAGTATTATTATTCTGTTATTCAACAGACATTTTGCTTTCATTGATAGAAAATACTCAGGTTTTTTTGAAAGGTGGCTTAAATGGATTTTTAAAACATGAGATGGAGAGAAATGCTAAACTAAAGAAAAGGATCATCTTTAGGAAGTCAACACCATTCGTTTGAAATAAACTATATGGTTAGTGTAAAAATTTCAGTTTGAGTGGATACTGTTGCAATGCAAGATGTTTTTAACTGCTCAGAAATTCCCTTTTTGTTAGTATCTATACATTAGGACTGCACAGGGCATTTATTTTGATAATGAATATATTACGCACAGCTGTCATGTTGTTTGTAAATATTTATGAACAATTTTTTGCTGTAGTGTAGATCCAAAATTGTTCAAATTTTGGGAGATGGCCCAACTTTTGAAAGGTTTTAGGTGTACATTTTAATGTTCAATTAATGACACTTTTGGCCCTAATTTTTTTTTTTTTTCAGGAAGGTTCTGAATTTATTTAAATTTCTATTTTCTGAACGTTAAAAAAATATCAAGGCTGAATAAAGCTACAATAGATAACTTATGAGAAATCTAAAATTATAGTGGATGTGCATGTAACAATTTGTTAAATATACTATGACGTTTGTTGAGATAATTGTATTTTCCTGGCCCTTTTCAGGGGCTAAAGCAATATATTGGCATTATTTATTTATGCAGAAGGATGGCAAGATCATCCCATTAGCAATTACAAGCTACAGGAAAGGATTTTTTTTGAAAAACAAACTTAGGCTTTTCCTCAAGTTTCATTAATACTTAAGGGATGTGGCTAGTTTAATGAACTAATTTTCTGTTTTGTCTTATCATTTTTACTTTTTAATTTTTTAAAGAATGTTTACTGCAACTTTTCACTCTGAAGATACAGAAACTATTTATATTAAAAAGAAAAAATGAGCAAAAAAAACCAAAC
>WBNO01018720.1:0-10658 GCA_013400575.1 Peucedramus taeniatus
AAAAAAAAAAAGTATTAGTAGTTCTAACCAGCAAGCAATAATATTCAAGAAAAGGACTTTGAAAAAAAATTATTCTGATTCTACAACCCAAAAAGGTGTGAATTTTTTCTCTCTANTACAGAAAACAAATATCCCATGGCCAGGTGATTAATTAATGGGGAAGAGATCTTTTTCCCTGGAAATCTCTGTATTAGGCTAATAGGCATTATCAGAAATGAAGAGTGGCAAATAAAAAAAAAAAAAGAATTTGAGAAAGTAAATAATCTTCCAATATGTATCTTGAATGGCAAAATCTTAATTTCTATGTATTATTTTACATCATTGCAAAATCAAGTATCATCTATTTTACTTCAAGGTTTATTCTAGTAAATGTCTTAATTATATTTCTACCTAAATACAGGAAGTTAGAGATCCCATATGCCTGCATGGGAAATTGTAATCATGCTGACACCTTCACTCAAGCTTTCTGTGCTGTCTTCTGAAGACATGACTTTAAAACCACCATGAATTTTTCTTTTCATTTCATCACATTGACTGCCTTAAATAAAAATGTGTTTTCCATTTAGTTTCTCAATTACTGTGCCATTATAATCCTTCAGCAACATTAGCCTTTAAATTCCATCTTTTCTAAAGAAGATCCAATGTAAAGGTTGAAAATCCTAATAAATCACATGACACATCAGCTACAAACACATGCAGTGTTAAAAAGTAAGTCATCAATAACAAAGGATTTTTTTGACTTTCAGTATTCTATTTTTACATTTGTTTTGTTCTTTCAGTAACAAAGGTATATAAGGTATGAATCCTGTCTCAGTCTTTCTAAGATAGACTAGAAATTCAATTAAATCCAGTGCAACAGCTGAACCTGTATTGCTGCCTTTTTCTTTGAAGGCCCTGATGCTAAAGCAAGGTCCACCTGGGTATAATAAACTTTCCCCATCAGAAACCGAAAGAACATTTTGGGAGGATCTTGGAGGGATTTTTCCTTCCCTTTGAATGATTTCATCAGTTCTTCCCTATCTCTTCAGGGAACCATTCCTGCCTCACTGTTCCTCCATGTTTCCCTTTGTGTCTCCCCCCTAACATGGCTTGAAGGGGAGATCTTTCAGATGGGTCTCCACTTTCAGGCAAAAAAACAGCAAGCAGATTCCTTGAAGGAAGAGAGAGGTATCCTAAAACTCAGGATGGCAAAACTCAGGTGATGCCCTGTTTAGGGTCCATTCCCAGGATTTTGATGCCTCCATCTTTTGGAGTTCTGGAATGCTTTCTGAACTGAAGCTCCCTGCAAGGACACCAGGAAAGGTGCTCTCTTTAGAAAATACATCTTAGAGGAGCTGCACTTCTGAGTAATGAACTTTCCTCCCCAGGCTCCTTCCTTCTCCGAGAATTTGTACTAACAATAATCCCCATTCCCACCAACCTGCAGCTGGAAGAGGTCTCTGTCTAGTTCATCATTCCACCTGGCAGGAATATTCTTGAAGCCTAAACCTTGACAGTGCAGGAGCTTTCCCGCCTGTGCTTGCCTGGTACAGGCTCCTTTTAAAATACCACTGAAGATTTTTCCTCTAGCTCATGAGAGTTGAATTCATTCACTTAAAAGGAAACAAATTAAGAAACTAGCTTAGTCTTTAAAATAATTCTCTTTGGGACCTATATCAGGCTAAGTCAAGTGTAGCAGAATAAAAATTAAGTGCATTTACTTGAATATTTTCTTACCCATGCTTGAATGAATTTTGCAAATGTGACACTTTCTTAGGATCACCATCTTTATAGATATCCAAAAGCTAGAAGAGCTGCAAATGCAATTTGTGATATTGCATGTCATTTCACAGAAGTTGTTCTAGGTAGGAAAGTCACAGTTTAGCTAAAGAAAAATTAGATTCCCCAGTGTTTAATGGGATGAGAATTGCTTTTGAATGAAGAAAGACACTAATGGCTTTCTCATCAAGTTCAGAAAAACTATTATTAGCTCTATAAGACCACTTTTTCATTTCACAGGATGTCTTTAGACAGTTCATCTTCAGAACTGCCCTTCTCTGAAGGACAATTTTTTAATGAGAAGTTGTGATATATTAGAGTTGCACTTTCTAGCAATATGTGGGAGTTAGATGATCCCTAAGTAGTATGGAATAACTGCTGGCTTAAAGATAAATTAAACCTGGTAAACTGGAGGAGAATAATTCTATACCCTGTATAATATGGTCAACAGCAATTTCTAGCTGTACATCATGGTTTATAACATTATCTTGGAGAAAACTAACAATTGAGTTTCACAGATGTATGGCAGTACTTATTCATTTCCTGGCAACTTCATTTTAAACTTGATTATCTCACTGTGTATTCCATGACTGTGAGGCCCTTGCTTACTTGCAGTTACTTAGTTTTGAAATTGTTCTCACAAAAAAAAAAAAAAAAACACAATTATTTGACCAATATTCCAAGCCTTTATGTCTGCAGTACTTGTATTACAATGTGTCAGAGCTCAGCCAGCAGAGTGGCTACTGACTGTGCTGAGACAGGCATCTCTCGAGCTGATCTTGGCTGTATGATCCAGCAAGGGTCTATTTGAATCTTTTTTTGTGCCCTCAAACTTCTACTTCATATGGGATACAAAATTTTGCAGCCTAGAAGCACATACAATGCAGAGCCCATGGAAAAGACAAAAGTGCATTTCCACAATCTTCCTCATCCTCCAGTCTGTTTAGCCAAGCCATGGCTTTCCACTAGGTCTGTCAGAGTGACAATGGAAAATACCAGAGCAGTGTAGTACTTGAGAACACCACTCAGTGATTCTCTCTCCAGATTGCTGGGGGCAGGCAGTGAGGGCTGACTGGTGCTTGCCATTTTGCTCTCCAGCAGCTTGGTTCAGCTTGGGGTTTTTTTCAAAAGAAATGCTCTCCAAGTCATGACTCAGACGCTATGACTACTTTATTTGCAGGCAGAACCCCATCAGATTTCATCTTTGCTGTTTGCTGAGCAAAGGGATGGATGGGATTATGCAAGAGGTAACTAGAGGACACAAGGTACTGAGCTTGTCACTTCCCGGCAGAAGATCAAGTTCCTGATGCAGGGATCAATCTCCTTTGGTTCTAGTTATTTCACAAGCAGTACAATTGGATAAGAAAGGAGTTTTCTTGGTGCCAAATATCTTCCTTTGATTTGAGTTGTCACAACTGTCCCTATTCAAGGAAAAATTCTCGCAACCAGTCTCAATGTTTCAGTGTCACTAACAGCTCCTTCCTTCTGTTCCAGTTCCCTCTTTCTTATTTTGCCATTTCAGCCAGTGACTGGAATATACAGTGTGTTGTCTTGTGTCACAAAACAGTCCTATTTTGTTTGTTCCTTTGTGTAAATTGGAGTGCATCATCAGCAAACTGCTGTCATGGTGATTTTTTTGCCCAGTCATTCCAGTAACCAGTTCCACCTATTCCATCAGATTGTTTGGACAGGTAGAGATGAAAACTTTCCCGTTGGATGCTTATAGAAACTTGCAGCATCCTGTTTCATATAGGCTAGGGAGGTTTGTGAAGAAAGCCCAAACTTCCGATAAAATCAAACAAAACCAGTTTTAGCTCTTCCTTAGTTTTTTGCATCTCTTATTTCTGTTCTGCTCTCCTCCAAACACAGAAGAATTTCCAGTTACTCATTTTAAGATACTATTTGCCTTAGATCCAGAGAAATGAAAAACCTCTGCTCCTCTTTCCTGCTCTGTGGACCCAAGTGCAAAGCATTTCACACACACAAAATAAAAAGTGTTGATCTCTAAGACATAGCTGCAACTCGGTTTAAATACATAATTTTGGTTTATCTTGCTTGCTTAGCAAAGACCTGCCTTGCCTTGGTTTCTGAACTTCAGTTTTGAAAATCTTCTTCAATTTATGAATGTGGTCATTTAAGATCCAAGCTACAGAATAACTCTCAGCCAAAGAATTTAGAAAGGCTCAAAATGAATGAGATTCATAATAAACACTGATACAGAGATAGGCTGCAAGTTCTTAAAGCATATGAAGTTTTTTGGGTTTAGATAACAGATATTTTCCAAATACCAAGAGCTGAAGAGAAACTTCCCCAACAGCACAATGGCAAGGGACAGCCAGAGCAAAGCAATTCAGACAAATGACAACTTGGGAGATTTTGGAATTCATTTTCGTCCTTCGCTGGAGCAAAAACGAAAGCTCTCCTGTATTTTCACAAAGAAGATTTGTGCTAATCCCAAAACCTCTTTTTTAAATTAAAATTCTTCCCTTGCTCTTGTTTTCTTTTCAGAAATGACCAGAAAAGATGCCCTGAACGTTAGAAAAGAGGAAACATTGCCCAAGTCTTTAAACCCCTCAGCTATGTGGTGTTCACACACAGATATTTGCAAAGACAAATGCCTTTGTGTCAGCAAAAAGAAGAAACAGCAGCCTTCCCCAGCCTGAGTCCATTTTCATGCAGTTGTGAAGCACCTTGCCCCTCTGAAGGCATCAGACCCTGTCTGCTTTCTGGGTATGGGGCAGCAAATCAGAGAATCATAGAACACCCTGAGATGGAACAGACCTTCAAGGGTCATCCAGTCCAGCTCCTTGCCCGGCACGGGACAGCCCCAGGAGTCACACCCTGTGCCTGAAAGCACTGTCCAAGTGCTTCTTGAACTCTCTCAGGCTTGGGGCTGTGACTGCTTCCCCAGGGAGCCTGTTCCACCCTTTGTGCCCAGCCACCTTCTGGGTGAAGAACCTCTTCCTGAGATCCAGCCTAAACCTCCTCTGACAAAATTTCGGGCCATTCCCTCAGGTCCTGTCACTGGTCACCAGAGAGAAGAGTGGGACAATGGAGAGCAAATCCTTGGTCTCTCAGCATCAGAAGAGCTGCAAGAAAATTCCTGATTCTGGGGATTATTTGTTTCTTTCATATGCTCTACATGCCCATGGATGGATGCAGCCTCTCAGGAGCATGCAGGGGGTGGCAGCCACACACACTCCTCCAGCTGACACTTGGACCCAGGACAGTGAGCACTCAGTGCTCCAGCCAGACACTGCGCTGAGCAGCAGCACGAGCTTCAGGACATCAGAGTCCAGATAGGTCCTGACACGTGAAACAGGGCAACTGACATTCTCCATTAGCAATTTCAAGAGTAACTCACGTGTTTTCTCTCTTTGGGGTTTTGTTTCCTCATTTATTTGTTTGCCTTTGTCTTTGTTAGGATTTTGATTTCCACCCCCCCAACATTTAACACGACCGCTGATTTGGCTCCGTGACTGACAGCAGCAGCATTAAAAAGGAGATGAGACCAGCTCTGGAAAGGATTAAACAGCATGAAGCCCACAACAACTGCTTTTCAATGAGACATTCTCTGCCCAAGTGCTCCCTGCTGCTGCTGACACCAGCGCAGGGAACAAATGGATTTGACAAGGGGGAAAAAAACTGGGGAAGGGGGAGCAGCAAAAGAGGATATTTGTGCATCCACAGCCTATGTGGGAGCAGAGAGAGCCCATACACAGCACAAACCCGAAGGGGCAGGGCAGCCAGCAAAGTCATCTGAAGACCTGCGTTCACTTGTCCAGTTCTGCAGCTATCTGAGTCATAAAACTGGCCTGCACAACAGCCACAAGAACACCTTTCCATCCCATGACCACTGGACTCCTGAAATAAAAATTTCCAGAAGTTTAACACCTACCACTTAAAAATAGATTTCTATTTTGAGTGAACAATGTTCAGCCTCTCTGAAAATCAGGACTGCAGGATCTTTTCTCTTATTGTGTAATGGCTTCATTGTGCATATTTTTATATTGCTATTTTGAGGTAGATTTAAAAAGCAGTATTTCATACAAAATGGTGGAGGCCACTGCTAAATTCAGGGAACAGCTGGATTTTGTTAAATTAGCTTTTATACAGCTATTGTTGCACCATTTTTCCATCCAGCTCTTCTCAGAAACAGTGAATGAAATTGTATAAAGAACGTAATAAAATGGTCATTTTAATTTGGAATACAAAAGTATTTCTAGAAGCTGAATTAAATTTCATTAAAACTTTCAGCCAGTTAAATGAAATCATAGTACTTTGCTTCAGGCTGGTTTCAGCATTTAATGTAAAATTGTTCCAAGTATTTAATATCTATTTCATCTGCTTTTATCTTTTCATTTTGAACAATTCTTTTAATTTTGAACATTCTAAGGTTTTAAAATGGGAAACCTTTCTATGTTTGCATTTTGGTGATTTGAGGGATCTCTCCAGTGAACTGATGAAATCCTGGAATGAATTGCACTTTACCTGTTAGTAAAATCCAGGGATCAAACACAGTCTTAACTCTTGCAATACATCACTGCATAGCCTCTGCAAGATACCCATATGCTTTCCTGGAAATATAAGCTTCAATACCAAAGTTAGTGATACTTTAAACTCATGTAATAATTAAGACTAGGTATACTACAGCTAAAAAGATGCAGCTAAGATTGGTATGTGATAAAAACCACTCTGCATGGCCATAAAGAAGCAGAGAGAGATGTGCTGGGGGGAACACCAAATAATAACCTGCCAGGCTTTTCCAGTGTCCATCACAGAGCCATCAACCCATCAAAGATTGTCCATCTCCACAAGCACAGAGGAGCACAGGGGCAAGTGGAAACGCAAATTAAGGACCCAGAGGAAGGGACAGACATGGCAGCCCCAACAGCCAGCCATGAAAACCCCCACAATGAGTCAATGCTGAAGTATCTCTCAGACTGCTGGTGTTTGCTGCCTGAGAGTGCCAGACACAACATGGGACACAGAAGAAGAGATTGCACAGGGCTTACTATGGGATGTTTAGGAATTAAAGACCCAGTTGCTCACCAGAGTGAGCAAAATCAAGTGCCAGCCTCTGTGTTGGAATCAGAGCTGAGAGGCCTGTGTATCCATGGTGTTACTGAGATGGGACTGGGATCCAGGGGTACCTAAATACATGCATATCTTTCCACTAGCATCACTCCATCCTGCTTACACAGAGAGGAGCTGAGGATGAGGCCCCTCACTGAGTGTTTGTGCGAGTCCTCAGTGTTTCTGTTGGTGTCAGTCTGTTTGGCTGGCTATGTATGTGTATATTCATGACTCTTCATAGTGCACATGCCTACCAGAAACACATTCTAGTTGTGAAACTTGCTGATGGTTGTACCTGGGGGAAAAGTGCTATGCCAGACTAATATCCATTGGGCTGTCAAATATGTCCCAGCTCCCCTAACAGGGAGCATTTATCAAAACCTTTAATAACAGAACGGGACAAAACCTGGATCATCTGCTGATAATTTTCCCATATTTTCATGATTTATATTGAATGAAATTATATTTGGCATCCACATGTGTTCCATCCTAAAGAGAAAACTTCCAGAATCCTGGAAATAATAATCATTCACCTGTTATTTGCACTGTGAGTCTAGTCCCCAAACCATTGTTTTTCTGTAGTATATTTAGAAATAGAAGTGGAAAACTTTAGAGAACTGTTCAGTCTAAAAGTAATTTAATTTTATTTTGCCTCCTCCCATTAGATTTTATTCCATGCTGTATTTAAATATCTTCTCTCAAATTGGACCAGTTACCAACCCAGTTTTGTAAAACCAAAGTAGCATTTAGCACTGCTGCAAAAGTTCATGTTCTAGCCACACACGTCTTAGAAGAGCTGGTGGTATCCAGCTTTATAACACAACCTTTTTCCCCCCAGGAAAGCCAATTACTCTATTATGTCTTCAGAAATAGTAGTTGAGTTCACCCTGTCTTTGTGAAATGTGCTTGGTACTCAATCAGTTTAATCCCCACTGGGCTACACTCTATAAGCAATAGAGCTACATTATTGCTGGGGGAAAACACAGGGCTACAGGTGAAGCCTCCTCCAGAAATTCTTGGAAGCAGCATGAACCTGTGAAGTGTTTGAGCTCTGCCCAGGTGATTGATGAACTGGAGGTTTCTGGATGCTGTGTTGATGTTCACCAGGCTTTCATTGGCACAATTCAAAAAGAAAGAAGAAGCAAAAGAGATTTTCCTATTCTGCTAGTGAAGTTCTCTATTTTGCGCCTGCTGCAGTGTTTTCAAATGCTTAGGACAGAAGCAAAATAACACATTTTCAGTTCCCAAATTGGCATGACAGGCTTTTGTTCTTAGTTATGTCTTTACCATATTCTCTTAGATTCATCCATTTTCCTTCGGGAGATATCCCTAAGGATATCCCCGTGCTTTCCTCCAGTGTTCCAAAATGGGAGATAAACAGTGAATTAATAGCCACAGCATAAGGATCTGCAATTTGTCTGTTCTGAACAAAAGCAACATTATTTTCAACTCTCTGCATATTTTCACTCTAATTTTTAATCTGTCAAGTTGGTGGGCTTACTTCATCTTTCATCTTTCAGATACAAATATCCCTCCCAAGTATGATTTAGCCACTTATTCAGAAATCAAGATAGAATGTGAGTACAGTAAACTGAAGTTACTGATGTGGGCTGGTGTAACTGAAAACTGTGCACACTTGTTACATCCACAGTAAAGAAGAACGTGACTAAGAAGACTGAATTTCACTCACAACATTAAAAGGGAAAGTGCTGAAAGTCTTGGACCTGATGAGACAAACTGGGGTCTCTTGGTGGTTGTCTGAGGTCCAAACCTCTCAGGCACAGTTTGTGCTGATGATAGTACAGGTCAAGAGCAGAATTTCAAGGTCAGGGCCTGCAGCCCACATCTGCTATGGTGTAGCCCAAAAGCCAGCTGTGAGGCTACAAATTTTTCCATTAAAATATCAGCATTATCCATTATCCAGTGTGATGGTGTCTGAGATTTTGTGTGTGCCGTTGGTGCTGGGACTACAGAGTTATGATATGTAATGGTTAAATAGGTCTGGACAGATGATGCTTTCATTATCCCACAGGAGTTTTTGAACTTTTGATGTTTCTTTTGAGCCCATTTCAGAAAGAAAAACAAGTTCAATGATTTTCATTCACAGCCAGCAAAAAGAACAAATTTTTCTCAGCTCACTAAGATTTTGTTTGTTTTACCTTTCTGCTCTTTTTACCTTTCCAGGGGATGACTATAACTATCACTTTGGAATAAAGAGTTCTTTAAAAAAAAAGACCTGGTCTGACCATCTGACTTTTCCATCTTCTCTACCACAGAGGAGCAACAGTCAACACAGAGCTCTTCTCACCACTTGTGTTTGCTAACTGCACATTGGGCTCAAAATTCCAAATGCCACCAATGAATCAGAAACTGTAGACTCTTCAGGATAAAAGCAGTTGGATAAGACGTGCCCACAGCCCCACAGACACTTCTATAATGACTTACTGAAAACCCAGAAAATAATATTCTCTTTAAGATTTTCATTTTTGCAACTACCTCAAATTCTCTACCTTTAAAGATGTCTTTTATGCCCTGTCTTCCTCTCTGATCTTTCGTAGACCATAATACTTACTTTTTCTTATATGAAACATTTTTATGTGCAACAGCCACCTCTGCCTGCTCCTTCTACACTTTAACTAACCATCTATTGAATCAATGAGGAAAATCAATGCAGAATTTACTTCCTCCATGTCTATAAGAGCTTCATCTTATACATATGTGCTAGTATGTAATTATTTCTTCTTCCCTTTCCACTCACTCTCAGTGACTTCTATGAAAACCTGTTGAAAGATGCACATTTGCTTTCCCTGAGGGAGTCACACTAGAGCTACCCATTCAGCAGATCTGAAATGCAAAAGCCTTAAATTATGTACATGCCATCCCAAATATCCATGAGATTAGAAACATGACCTTGTCACAAAAAAATGGATTAAGGCTGTTTTTTTTTCCTGTATTTATATTTCAAAGGAGATTAATCTGGTTTCAACTTTTGATATAATCTCTGTCTGAGTACCAAAGCCTGAATAAAATAAGCACAGCAATATATCGCAAAAAGACTTTTTTGTAAGAACAATTTTGCTTGGAAAAAGAAAAAAGAAAATAGAAATCCTTTCTAGAAACAATCTTATCTTGAAATGAACACAACCAAAAGGTCCTGTAGCTATCAGTTTTTATGACAAAAATAAACTGAGGAAGAGAAGTTATATTCAGTCTACTTGCTTCATGGTAGCTTGAAAGAGCATACAGTCATGTTTTACTCCTTTATTCCTTAGTATTGATAAGTGATGGAGAAACACAGTGGGATTGGAGTCTTTACACAGGAAAATCCCTACATTGTGGTTTTAGAGCAACCAGCACAGCAGGTATTCTTACTCAGCTGTGGATTGCTCAAGTCCCACGCCTGCTGTTGCTCTTCACCCCAGGAGTTCTGAGCTCAACCCCCAATGTTGTAACACCACAGATAGGGATTCCCCTGTACAAACACCAAAGGTGCCCCTCTCAGTTGCTTCCATCATCACCAAGTGGGTCTCAGTTTATCTTTTTATCAGTATCAGCAGGGAATATCTTGTTAGAGCATGAGAGAAAGTGCTTACTGAAGCCAAAGTCTTTCCAACATCTGTTTCATCTTCTGTCTTAAAACAAAGGCCAGCACTATCAAATTTGTCACTGTTCACCAGCTTGGCATGGTCTTCAGAGAGCCATTCCCTGACATTTACTGATCTATCAGCTATATGCCCATTAATTTCATTTATTATTTTTTCACTTCTGCTAAGCAAAAAGATACATTAATTTTCCATCTCTTGGTATTCAATTTCTCCACAGTT
>WBNO01018720.1:10684-60018 GCA_013400575.1 Peucedramus taeniatus
CTTATGTAGGTGTTTGAGTATTTACAGGGTTGGCCTGGTGACTTGCAGGAGCCATCTGTCATCCCCATGGTGTGCCACAGCTCATGCTATACAGTGCTAGTCTGTTAGCACTCAGCTGTCAGAAGAACCAGACCTCTGTCAGTTCTTCACCTTCAAATGAGTGCTGGAAAATGCACAGCATGGGGGTAAAATGTACACTGAGAAATTAAAACAGTTGAATCACAAAGCACTTGAATGACCAAACACAGCTGGAGCTTTCCGAAAACTCGAAGGAAGCATAGAAGTTTGATGATAATGTTGAGGCCACCATCACCACACCTTTCTGAATGAACAAAGAAATCCCTTTAGCAAGATCCTTGTAAAATCCCTGTAATGGTGAGCAGTGCAAGGAAAATGGTGCTTGCTTTTGCTGACTGAACCAAGAACTTGAGGTTCATTCCTGTAAAAACTGGGAAGGACATGGGATACAAAGCTTAATACAGAACTTAGGAAATGGAAGGAGGAAGTTTAGGCACAACTCTTCCAAGACACACTGACACCAAAAGAGAAGCAAATTGCCTGTAGATATCTCCAGGATGGTTGTTTGCACAGCTGCCAGATGAGGGTGTATGCAGAAATGGAAACCAGGGGTTTGTGTTGTGGCTGCACTAAAGAAAACTGAGTCTCTTCTGTTGAGCAGGGCAAGGAAGGTTTGACACAGAGAAAGATCCAGCGCAGGTGTATTTTGAAGTGCAAGACTGAGCTTGGAGCTCCCTTCACACAGATGCAGAGTATGCTTGCATTTACCCCAAGCTATAGGTAATCCCAACAATAAGGAATACTGAAGAAATGTTTCATCAAACCCGGATCAGTTTTTCAGTGCTATGAGTGCTTGCCAGCTTTTCAACTCAATACCAGGAAAAAACGCAGTCATTTCCCATTAAACACTACAGATTAAATCTGCCACTCAGGGGGCATGGTATGAAATTTAACACTATTCCAGAGTGTGTCAACTCTCCTTAAGTCACAGTAAGCAACTGGGAGGGAGGATGTTGTTTTTTTTTTTTCTTCTTGTTTCAATACCAAACTCAACAGGAGACTTTCAACATTTTGAAGGAACAGAAAATCAAAGACCTGGAGGAGAACTATATGCAAAGTTCATCCTTTGCAAATGTGTCACAGGGATACAGTCAAAGCACATTGTCCTCAAAAGCAAGAAATAATTTATTTTAAGGGAATTTGTGCATCTTTAAAGGAACAGGATAACTTCTACTGTAACTGTTATACACTCTCTGATGATTTTAATACAATCTTTTCATAACCAAATTTTCAAGCACATTTAAACTTAGTATCATTCACAATTGAAAAGTTCAGTTTGCATTTACAGTCACAAGTGTCAGCCAATGACGAATCCTGGCCATGCAAATATTCAGAAGGGATAGAATGTTCTGTCAATGTGTGAAGAGAGGACAGGGCACAATAGAACAAAAGATGACTCTCTATTTCTTCATTTCCTTCTTTAAATATAGAACTGGAAGTCCCAGTCTCAGTCTTTATCAGTTAATTAGAGATTTTTAAATGTAAATTCATTTTATTCTTCCTATATTCTTCTATCAAGGTTACATGTAATGCCTAATACATCTGATAAATTACCTGCAACACTGATAAAAGATCAAACAGATCCAGAGTTCATAGGAATATTTACAGAAATATGCTATAAATGGAGGAAGAGTGATGTATTCAATGAAATAAAGCCTTTTAGCAACACTTCTTTGATCTGTCTGTATCTGAGCCCTCTCACTGCAACTTTTCTTGAAAATTAAAAGTTAATTTTACATCAAAGAATGCAATGTTATTGAAAATTATATAAAAGTTTATCTTAGGTTAAAAAAATTATCCAAAACAGGCACAAATAAAAGATTAATGAAGAGGATTCTGCTGATTTTTCATGGAACTTTATTTCACTTGTAGAAATTTGAAAGACAAACTGAAAAGAACAGAAGATAACATCATTTATTCTTTTTTAAATGCTTTCATTTTAAAAATATACTTGGAACAAGATTATTTTTTTCAAGCTGTGCAATTGTTACATGATTTTTTTGTTTGAGTTGTTGTTTTTTTTTCTTTGTAAACTGCATCCTTTTATTGTTGTTTCAGATGAGATCAGAAATTCCTCAGCTCAGTCTGCAAGCTGTTACAGCACTCAGCAATGACACAGCAGGTTGTCAGCACTGGTCTTGGTCTGAGGTCTAGAGGTAATGCTGTAGGAGTAAAAATTGTGTAAAATAGGCATTATGCAATAGGTCTGGCAAGACCATGAGCAAGAGATGTGGATACAATTCTGCTGCAGTAAGTTTCAGGGACATGAGAGAAGCTATGACAGAAGGGAGCTGTATTCAATAAAAGGATAAAAGTACATAGGTTGCTATAAGAATTACTTTGAGGTTTTGGTAGAGGAAAAGCAAGTTTTACTCAGATAAGACTCTACACTGCTTACATACTAGGAGAAACCTCTATCATCATCTGTGACTGCTGCTTGTGTTAGATATTAGAAAGAAGGGATGGATCAATGGACTAGCCAATGACCTTCCTGCCTCCATCAGCAATTCAACTCCACTATCCTGCCTTTCACCCATTGTATGAAAGAAATTGGCACTACACTATGACAGGAATAAGTCATCAAGGTTCATCGGGACGCAATCTGTCGGTGATAAAAACATCATTGATCCTGGGCCCTTTTTTATTCCCTTCAGAACTGGAACTCTATAAATCCTTTCGAAGGGAAAGTGCATCTCAGTGCCCACAAATGACAGTATTTCTGTTATTTTCCATCAGCTTGAATGAAGATCACACATGCAAGCAGCCAATCTTAAGGAATGAATCATTATTCCAATATAGGAAGCCACCTTGGGATATGGTTTTCTCATTCCTAGACTGACTCAACATCTGTTCTAATTAGATATTCTGCATTTGTTCTGATTTGTGCTTGGTTACATATTCATTCCAAGAGGAAGAGGCACCTGGGTTTACATGCATACATAAAGAATCATCTTTATATGAACATTTAGAGCATGGGAAGAGATGAGCTTTCATATTAAAGAAATTGTATTAAAACTTAATAATCTGAATAAGCTATTGAAAGGAAAGTAACCATAATGCACCAAAGGCATCTCTTCTGTTGACAATTATAAAGCTGTCTACTGCAACTCCAGCACTTTTTGTCCAGTGCCATTCTCTTACTGTGCTGCACTTTAACCACATGGCCAAGTAACTGATGACCCCTTATCTTATGATTATTTATGGTCTAAAATGGCAATAGAGAAAACCAGCAAAGAATTTAGCAATTTGGGTGTTTTCATCACCTTAGGGAGCATGAAAATGACAATGTGAGCAGTAGAAGCCAAACTCCAGCATGCTGACAAAGGAGTGGAATAGAGGAACATCTTCATTCACTCCTGCAGCCAGAAGAGAGCAGGATGGTTTCCATCCCTGGGCATCCTGAGCCATCCCTGGGACTGCACAGCCAACTCTGCCTCCCTAAGTGCTAAGGCAAGCTGCCAATGAGATGAAGTCAAAAAGTAACACTGAAAGCTGAATCTCTACCTGGAGTTAATCTTTACAATAATGTCTGTGATGGCATTTCCATTCTTTGAACTATATGGAAATGATACAGAGATAATCTTTGATGAAGGGACATAGTGACTTCATTGAAACATAATTCATGCAGCAGTTAGTGAAGAAAAATCTGATGTTCATGAAATCACTTGAAACACTTGGAAGCACTGATTTAAGCCCTTCACTTTCAATCTCTAGGAGAAAAATGATACCAAGAGCTCTCCAGGCAGTTTCACCTCTCTGAACTGGCTGGATGAGAAATTGACAACGTTTTTTATAGTTGGTCACGGTTGATTTAGCCAGGAACAGAGAATCAAATAAGCAAATCAATAAATTATGGCAACTGGATGAAAAATACCTCTTTGGATCACTATAGATACATTACCTGTAGTTGAAGTTAAACCATACCTGACCTTAAACTGATGGGAAAAAATTAAAATTATCTTTTGGGCCATTTCTTATGGTTTTCCTTTGCAACTAACCAATGTACTTTCTGCAAGAAGGTACATGACTGGGTTTGCAGCTTTCTATCAATCTTCTGATTCCCATCTATCAACCCTTACTAGTGATGGCAAAATTCCACAGAATTTTAGCAAATTGTCCATGCTAAATATGCCATGTGGCTGAGTGGTAGATCCCAGAGGGCTGTGATCAATGGCACAGGGGTTCCTTGAAGGCCTGTCACCAGTGGAAACCCCCAGGGATCTATAGTGAGCCCAGTATTGTTTAACTTATTCATCAATACCTTGGATGAAGGGGCATGTGCCTCCTCAGCAAGTTCACAGATGATGGGTTGAAGGATGGAGAAGAAGCGTGTCAGTCCAGGGAAAACATTGGGAATAAGCCAGAGAGGTTGTCGGGTTGTGGCCAGAACAAAGATTTAATTGGCAGGATATGGCAGAATGATACACATGACTAATAAATCCCTATAAATGGATACAAATTAATGCAAATGGCCTGTTCTGGAAAAACAGGCAAGACAATAGAGAGGAAATGTTGGATAAATTAAAGACAGAGTATCCAGGCTGCTTTGGTAGGTGTTGGTTACAAACCAGAACACCAGGCAGAGCAGAATCCTCCAGAGCACAAACTGTGGTCCCCCCAGAGCATTTTAGCTAATCAAATGCCAGATGCAAAAGGGACACAGTAGGACACAGTCTGTCAGGGTCATGACATGCATCATATGCACACTTTCTGCATGGAACCTCGCTGAAAATCCAACCAGGTCTGAATGTAGGTGATTTGCAGAAAAATCAACAGTAATAGAAACGTGACCACCTGTTCATGTCATGACTGAAAACTGAATATTTTAACCGAATTTATTTTTTTCATAGAAATATCAGATAATTCTTCAGACTTTCATACTGACATCTAGTATTTTCCATGAAGATGTATAATTTTGTAAAATGAGTATGTGTAAGTGTGAAAAGGCAATGAGAACAAAAAGTGGAGTTTTGCTTAACAGAACACAAACCTAATAATTATTGCTAATATTCATTTGTGATGCGTATCACACTGAGCTGCCAAAGAAAACTCTTGCTGCCCTGCAATGCTGAAATGCTTTCCACCAAGATCTGAGTAATTTTGCCTGTCAAGAAAACAATCAGCATGCTTTATTCCATAGCCTGGTTCCATCACCATCTCTCATTCTTCTTCAAGGGGCAGAATCCACTCTCTGCTTAACTTTCCCATAAATACCTGCTTAGCATTTCTGTTAAATACCACAGGTTGTTACCATGTGCAATTAGCAATCTTTGGCTAAGTGAGGAACCTTATGCATGTTTCAGACTGGCTGACAGGTGACAGATTTACTTCCCACATCCACACCTTGTTATGAAGCACAACTCCCCCACTGAAGACTGACAGCTGCCTGCATTTACAAAGCCAAAGCCCCGCTCAGACTGATTGGTACCAACACACCAGGCAAGATTGGGAAAATGTTCCTATTGCTTCATACACCCACACTGTAGGTGATAAAGCTGGCCTGGTGATCAGGTTTTTCACACTGCCACAAGCAATTTTCTGGATTCAATATCCAGAGTTCCTAGACCAATTCACTGTTAATTCTGTAGGCTGCTTTGGGCTTTTTCCCTGCAAAAGCTTAACAAGACACCATTTGCTGAACATTTCATGGCTTCTTACTCCTTCCTACCATTTGTGACATGGAAAGGTTTATCTCCATTTACAGCATTAAAAATAGGCTTTTGTAGCTCAATGGCTGTTTCAGCAGAGGTCAGTTCATCTCAAAGACTTTCTGATGAGCTGTGTACTTGCCCTGGTATAGAAAGAGTCCCCACATGACTGAGCTAAGTGAGCCACAGGACTAGCTGGAGTGACATGTAGAAGAAGCAATTTCATTCAGTGCTGCCTACTCCACAAGATAAAGGATTGCCATAAAAAGACCTTTATCAAGGGTTTTCAATTACTGCCTTGGTTCTGATTACGTGTCTTCTTGCACCATATAGGATAAGACCATTAGGGGCTTCAAAGCATGAGAGGAGCTTGCCTGGGGTAAAATGAGGATGAAATCAATCATCCAAAGTTGATAGTTAAAGAAATTTTTTGGATGTAAATTAAGGTGATATTTAAAACATTTACCATATCTTCTTGTCCAGGATATAGTTCTTCTCCTTTTTTTTCTTGGCCACGAATCACATTGAGTTAAATCTCACCCTTGCAAGTAGGCTCCTGGAAACAAGTGGAAATATCCAGCAAGGTGTTAATCACTGACAGAAAGAGCACCAGATTTTGGAGAAGATACTACTGACTTGTGAAAAACTTTTCTTTTTTAATTGTCAACAAGAAAATTGGCAGTACTGTGTCCAGGATGAATGGACAGTCAGTCATCCCAAGGGGAGCACAATCTAGCCTCATTTGGGGTTTAATCTGTGCTGCAGGAGAAAGGGGAGGCAGTTTGAGCTGCTGAAATTGCTTCTCCTGACTGGAGGGAGGGATGTACCTTGAGACCTGCCAATGGGAGTCGAGTCATTGAACATGGGCTGGTCTTAATCCACAGACTGTGTAAATAACTTCAGCAACCCTACATGCAACTCACTCCACGTATGCGGTGGAAGATGATAACTTTACCCAAGGGAAGATGAGAACTTTACCCAGTCTTTGTGGAGATTATTCTGCTCTGACTGAGGAAGATCCAAGGAGCACTGGAAGTTTAAAGGACTTGTAATGAACAGACTGGGAATATGTTACTCAACATAGAAAAGAGATTGAGCAAAATGAGGAAAGACTCAGACATAAAAGTGTATTTCTGTGGATTGTGAACTACTTACAAAAAAGGGTATAGGGCTAGTTGATATTTGAATGCAAATCAAATCGCTTCAGATCAAGAAATGAATCAGTGAAGTGGCACACAATCTGCCTGTCTGTGCTCATATACATGGTAGGAATATTTTTGAGGGAAAATCCCATTTGCCAGTGGGATTTGCAATTTCTTGAGAAAATAGAACTGTTTAGGAAACAGGCCTACTCAGACCAGCTAATGTGTGCCCAGAATCCATTAGGCAACATCATTTCTTGTTTTGACAGAATTTGATTTCATTTAAATTGTTAAATTAATGCAAACCCCTATGTTCCATTATCATTGAATAAATCCACAGCAAATATTTTTAATTAAATTATACGGAGATTAAAATACCTTAGAGATGATATAATTATGCCTCAGCATTTGGCATGTGCACATGGGGATTTAAGAAAGTGCTGAAAAAAGCAGGCAGGAAATCTTTCAGCTCTTTGATGAATAAGAATATGTTCTGCAAAGTGGATGAAGTTCTCAAAACTATTAGACAACTCAGATTGTGAAAATTAAAATTCATAGGGATTCCACAATAGAGCTGAAAATAGGCAATCTGAACAAAGAGCTTCCTTTCTAGCAAGTTTCCATTTTTATAATTTAAATTATAAAAGGTTCTCCTAATTCTGAGGAAAACTTTCAAAAACACCTAAGCACGAGTTTCTGTTTTTCCAGCTATTTATGCAAATCTATACTGACAATATATAGCCCTGTCATATATAATACTTTTGAAAAATGGGTTTAGCCCAGCTCCTGTTAGTGTAGAAGGTGAGCCCAGTGAAAGTTGATCTGGTTGCTTAAGATGGACTTTGGTGTACTGCAAGAGCAGCTGTATGAACTGTAGCAAACTTTCTCATGCACAGACAGCCAAAAATTTGAAACTTTACATTTTCTATTGACTCAAAAGGGAAGACCAAGGACAGCCCCTAGGCAGAGTCTGTCTTTAGCTGAGTTTTATTTAAGAGCTTTCTCTTTGGGAAAAAATTTGCTGCTGTGATGTCTAAGCCAGCTGCCCGAAGAAGGCACAGGTCCCTTTCGCTGTCTCCTGAGGTTCCTTCTGGAAGACCCTGTGGATCAGCACCAGCCCTGCACTGGAAGGTGCTGTTTGCAAGGTTGAGGTCAGTGAGGAGGGACAGATGTCATCCACTAATTGGCACTGAGTGTGTTGGAGAATAATGTTTATATTGCCTCCACAAGCAAACAGAAACCCAGGAAACTGATCCCTTTTTGCCAATCCTAAGGCAGAGGTTGTGCTCTCTCCAGCTAGTGGGTCTATTAGTGCTGGGGGCATGAGCCAGAGGGACAACAAAGGCCATCATAACATACTTCAGCTCTGAAGCCTTTATGGGAAGGGCACCCTGAGCCATCAGTGAGCTGCTGGGATCTGGTGGGAAAAAGCAGTGCTGTACAGGCTGGGAAAGCTGCCTCTGGTGCACTGCTGATAACACACAGGATCTTCCCTCACTTGACCCCAGTGTCCTCCACTCATCTGCTGGCAGGTGGTGAGAAAAAACAATGGATTCTCTTAATACAGGGTATTGCAGCAGAGTTCTGGGCTGAGCAAACATCAGGCTGTGGGGGCAAGAGTTACCCTGGGGGTGTCTCACAGAGAGACAAGTGGAGGCTGGCAGCCTCCACTGCAATATTCGAGGTTTCTTGCTTTTCTAATAAAGAATCACCAGGCAGGAATTAATACCCTGGGACTTACCCTGAAGACCACGAGTTGCAAAGCTAGTGCAATATGTGTGCTGTAAGAGAGAAGGAGAGTACAGCTCAGAAGTACCAAAAATTATGATTGCGTTTCAGGGTTCACCCAAGTGTATGATCACAGGAAAAATGGGAAAGAAATGCACTCCAGATTTTAAGATTATAAATGTTCCATTAAACCATGAGAATTTACTTCAGCAGAATAATATCACTGGCTAACTGCTAAGACATTCTTATATTACGTAAGGAAATCACTATTCATAACCAGCAGGAGTCGTTAAGGGTCTCTGCATGCAGCCCACTGGCATGACTGCTTTGGTCTCACTAAAATCATATTTCAAATGTTCATTTCACTGGTGTTTCTTCTGAAGGTAGAGAAAAATATAATACTCATCAAAGGTTCCTTTATCATTGCCAAGGCACAAAGGCATCTTCAATTCTGTTCTTGCTAAGCTGAAATTTAACACAGAATTATCATCTGCAATGAGACTCAGTGATTAATTGCCTTAGTACATCCCTAGCCAGAACCCCTGTGGTCAAACTTCTTATGAAATGAGTACCAATAGCTGCTTTGAAATTATAATCAGTGACTGATGGCTTGAAAGATAACATAAACTCTTCATGTAGAACTTCAGAATATACTTTTGTAGAAGGAAAGATCATCATTTTCAAGTGACATTGAAACATGAAAACTACTAAGAAAATGTGCCACATTCATTCTCTTCACTTTGGGAACTTATTTCAGTGTCCTCTTTCCATATAAAACAGGACAAAAATGTATAAGCCTACAATTTGAATCTGTTCATGAAGAGCAACACCAGATGACCATTGCTTTCTGGAAAAAATCAGACCACATATTTCATCCAAGCAAAGGTACATATATACTTGCTGATGCGAAAGTTTATTGAAAATATCTACAGGAACTGCAAATGAAGGGATCTCAGTTGAGATGCCCTGGGAAACCATCCCAAATAAGCAGTGGTCCATGTGGCCAAGTTTCTTTTAGTCAACAGAAAACACCAGAGCTGTAACAGCAGCTCTAGGACAGTGGAGGAGAGAAGATAAAACAATTCACCACAGACACAAGTGTGCCCTTTATTAGTGCTCACATCATGTTTGTGCCCCCACTAAAAAAAATTAATAAATATGAGAAAAGCTATTGCATTTTTCTGATTTGGTAACTGCAAATAGTTTGACCAGTAGGGCACAACCAGGAGGGCTTACACTTTGCTCCTGATGAGTCCAGCACAGAGCCTTCTGAAAGCAATATAAATTTTCTATCATCGTTGGTGGGTTTGATTTCAGACTTCCTCAGGGCTATGCAATGTGCCAGTTAGTGAACACAGCCAAAAAAGAGAAAATTAAAGTGCATTACCAGAAAACTTGAATCAAAGCATCAATCAATTATTTGATTACTGATCAAAAATTGATTTCTTCATAGTAGAAAATGTTAGTTCCAGTTGCACAGTATTGCTAGCCACTCAATTTTTATTGAAATTTATTAATAACTTCAAATATAAGGTTCACAAGAATTTACAGTTTCATCAAGAATAATGAATCAAATTTTGAAGTTTCTGGTGTAAGGAGAACAAAGTTTTTTTGCATTATAGGTAAAGAAATTAAATATCAAAGAATTCTTTTCATCTAGAATTAAACAAATAGTTACAATGTATAAAAAACCTATATATATAAAATATTTTAAAATCCTATAAAATTAGCTTCACAATTTGAAAAAAAATATACATTTTAATTAATTTTAAAATGTTTTATTTTGAATGTGTCCTTTAAAGATTTATCTTAGCATTGACTGAACCATAAAGTCAAAAATACAATTTCAGCAAAATGAAAAAACTTTTAATTTTTAAAACATCTGAGGAGAATAATCTCATTATTTTGAAAATAAATCACAGGTGTGAAATACATAAAAACTGCTATTTCCTTGTGAAGTGTTGTGAATGAAAAGAAATTATATTTTACAATACATTAAACATTGCTTCAGAAAAGTCAGGACTTTTCAGGGCAGATGGAAATGTAGTGACACAGTGTGAGGAGTGGAAGTCAGGGGGCAAGAAAATTCTCAATTGCTGAAAGTTTTATTCTGAATCTGTGTTAGTTTCTTTAGGGCTATTCAACTGTGAATTTACCATACTTTTTGGTCCATGTCCATGATAGAATTGGCTCTGTATTGCCACTTTGTCAGATAGGAAGTGGACCCTCTATTCCATTAACCTCTGAATCACAGCTCTGTCTTCACAGGTAAGGCAATAACTGGCGCCCAGGCTTGCTCAATGCTGAAGTTAATAAAGCTATTTGCAAATGGTCAGATGACAGTGACAAATGTCCAAGTCGACTTCAAGTGCTTCCAGAACTTCCTGATTCTGTGCTGGAGGCAATCCCATCCTCCCACAGGGAGGCTGAATGGGAGAAATCAGCTCAGAACACAGACCAGCACAGTTGCAGCTCAAGTGATGGCACTGGGCCACTCAAGTGGCTGGAAGGGCAAGTGGCAGCAAGTTCATGAGCCCAAAATCCCCTCTGCTGTCACTGAAAGATCAAGTCTCACCTTATTGTAGGTGTATGCAGAGCATAAGCTCCCCTGTCCTTTGCACCCTCCGTGGAGCCTCCACTGACCCCAGCGAAGAGAAAGAGGGCTCATTTCCCCCTTTCTCCCCTGCCCTCTGCCACACTCTTTGCCATCTCCAGTAAGGAAAATTCACACAGGAAGAGGCAAGAGTAGCTCCAGGAAGATCTCTGTCCATAAACAGAGTGCCAGAACCAACAAAAATGCTGATCAATGTCATTGACAAAGGTTGCTCTCATGCTTACAACTGGACCAGGGCACTCTCTGGACTGAGCCCTAACACACAGGCAGGCCTACCCAGGGATCTGTAGCCACACATTTCTTGTTGCCCAGTTCAGAAAAAAAGGCACAAGGTCTTGCCTGTGTGTGGTAATAGCCCAGACAAGCAAACATAAACTCCAGATTTCCTAGCTGTGACAGATAAGAAGGAAATTACCAACCCTTTCCAAATGAAGCAAAAGAGCTGGTCCGACAGGACTAGCACTGGTCTAACAAGAAAACTGTAGAAAACATTCCTTCAGCTTTTCTTTTCCCAGTTGATTTGATATTTTGCCTTTTTATTTCAACATCTGCAGAACCCTTATCCCATTGAACAGTACTAAGATCACAGCCATTCCACTGACTGTTTACATTTTACAGTCAAACACAGCTTTTATTTTTACCCTGTCTGAGAAGAAGCATGATAATACATGTTAAAGTTGGATTTGTGACACCAGCAGAAAGATTTGATAACTGTTTACAATTCCAGCTGGGCAATTAAACAGTGTTAATTTTTGGAATCCCACTTCACTCAATAATATAATAGGCACTTTTCTGATTAATAAGAAATTAGACTATGCATAAACTCTCTGCTGGATGCTAAAAGCTTTGTTATGACAAAAGTCTTTCACTGTGTGACAATTAAGGCATGCATCTAGCTTCCTAGTTTCCAAATTTTTCCATGAATTGATGTGCTCCTTTGTCGTCACAGCATCCACAGAAAATGCGTAATATCTCGTCACAGACACCTGCTCTGTTCAACTCAAATAAAAGGCTATATGAAAAGAGATGTTCCTCAAACACTGTTTCTAAAATATGAAAGCCTTGAAAACCGATTTAACCACAATAAAGGGCAGAATTTAGAATTAGAATTAGACTTTCTGTCTAACATTAATTTGTCTTTGTTTTAACTAGTTTTGGTCTTCATGAACTAGATGATCTTACTCCTTACGTAATTTTCTCCTGTATGCAGGCAGTGCTGAACACAGACAGAAGAAACATTAGGCAGTGATGATACTCTCCATGCCCAGCCATGGCTGAAGTGAATTTTGCCACTGAGTTTAGTGGATGGGCTAAAAGGTAGAGCTGATTTTTCATAAAATAATTACTTAGGCCCACATGTTATAAAGGTTCAAATGGCTCTAGTTCTTAATTTGGAAAACAGTCTGTTATTTAGCTTAGAGTCCTTTTCCTAGAACAATGAAATCTAAGGAGGTATTTCCCTTTTCTTATATCTCAAGAGGAGCGAGAGAAAAGATATATGGAAAAACTGTAGGTATTTCAAAACTGTTAGGAAATCAACATTCAGAAAAAATCATACAAGTTCCCCAAGTTAAAATGTTTTTTCTTCTTTAGTATCCTCTTTAAAAAATGTTGACTGTATCATTTCTTCTCAAGCTCCCAGAAGAACTGAATCTTGAAATTGCCCCAAGAAAGAGGACAGCGTAATGTTCAATTATCACCATTACGAGTTTTCAGGTTCCTTCTGGCTTAATTAAAATTCTCCTAAATTAGTCAGCAAAAATTTTGCTACAAGGCCATGGACTCACATCACAAGCAAAGTTTCAAGCATTCCTAATATAAAGAGCTTGAGATGAAATCCAGTTCTTGAAGCAAGAATTCAACAAAACCTTTTTTTATGTCTCAGAAGCTTTGTTAATGAAAAAGGTGATATATGCCCTTTTTATTAGAATTGTTAGTGCTTTCAATTAAACTTGAAAATTCTAAAATTCCTGTGATAAGTTCAAACAAAAAAATACCCAGCAGCCTCATGACTGCAGTATCCATAAGATGGGTCAGGTATTGTGTATCAGTATTGATCCATCTATTTTATCTTGAGATCCCACCAACTAACCCAGTATTTTTAATATCTGTGCCAGTTTACAACTCCTGTGTGTGGTCCTGTCCCTGTTCCTGTTGCTCTTTGCCATCATGGTACAAGAACCACTGAGGCAAGAGAGGTAATCATATTAACATGATTTAGGTAAATCCCAGAAGAAAAATGTGAGATAAAATTTGCTAATATCTCATAAAATATTATCATATGACAGACAAAAATAACATTTCAATACACTAAGTACTAGGTTTTCACTTTTTTTTCAGTGGGGAAAAAACAAACATTATTGGTTGACTCATGTTTTCCTAATTATCTGCATTACAGGCATCCAAGATTTTCATACCCCACTGTTCCTGCCAAATTAAAAGGAAAGTATATATACATATATATATATATACACATAATACATACATTATATATACTAGATTATTTGTATAAAACTACAATAAAACTGAGGTAAGTAAACACAGTGTAGTTTTAATATAATGTTTGTGAGCAAATTGGAAATGAGGAAATAGTGACATGCTTTAATACAAGATTACAAACTTGGTTCTTATCCAGGATCCTCCTTTTTCAGGAAAAAAAAAAGACTACTGAGTGTGTCCCAATACAAGGACTCATACAGGGCATGGACTTGAAATTTCCTATGATAACTCTGTCAGACAGAGGTGGAAGACTGGTCTTTAAAAATGTTTGTCTATTTTTTTCTTGAGAGAGCAAAGGAAAATATTTCTTTTTCTCTAATAGTAAGGTCAAAGAATTTGTTTTCTTCCCAGCTAGAGACAAAAACAATAATTGGAAGTTCTTCAAACTAATGTTCAAAAGAGGAAAAGGGAGCCAACAGATGATTAACTTCTCAGTAGGGAAGATGTTATTACAGTCAAAAGACTTCAAAATCCCTTTTCTTATGTGATTCATTAACAGATTTCCAGACCTCTTTGCCCTCAGAAGAGAAGTGTATATGTTCCTCCAGTGGTGTGTCTTTCAGGGAGTTGAGATTATCAGTGCAAAGCCTGTTGTCCAATGATTTGTCTCAAATATGGCACTTCTGGAAATGTCTGTGCTAGATGGGTATTAAAGTCATTCATCTGTGTATTCCTCTGAGTTTTATTAAACAATAAAAGAAAATTATATCACTGCACTCTGGAAAAACAACAAAAAAATTTAACGTCTTTGTTATTTCCTCACTATCCACCACATTAACCAAATATCTCATGCAGATTCTACATATTAATGAAACTTCTAGCACAGTTAATGACAAATTTGAAAATGGGGGGAAAATCCATCTCATTTCTGCCACAACAAAAAACCTCCCTTGAAAAAATATGCTGTAGTTCCCATTGTGGAGCATTATTTTGGGGGGGAAAGGGGTGGATGCATTTAATTTGCAGGTAAAAACACATTTCAAAAAGCAAACTTCGATTCTGAACTCTTCATAAGATTATCAGAATTTGTATATCAGGCAATATAAGCCTATTGGTGTCACTTAATAAAGATATCTCATTCTCATAATTAACAACTATGTTATACTAGTCTTGAGCATTCTAAAAAAGAGTTTACCAGCTAAAGCCTTCATGGAATTCATTTTCTGAGACAACAAACACCTTCCCAATATTTACAAAAAGCTCACAACTATGAAGAACTTTATTGTAAGTTACACTGATCCAAAAGAAAAAAAAAGTGTGTAAAATATGCTACAAATAAAATCCAGATATAAATTTCACATATGAATACACATAAATCACAGGCATGAAGAAACTATAATTAATACGTTCAAAAGAATCATGATGAGATTAAAATCACACAGAAATACTGATTACATTCACATAAATTGAAATGGACATTTGCTGTATTTGATATTTGCTTAAAAATAGCAGATTGGTTACCTCAAACACAAAGATGATGAAAATTTGTCCTCTAGAGCTGACTCACTCTTTAAACCATCAATGGCGTCATTGTTTGCTGACACTGTATAAACTGACTAACAAGACATTTAAAATACATGGATGTTTTACCAAAAAAAAAGAGGGAATTAAAGTAGAAAACAAGTGAATTTTGAGTGAGTGTACAGTACCAACAAATCATTTCTCCTGATATCCAGTAAAGCATGCGCTGGTAGCACATTCTGTAGTGGTCAGAAATGTCCCCTGATTTTGTTTTCTACAAATAGATAACTCCTCCCAGAAACCAGGTCTGGTGCATAATTTATGATTCTCAAATTTTAAAAAAATTAAATTAAATGTAGAAATTGAAATTATAGACAAATACCTTTATCAGTTCCAAAAGTAGAATTCCACATTAACAATACAAAAGACTCTATCTTAAAAGTCTTAATTTAGCTTTAATGATATTGCAGAACAAGAACTTTGCAAGTCACACAAACTTTTAAGAATGGCACCACATACAGTATTTTAGTATAACTATGTGGTAGAATATAATAATTGTGACCATAATAAGTCCATTTTTGCTTTGTGGTTGTGTACAAAGCTAACCCTTTTTTTATGCCATCTCTCTTTAAACCTTTCAGGTTTAAAAATACAGAAAAAATTACAACACTTTAGAGAAACATCCTTTCACTGAGAATTTTGAAATTTCTGAGACACAGCTAAATTTGAAGGCCTAAACCTTCTCACAGGAAAATTTTAGAGGAAAAGGCTAACTTCTGATCAGTGGAAATACTTTATTACAAATTCCTTTGTGTTTGGCCTCCTGAAGTTTGTGTGTAATATCTTAAAATTCACTCAATAAATCACTTCAAAGTCAAAAATTTTTCTAATTTACTTCTTGCTTAGAAATTATAATACAGAGCATCTTCAACTTAAAGGTACAATTGGATCCTCTTCTGTATCAAGGCAAACTGCAAAGCCCCATTCAGTAACCCCTTCAATCCTGTATTTTTGAATACAGCCAGGCTTATTCTCACTTCTGGTTATCCCTGCTCCTCACTTTCCCCTAGCTGTGTGCTTACCCTGCTTGAAGCTAAAGCCATCAGCCAGCCCTGCCCCAAAGCTTAGTTTAGACCCTGGTCTTGCCTGTTTTACAGCTTGTTCCCTGCTTTTGCCATCCCATGTGAGGCATATTTCCCATCTGAGACTGAAGTCATGGGAAAAGAACAGTTGTGCCATTTATTCTCTGAGCCCTGAATTTCAAACCCTGTGTTTCAAAACAGCCATAGATTGCCAGCATTTTGTTCCCAAACATGGGATGACTACTAAGTGACAGGCATTGGCTGCTGGCTGCATGGGGCCCTTACAGATGGAGGAGTCACAGGGAAATGGGATGGTTTCATGAGACAGTCTTCTTTCAGCCTGTCTGCCCATCCCTTTCTTCTTACCATATGATGCCTGTTATAACTACATAGAAATCCAGAAGGCAAATGGACAATTACTGATATTTGTTTTGCATTTCACTTGAATTTAAAAAAAAATTAAATCGCCTCAATTTTTAGAAATCTGCAGTATAAAGCATTTTCCTAAAACTGCTAATCAATTATTAATCAAGTGTTTGGGAAATCACGAAAAGAGAAGAAGACACTTTCTAAAGAAAAATAAAATTAAAATTCACCTTAGCAACAGCCTTCCACAGCCCCCGCAATGCCACTCACTGCATGCTCCCTCTTGACAAACAGGCTGCAGGGTTTGTCACCAAAGTGGGCATTGATGGGAAAAAAGCAAGTTAGAATTTTAAAATTCTATAAACTCCATGCTGGTTAGACCTTTCCAGTTTCCATTACTCATCTCTGGCTCCTCTTTGTTGCAGAGACACAAGAGGCTCAGGAAGGGCACATGGCATGTGGAGCTGCAGAATGAGCAGGGAGTGGGAAGATTCCCCTCCTGCACTGAATGGAGTTCAGAGACCCCTTTACATGCAATGGCAAGAGTACTGTAATCCAAAATCTGTCAAATAATTGATTGAAAATGTCCCATCATTATTCTCTAATTGTGGGTAGCCCTGTGTAGAGTAGATTCCCTCAGAGATGGGAGCTAAGAGGGCTCATGCTGGCGTTTGTCTTGGAGGTAGATGAGCTCGCTTTATGGGATGTGGCTGCAGTTTGCTGCCCTGCCATCAGCCCAGGTCTGTATCACACATAACATCATTAAACAGATGCAAAAGAATGTTAGAAAATGCAGGATTAAATTGCAGGGATAATACAGATTCAGCACCTGTAAGTGTTTCATCTTGTTGTAGTTTAGAAGCTTTAACAACAGATCATACTTAAGCCTGAATTCCTAGTCCCATTACTGTATTCATACAATTAATAATTTCTAATACAGTCCTGAGTTTTCCCATGTCTCTGCTAACAGGACAAGTTCAGGGTTGAGGTAGAAGCAAACAGCCTCTTGGGACAGGGTACCAGGGACAAAAAACATGCCTCCAGCTGAGCACTGGAGGAACAGAAGATATTTGAGACTGGAAATAAAACAGTTCTAAAAAATAGACTGTTATAAGACAAAATTATCTAAATCAATATCTAAAGCAACTTTGTTTCATTTGATCTCATGGTTGTCTTCTCCTACAATGACAAAACAGCAGGAAAAATTCCCACCTCTGGATAATTATACATGTTAATGTGCTGTCAATTAGATCAAAAGGTCCTAAATGTCCAAGTAGGTGAGCATGCTGTCCTCGACCCTTGATAGCAATTGCCTCCTGCTGCTGCCAACACCAGCCAGACTGGATCCAGTTGGACTGAATGTGGAGAGAAGAGAGCTGTAGTGTGGATGTCAGACTGCTAGGCTATGGCAGAGCAGAACTGGTTTCCTCCAGCTCCCTCTTCAATTCCTTCCACAGCTGATGGTGTGAGCAGTTTCTGTGTTTGCTCCACAAAAGCCATTCTGAGCAGCAGTGACAGACACACGTCACTTTTCTGCCTTTGCAGTTCTGCCCTGCTGCAGAAGGCTGAAGCAGACACACTACAACACATTTAGATTAGGATGCAGCAAATTAATTTTGTAAAATTCAGGGGACCTGGCACTGTGGCTCTCGTAAAATTATAAATGAAAATGTGATGGATTACAGGCATGGATGTGATGAGGTACAGGCATTATGCAAGTGAATGTACATTAACATTATGTACATGAATATTCACCAAACAGCACTTATCAGTGGATATACAATTCACAGAAGCTTACAGGAGCATATAAAAATCTACCAACTACTGATTATCATAAAAATAAACAATAATTTCTAGAAATTCTCAAGGCAAACTGAAGAGTGTGTGTCTTTCTCAACTAAGAGAGCAGTCACAACAAAAATGCAAACTTGTGGGCCCATTTCATATTTGAACTCAGGCTAAGTGTAAAGGAGCAAATAGATTTATATATACACAGTATAAAATGTGGATGAAATTGAAGTCAAGGGCACAGAAAGTGTGCCAGAGAAAGATGAAGAAGAATTATTGGGGCATTACATTTTATTCTCCTGTTTCCATCAAAATTGTGCAATAAAGGACAGCTTGAAAAATACAGAGTAAAAACAATCAATGTGATAGTATATATAAGGAAATGTTTATAGTTTATCTATAAAAGAGAAAATTGCCTCCTATCAGCTTTGAAATATCCCCTTTCACTTTCAATAACAATATTCATTATTAAAATCACTGCTCCACAAATCCAGGCATTGAAACTGTTCTATCCTTATATTTGTTTGATCTGTCAACACTCTCTGCATTAATCCATTTTTATGGGCTGACAAAGCATTGAAATTGGTAAGAAAGCTGTTTGCAGGGAGTTTCACAGTGTCAAAACTGACACGAACTGTGAGGGATGCTGCAACATATGGTCACAGTATGCCTGGGGGCTTGAGGTTGTAGCTGATGCTTCCTCACCCTGAACAGGTGACAGATAAACAGGCTACAAAGGATTTTTAACCCAAAGTTCATCAAATAGCGGTTTTGTACTTGAAGGTCTATCAGCTCCTCCTCTCCCACCACAAAGGTTTCCATAATCATGCCTCTCTGAGTCAGGTTGTTGTAAAATCATTGCTCCACAAGCAGCATATTCATGTAACTGACGCTCTTTTCTTGCTCTGGCTGGTTGCTCTTTGTCTTCTAACATCACCACAAAAATCGTCTCTATCCACATATGCTCCAGCACTTCACCTCCACAGCAGTGCTCATGCTGGCTGGCCAGTGCCCCAGAGATGACTGCCAGCTGGCTGATTAAAACCAGGGCTTTCACAGCTGCCCCTGCTTTTTTCCCTTTTTTTTTCAGTAATCTCATTCCCTGTTCAATATGCATTCACCAGCCTGCACAGAAATAGTGAACACATGCTTTGCAAACTTACTCAAAACAAATAATCATTTCTCCTTCCTTTATTTAGAAGCCCAAGCTAACACTGTTAGAAGTGAAATTCTTTTTGGTTTTTTTTAGCTGTCATCGAGCACAATTATTCTGACATTTACTTTTCAAGTTCTCCTCTTTGGCATTAAGACAGCCCAAGCAATACACTCCTTTCTGCTATAGGTAAGTTGGAAAACTCACCTTTACCTGTCTGCCACAAGCCAGAGCATTAGCAAAGAGCACTGTGAGTGGTGTTTCAATGGCACAGGCTGGCTACACCACTATGCTGCAGCTCCTCAGCTCATGTCCTGAAAAGTACTTTCATGGTGAATGCTTATTTTAGTGATGCTGGAGACTGTGAAGAGTGTAAAACATCAGTGTGTGATGCACAGAATGAGCCAGAGGGAAATTGAATATGCATTTATGTAAGCAGTTGTAAAAGTAACTATTTTATGCAAATAAATGCAAACTATGCAGCAGGGGCAGAATTTGACAGAAATTGAGAGGAGAGAGGGAGTATAAAGATCTCAGACTAGAAAAGCTCGAGAACTGTGCAACAGAGCGCAGAGCTGGTGGCCTTCAGTGTGTGTGGCTCAGCCTGGGAGCACAGCTGGTGCTCTGAGAGAGCAGCTGCCCTTGCAAAGGACCAGCTGCCTGCAGGTGAAAGAGGAAAAGTAAACAGTGTTAGGAACATTGGTACTTCCACTGACGCTCGTGTGACAGGTAACACTGGGAATGTGTGAAAGAGTGGGCTCACAAAGCAAACACTTGAGTATGGTCAACTGGAACACAAACTTGAAAATATGACCATACATTTATATTTTCTTTTGGTAGGGCACGTTTGCCTTCATACTCAGTGAATAACCTGGGAAAATGTATGCAGGGGTGATGCAAATAATTTTTACTTGCATCTTCTGAAAAAATTGTAGAGTCACACCGGCTCAATCCTTGCTCTCCAGCAGACTAGTAAGTCAAGTTTTAGGAGACAGTCATAGAATCATAGAATGGTTTGGGTTGGAAGGGACCTTCATGATCGTCTAGCTCCAACCTCCTTGCCATGGGCAAAGACACCTTCCACTAGACCAGGTTGCTCAAAGCCCCATCCAACCTGGCCTTGAACATTTCCAGGGTTGGGACATCAGCAACTTCTCTGGGCAACCTATGCCAGTGTCTCAGCACTCTTACAGTAAAGAATTTCTTACTAATATCTACTCTAAATCTGCCTTCCTTCAACTCGTCCAGTCACTACATGCCCTTGCATAAAGGGCGTCATCATCAGGAAAAAAGCCCAATTATTTGGCATTGTCAAAAGCAAAAATTGTTCATCAGAGTTAAGATCACCTGTACAACCTGAAACCACCACTAAGTTACTTCAAGAGACAAACTGCTTAAAAACTATCCTTCTGGCTATAGCCTATTTCATCTATAGGCTAAAAGACCTATAGAAAGTAATCTTTAGAACAGAAATGTTGCAATAAATAGGTAGAAATGGATTGTCCTACAGGCAGTGGGGCTGGACTCAGATGGTACTTCACATTTACTCTTTATAATTCGTTGGCCCACAGGTACTGGAATGATCAGTTTTGCTGGTAGGAGGCAGCCAGCATTTGTGTTCCCTTGCATGTCCATCTTTTTTAGGAGATTGGGGAGGCGGGGGGGGGCGTCGGGGGGATGGTGTTTGTTTGCTTTCATTTAACATTTCTTTAAGAACTAAGACAAACAAAGAAAAAGGGGCACAGGTGAATGTTTTCAAGTGCAAGTGGACAGAAACAGCGCTGCTGCAATCTTGTTTTGCTGCTGTGTGTGCAGGAACCCTCTCTGTGTGCAAATCACTTCTTGGTTCTCTTCTTCCGCTTCACATATTTGGATTATATTCTGTGAAAGAGATTCCTAGAAATGTATGCAAATATTGAAAACTTGGGATGTAAAAACTAAATCATGCCATTACTGTTATGAGAGTCTCCCATCTCTGTATACCTTCAAACAGTACTGTAACCAAAGGTGTTGTTTCATTCAAGAAATGACATCCAGCCTCATAAGAAGAATTAAAACACTGTTAGAGAAACAAATATCACAAAACAGAGAGGCTCCAGGGAATTCCTTCATCACTGAATCCTTCCTACAGGGAGTTAAGATTTGTCTGGGTGTTTACTTCAGTTCATTAAAAGTGTTTTGGCTTGTGTTAGATAATTATTACTGGAAAGATCCAGAGACAGTTCTACTTATATAAAAGAGGGGATAAGAATAATTGCATAGACATTTGTTTCCTTTTTCCACAATGTAATTAACCCTTTTCACAGTGCAAAAGAAGCCCCACAGTGCTTAAAATGATGGGAAGAGAAGGGGCTGTGCTGAACTCATTGGAAAGAGTAGGGAGCAGCCACTCAGCACAAGAGTACACGATGTACCAGGCAGGGTTTGTGTCAGAAGTTAAACATTCTCTACCTTTCCAGTCAGTCTTGGGCCTGGAAGACAGTGCAGCAGCCTCTCATTTCAGCTTTTAAAGCATAATATGAGAACTCATGACTTCAGTGCACCTACAGAGACAGCAAAGCTGTGAAGAGCAGGTCCTCCATTTATGTGTTACCACCACTACAATCTGCACCAATTGCTTTCTAAAGGTTCATCTGCAAAAGCAGATCCATCTCTGTGGACAAGTGCAGACTGTGTGTGAAGTCCAGCTGGGGGGGGAACCTGCAGGCTGGACCAGAGCAGGACCCCAGATACTGCCTGGTCACAACAGGCACTGATTTTAATCAGGTATACAGAGGGTGTCAAGTGATGAAGACTTTCACATGAGGACATGCCCACACTCACAGCTGAAGTTAGCACCAGCTAGCATCAGTCTGACTGTGGAGCATGTGAACAATGAAATTCACTCATGAGGAACATCAGGGGAGGCACATGCCTGTGACAATTAGGCAAAGTGGGATGCATTGTCCTGAGGACCAGAAGAAAGCAAAGGAGAGCTCACCATCATAAATGACAGAATGCTGGATCAGCAGATACCCACCACTTTTCCCATCTAGTATCTCCTTCTAAAGTGACCTGAGCCATGGACTGAGTGGAAGGCAGGAGATCCAGAGAGGCAGAGAAGCTGCTCCCAGTCAGGTGGGCATGGAAAGGTAAAAGCAACACTGGAAAGTAGCTCCAAGGCCTGATTGCCTCTCTTGTGTGAGTTATAAAAGGAATGAAGGAGAGTTTGAAACAAACTGAAACACAGATTTTTGCTATGCTTATATATTTGCTTAATCCATTCAAACATTCTGCATAAGATAGGTTATGTCATTCTTGAGCAGAAAAAATGTGAACTAATGTGTTTGGTCAACAGGAGAGAAAAAGGAATTTATATTGAGCTTTCCTGGGCCTCAAATTGCTGAGGTACTGAAAAATTGGAATGCATCTTGAGAAAAGATGATAGCACATTTCTTGATCCATGAATATTTAATATTTCACTGAAGATTTAATACAGATCAAACGTGTTTAATGCAGATCAAAAGGATTTAATATAGATCCTAGAGGTGTTCAAGGCCAGGTTGGATGTGGCCCTGAGCAACCTGACCTAGTGAGTGCCATCCCTGCCCATGGCAGGCAGGTTGAAACTAGGTGGTTTTTAAGGTCCCTTCCTACACAAACCATTCTATGATTCTGTGATTCTAAAACAAAAGTTCACAATGTAGAAATGGGACAACTCAGTGTAAGTATGCAATACAAACTGTATACAACCTTTCCAGAGTTATTAAAAAGAAAAACTGATAAACTTAACATGACAATAGTCATATTGAATTTCAAGTAAATACCAGGTCACAGTGTGTGTGGATGTTGAGTTTTACAGGCCATTCACTCTGAAGATTTTCCTCCATTGCACTACAGCATACAATCAAGTGATAGATAATGCCATGTAACCACAAAGCCTCAGGGAACCACTGATTATGATTGCCAGAGTCCACATCCCCAAAACCAGGAGACTTTTCAATTATACAGCTTTGTATTAAACATGCAATTGTCTTCCCACTGCACTCAGAGGAGAATTTGCCCATAGTCTGTGGGGAGCTGGCTGACCTTCATTTTCTCCAGCTGCCAAACTGCATTAATGGATTAAAAAACACCCACAAGAGACATCCCTAAAAATACTTGTCAGTAAACAACAGCAGCCTTGCCACAGAGACATTATGCAACTGAGAGTGCAAGCCACAATACAGTTTCTTTATTAACAGGAGGCCAACACACTCAAGTGCCCCAAAAGCACCAAACAAAGTGGAAAGCTCAGTTAGATAGCCTTGGTTATCCACACTTGCTGTCCATTCTTCCTTTTGTTCACATCCTAGTCAAATTACCATGTTTCCTTTCTGCCCACACTAGTACAGACAAACCTCCTTTGCAGCAGCTCATATATTTGAACTTTTCAGTAATTGCCAACCTGGACTCACACCCTCTGCTCTCACAGGTCAGCCAATTCTTTCTATGGAAAATTTATGTCCAGACAAAGATTTGCTTTGCATACTGGTTTTCCCTATTCATTTCTGCTTTCTCAGGGTAGTAGTCACAATATTTTTCCCCTCTGCAGAGCCACTCCCTGTATTCATAAACCCCTGGGGTAAGGTTTGTTATCAACATCATTTCTTCCCTAATGTTTTCAGGTTAAACTGAATGAAGCACAAATATACCTCAAATCCCCTTTCCCTACAGTTACCCAAGATACACAACTTTGACTGGAGAATCATCCACCTCCCTCCAAAACAGAGTGCTGCTTTAGATTCCAGTAGGGTCCATCATCATTAATTGCTCTGCTATCTCCTCCTCTGGGGGTGTAGGTCAAGAGATTGACAAAGATTTGAGGCTCCATCAAAACTACTTCAAAGTCCCATTTGTGCATTCCTATGCAAAATGCTCCAATATCATCCCACGCATATTTAGCTACCAAAGCTGAAATTCCTGGAAATGATGCTAAAAGAAAGCTCCTTCAGGGTTCTGAGTCACAGAAACCCTCTGGGATTTATTACTAGTTTGTGACTGTGGCCTGTCCACCAAGGTTACTTATCCTAGCTGGAACATAAAAGCAACAATAGTATCTCAAGAAACACATGATTTTAGCTCTAGAGGTCTTTGCTCAAGCTCCTGCACAATCTCCCACTGCAAAATCACCCACCATAAGCATGAAAACCAGCAAAGAAGAAAACAGGGAATGAATATGAGAGTTTAAGTTAAAAAATCCTTCACGACAGGACTGAGTACAACTGGAGTAGATGACCCACAAAGGTTGTGCAATTCCAACCTGGAGAGTTAAAAAATTTGACTCAACAAGGTCCTGGAGTACCTGGTCCTGCTTTGAGCAGGAGTCTGAACCAGACAACACCCAGAGATCCATTCCACCCCTCATTTTGCTGTGACTCTTTATTCTCATGTGCACTGGAATGGAGGCTACCTGCACAGCAGCAGATGTGCCACAGTAAGATCCAACAGGACTCTCACTCTTGTCTGAAAACCACTTCCAGTTTTGTACAAGGAGAGGAAACCATGAGCAGCACGGGAAGACACTTGGATTCCTAAAAGGCTTCTGATTCCAGTCCCAAATACAATGTAACATTGAAGCTGTTGAGTATAACAACTTCTGCAATTTGTTGTAAATCTGAGAGAGGAGATTTGAAATGAAATATTTCTAACTTCTCTTGCAAGAAAGAGGCAGTAATGACCAGTTTGTTTTCTATGGTGTTCAGGAGAGATACAGAAGGTATTAATGGTTTGTTAGATTCAAGTGAGAGACATCTACTTCATATCTATGGGTTTTTTTTTTACATTCAGTCATAGGACAGTGGTAAGTCTACAGCCATGACATGACAGCATGTCAGGTGTGATGCTCTCTTCTTGTAAGCACTAACATCTTTTAACTAAACAAGTATTTTACATACTTTTGGTGTTTCATTTCATTAGGTTCATGTATGTGTTCTTCTGGAGGCTTCCTTTCCTCTCTCTTTTATATAATCGTCCCATAAACAATGATACAATGTTGAATAATAACATGCAGTGCTGAAATCACACAAATCAGCAGAGGAATGTATAATTTATGTGGGTCATTATAGTTTAGTAATTGTCAGGAGCCTTTTTTTGTGCTGAAAGTGAGCATTGTAACAACATTCAGGATTAAGGTATTTTGAAGCAACAACATTGAAAAAGTTTCTAAAGATGATTTGATCAAGAGCAGAGCTAATGAAATTTAAATTTGGGGTTTCTCTGTCTTTCCTCTGTGGATTCTGATGTCTGATAAAGGGTGAACCTCTCAGCACTTTTATCTAAAACAGGGTCCGTTCTCCTAAGTCTTGTAGGAATTTAAGAGCTGAGGTTTCCAAAGTTTTGTTAAGGGGGTTGAAAATGAGCGAGTTCAAAGCTTGCTATGGGTAGTCTGATACAAGCACATGCATACACAATAGGACTACACAGATCTAGTTCCCTTCAGAAATCTAGGTATAGAAAACAAGGTACAAAAATAAAACATACCTTTGGAAGAAAGGTGGAAAATTACGATGAGAAACTCAACATTTTGATTCTGGGAAAAGAAAACATTACTTAAAAAGGGAAAAAAGCAAAATGAAACAAAAATAAAATTAAACAGAAGCAACCATTCTTGTCCGCAGAGTAACTTCAACCATACCATGACAGTGTGGTAAAAGAGAGGTATCTACATATATCGAAAGTTGATTTAAACTACACTTTGTCTAAGAGCCTGATAAGCAAACTGGGAAGAGGGGAATGGGGAATTTATAACATCCTTGGGGTTTCCATTACCTGGAATGACTTTGTTGCATCCCATTTGTTTTTGCTTTCTTTTGAAACAACGAAAGCTCTTGAAGACCTACTAAGAAATGCAGTCATCAGAGTATTTAGAGTATGCTACGAGTGTTATTGAGTAAGTTTCAAGATAACAATAGCAAAAAGTATCTCTCACCATAACAGGCATTCATGGAATGCAGAAATAAATAAGACAGCACACTATCAGCAATTACAGATACACAAATGTGCCATTTCTCACTGTGATAAGAAGGGTCAGGGATGGATAGAAGTCATAAAAATTCTTCATAAAATTTAGGGGTAGGTGATAAAGCAAATAGAAAAAATAATTTGGGGTGGGGTAATATATACATTTATATAACTGCATATCTAGCATGTCACATCAAAATGTAACATTAAATCTCTATTTTGCTTTCCACAATAAATTCGAATTTCACTTTCTAAAGAAAAGTTGTGGTTTTTACAGAAATAAAAGTGCGAGTGGCACATGAAAAAAAAGAAAAATATGTTTATGTGATGAAATACAGTTTTAAGGAACGTGAATCAGGGCAATAACTCATTTTTCTTGCCATTACTTTTACATATTAGTCACTGCCACAAGGTTTTCATCCCCACGAATTACATCCCCCCAAATCAGTACACTGAATCACATATCTTTCTGATTAGTTGCTTTTATTTAGCTGCCCCATAATAATTTGATTTTCTCCATTCAAGTAAAAAACAGGTCTGTGATCCATCTGTTAAGTTATAGACCATAAGTTCCCATCTGTCATCCATGGACCAGTGGTAGTCCCAAGACACTTTCTGTCTGTCTGTAGAGATTTGGCTGCTCTTCTGGTGCTGCCATCTCCTCATCTCCAGCTGTTAAATCACATTAAAAGATGGGTTAAAAAAATGCAGAAGACAAAAAAAGTGAGTAACATTACTTTTCTCTGTAAACAGTTGTTTAAACTGCCAAAGGGATGTTATTCAATTGTGAGTAACACAGGGAAAAACCTCAGAGAGAACCTCTGCTTCTCTCAGGGAGAGCTTCGTGCACCCAGATCCCTGCCAGAGCCTGCAGCAAGGGCTGTGAGGGGCTCCTCCAGAAACTCAGGGCCTACATTCAAGGGTCACACCATTAACTGGTTCACTGCTGATTGCTTCCACAGGAATATCTACCACGTTAGGGAAGAATGAACTGGTTTCCCTTGAACAGGCTGGATCAGCTGCTTCCCCCTCAGCTGTTCATCTGGTCCTGCACCCTAAGCACCAGCCCAGACCACAGCTGAGCAGTCTTGTGACAACTCTCCCATTTCCACAGTTTACAGCCTGGGGTACAAAACATCATTTTTGTTTACTTCAATCTGTTAAACTGACGTAGTTCAGTAATTGCTACAGATTACACTCCTGGAAATGAGAAACTAGTGGAGCATTTCAGTCATTCCAGTTCATTCTTACCCCACACAGAAGGTGATTTTGCCAAGTACCTACTCCTCATTCTGTCTGACAGGCCACAGTGTGGCCACAGCAGCAGTGATTTCTGTCCCCTAAACCCACCTACCCAAGGCTCCCAGTCCTACCCACACTCCAGCTGAACTCCAGCCCCTGCATTCACAGCCCAGCATGTGAGTCACTGTGCCATCAGTTCTGGTTTGTTTTAAAATAGCTCAAGTCTTTGTATGCCCAATCCCCAACAGATGATCTGACAGGGTAACTTCTTCAGCTACCACACTAAAATCTGACTGACATCCTGAAAGCAGTAATACAATCCCATTCTGTCTCACAGATACTTGAATCCATCCTGTCCTTCAGCCAGCACCCTCCAGGCTCTGCACACAATATTGCCATTACAGATCAGGCTGGAAACTGAGGATGCAAGAACATCTTAACCAATGAATATTTAATTTAACCTAAGAGTACCTGAAGGGAGATGGGTGTGGCAGTGGATCTGTTATCAGATTTTACTCATATTTAACTCAGTGACATTTCCCATTTCAATATGTGCCAAAATACCTTAAAGTGTTCCTGTGCACTGTGCCAAAGAAATATAGGCAAGAGCCACTGGCAAAGGCAAGATTTAGGTCTTTGTGGAGTTGGTACATGATGTTTATTCTCTTCTGCACAAGAGAGACTGACACACATGGGGAGCCACCTGCAGCCTGCCTGAATCTACTTGGTACAGCAAAAGCATTTCTGCACACCACAGAGTCATGCTGCTGACATCCATCACGACTTCTAACAGCCCAGCACCAATTTACTGCTGGGTCTGGTGGGAGCATCCTTACACAAACAGCTGGGACAGGCTTCAGTTCATACATGTGGGTTAACACAGAGCTCTGCTGCCAGTCCTCACAGCAGCAACGTGTCTGAACACAGGCTGATGTGGGAATACTCTGACACAAAGTAAAATACCCCTTACTTAACTACTCCCAAAAGTGCTATTTCAGACCTGACCTTCTCATTCTTGGGGCACACATGCATCCACTTACTGCCTAGTAAAACCAGACCTACTGGCTATATTTGAATTACAAAATGAGTGAAGATGAGTATGGTTGTAGGCACACACAGCAGTATCTTCCTGGGGTCCACTGTGCCAGGCTCCAGGTTCTTTGGCCACGTCAAATTCAGCATGTGTTTTAGCACTTGATACAGCTTAATTCTGGATTTCTGGGAGCCCAGAATGTTCCACACACTAAATATGTAGAGCAATTGACAGCCGGTGCCCTCAGTGTCTCTCAGTTATTCACTTGGAACAAAAGGCTGTGCTTTTCCCGGGCTTTATGCTTTGCTAGCCTGGAATTAGCTTTTTTCCAGCCCCTAAAGCCCAAATCTGATCTCATCCAGACTTTGGGAAAGATGGATCTGGCTCTAAGCCCTGTATTTCAAGGCCATCTTTAATCTAGAGCTAGCAAAGGGTTGGGCGGTTTTATGTCAATTCCCTGCTTTCTCATCAACTAATGAACAAAAAGAAGAAAAAACTATCTGGGTCCTAGGAATAACATCTTTGCTTTCTTTTGGAAATAGAGGATGAACCAATCAGGCTCTGAATGATAAACAACTGTTTTAAATAGATAAGAAGCAAATAGGCAAAGAGAAAATAAGTTTATTAAGGGATAATACTGGGAAACTGAGTGACAGATGATTATCTGAACTTCATTTAATTTCAAATTTAGCATTTCTTTTATGCTCACTTCTATAATTCTTCTTTTCCCTCTTTTTCACATGCACTTTCTGGGGAAAAGAAAATGTAGAGTCAAAATACAGAATTTATCATCATCTAAAGCAAAAAATTAAACTACTGACAAAAAAAAAAAACTTAGTACCTTGCCACAGGTCTCCAGGATTACATGTAGGGGCTCTCATGGAGAAGCCAGCAGTGGATGATACAGGAACAGTTCAGTGCAGTTGGTAAGTCCTGCCCTGTCTGCCTACTTTAGACTTGCTCTGGCTCTATTCTCTGCTGCCCTGGAGCATGGGCAGAGCTAACATGTGGCTTTCTATCCCAATAATGCAGGCATCACTTCAGAAAATTTGCTTGAAAATACAAATGTAAAGATAAAAAGTCTCACTTCGATTTTTTTTTTTAATTAATAAGATGAAACTCACTTGTGAGACACATTGGTTCATTATGCTGTTTATTTCCCCAAGAATAAACAGGAATTTGATTAATTTGAAAACTGAGACTGTCTTAGCTTCATGGGTCTGGTTAGGGAGGTCTTCTTTTATCCAAATACACGGGAAGGGCTAAATGCTCTTCTGGATGGCCTTGCTAGTTTCTGGACACAGGGGGAGAAGGAGGGGAGGACTGATTGTACACCAAAATCCATGGAGGGAGCAGTAATGCACCTCTCATGTGGAAGTGGTCTATTTTAAAACTGCTGACCTGCAGCTCCACAACTCTGTCATACGCTGCTCCTAAAAGAGCTGACACCAAACCTTCACTCAGTTCTCTCCTCTACATTTGGAGACCCCAAAACCATCAGGTAGCTTCCATTCAAAAGTACAGAGCATCCTTTGCTCTAAATTTTATCACCTTGAGCAAAAAGAAATCCTCCCCACTACCCTCATCTTACTCCATAGTGTTTGTCTGTTCAAGGATGAGTAGCTTACAACCTCTTTCAATAAAGAATTCAGCAGTTTTCCTATGCATGGTTTCATTCACTTGGCAGTCTTACAGCTGCTAATGCTACTGTGGATACCATCCTTTTAAATAATGCCTGAAACTATTGTCATTTTACCCTCAGAAAGTAGCAAGGTTATGTTGATTTGTACATGAACATGCCACCCTTTAACTGGAAATGCTCATTATATTGTCTTAAATAGTTTTTAATCCCAGCAACAAGAAAAGCATAAAAAATCCTGCTTTTATACTAAATTAAGGCAAAAGACTCCTGCAATAGTATCTATGATTTTATGTGCATAGGGCATAAAAAGTGATAAAATAAGCATCACTTTAGTGCTGATACTTTTCATCAAAAAAATAATTCAATATGGAATGACATCAGCATTCTAAGACTTCTTCATCGGTTTTTGGCAAAACATCAAAGAAATGCTGTGAACTGATTTTTCATTCTATTTAGTTGAGGTACCCAAGAAACATCTTATGACTTTTCAGATAAGACATTAGCTAGTAGGAAATGTAGGACAGACATAGATAAACTTAACAATCATTGACCAGCACCATGGAAAACAACTTTTTCTCTATGGAAAATTCAGACTATTAATAGTCCTTAAAAGGATTCAGCCAATCAGGTTGCAAAGAGCATCAGAAGGGTTTTATTGAAATTAACCAAAAACTCAGTACTTTTTAGTTTTTTGAGGGGGCTGCTGTTTTTTACTCATTCAAAGGAGATATTTTGCTAAATGTTATTTGATTTTTTTTTAACTGCGTAACTGTTCTCCAATTCAACTAAATTCTTCATGACTGTAGGCAAGTAGTCCCTGCTGTAAGGCAGAAAAGACCACGGATAAAAGCAGGAGAGGAGGCCTTTGGGGAGCACTGCTGCACATCAGGAGAAATACATGTACCTTGCCATGAGTTAAGCTCTGTGAATTTATGTACTAAATGTATTCCAACACAACTCTGCAGATAAAAATATAATATAGACCCTTTCTAGTTAAAAATTGCTTCATCCTAGCATCTCTTGGGAGTAACACTTACAAGCAAGTCCCCTAGCATTATTTCACTGGAAAAGCTTTACTGAGTTAGCTCATGGAAATACAAAGCAGGCTAAATATAACTTCATTTGCCTTCTGGAAATTATAGCAATTGTGTTCTTTGGGGGACCTTTTACATTTACACCAAATTCTTTGGAAGTCAGAGCAAGAGAAAGATCCCACGTCCCATAGAACTGAACCTGGATTTGAGCTTACATCTTTCCATAGTGAGAAAAATAAATGGGCCACCACCATGTCTTTCAGAACCCATCAAGTGGGATGGAGCACCAATGTAAAGCAGAACAGCTGCTGCTGACAAACAGCAGCAAAGAAATTCTGTTGTGAGGACAAAGTAAATCTAAAAAAAAAAAAAAAAGAAAAGGCAAGCAAGCTGATGTGAACAGCCTGCTCCTGCTGTTCATTATCCTCTTGAGAAATATGTTCAGAGCATCATACCGCCAGAGATATTGAAGAATCTGTAATGCTTTGACATGTCTCTCCATTTTCCTGCTTACAAAACAAGCACTGCTCCTACTGCCAGTGAAGCTTGGAATTTCATTTCCAATTACTCACTTTGCCTACGAGAGAACAATAAGGTAAAAGCTTATTACTAAAAAGCTTATGTAGAACTAGTGTCTAGTGTAAAACTAAATCATGTAACTACACTATTATTTGTGCTATGGTGCTACATTGTCTGTCAAGTACAGCTACAGTAATGCAAAGAAAACCAATCCAAAACTCTCTACAGTTAATACAGCAAAAAGTCTAATCTGCACATTTTGGTATGCCCTTTACTTTTACCGTAGAATGTCTTTAAAAACAAGTCTACATCTGAGTTGATATGAACAAGTTTGCATTAATTTGTGCCAATGTATGGAGCAGGATCATGGCTCGTACCCCTCTCAACGGGGCTGGAAGCAATGGGGGGATGGTGACAGTAGCACAGAGCAGAGGGAACTTACTGAGCCTGAGTGACACTTTCTTGTACATGTAAAATGTGCTCAGCAGTCTTTAAAAATATCTCAGCCTAAAAGAAGGAAAAGATGTCTTCAGCTTCTAAGCCTATAAGCAAGCACTTCAGAAAGTGGATAAACAGTTGCATGAGTATATGCTGTTAGACACATGCAAAACTTTCTCCCTGAACTCCGGAAACAGCTATTGGATATCCTCCCAACATTCACACACATGATTTCTTAAGGCAAATAGGAAAGCCAAAACTAATGAAAATATCCCTTTAAATGTTATAGGAGGAAAAGTTTACTATATAAATCCATGGTCCGTCCACATCATGAGCAAAACACAGTTCTGATCTCCTCATCTTTAAGAAATATACAGAACTAGAAAACTTTCAGAGCAGGGCAGGAGGGGGAATCAAGTTCAAGACAAGTTCGTCTGTGAGAAACTGCTTTGTAAACCAATGTGTTTCCATCTGGGAAAGGAAATATTGATGGAGATACAAAAGAAAGGTGCAAAATCATCAGTGATCTGAAAAGAGTGGATAGGATTCCACTGTTCACTTCCTCTTTTCATATCAGAACTACAAATGAAGCTACTAGGAATAACCTTTAAAAAGGATTTGGATTAGGGGAAGGTAGTGGTCCCTCATATATGGAGTAGCAGATCTGCAGAGCTCCTGAGAGATGACCCTGTGAACACTAAACACTGATGAAGTTGCCAGGGAAGATGCTCATGTGAGAGGAGTCATTTGCTATGGGACACACAGGCATCAATCCAGCTCAGGAGGTGCCCATGCTGAAATACTAAATGCTAAGAAAATATAAAAGGGAAGTATAACAAATGCTTGGCCTGCTCCTGCACTTTCCTAGACAGTGATGTAATTGAGTACTTATGGAGAGAGTGGGACACTGGATTTTGAACTAAATGGGTTGTTGGTCTAAGCCAGGATGGCTCATTTTATTAGGATGAGAAAAGGAAAATGGATTTTTTCAACAGGAAAAAAATATCAAAAAAATTAGCTTCATTTATGACCATGAATTCTTCTGCTTTGCTTTAATGAAGAGATCAGTGCATCAGTATCTATCCAGACTCCTGCTCTTTTTTTTTCTCCATCAAAATATCACCAGTATTCAGTTTAAATACACTTCTAGTTCAGAAAACCAACATTTCACAGTGATATCTTATCTTTAGCTCCTATTGATTTCAAGGGCTCAGCAGTTTTGAAATTCTGACTGCAGGATTGCAGAGGTAGGGAGGCAATCAAGCAATTTTCTACAAATGTACTAGAAAAAGAATAATTATAAAGATTGTCACAAAATAGGAGTTATTTCATCATGAATCTCTACAAACTTCAAGTGTTTTCTGGCTACCCTCCTTCAAATATTATGTTGTGATCTTGCACTTTCAGAGCTATTCTCAAAACCATTCTCCAGGATTGTTTCCTTTCTGTCAGAGGGGTGGCTAGGGAGCACACAGGACTCTGCATGTCCTGGGCTACCAGACAGATACAGTGCTCAGATCAGTGAAGTTCATTTCCTGAGAGGGTTTTGTTCAATATAAAGAAGCATTGATAAGCTTTCTGCATTTTTCATCTCTCGATATAATGCTATAAAAATTGTTTTTTTGTAGTATTTAAGTAGCAAACACTGTGCTTAGGATCTTTCAGTCTGCCAGTTGTGTAAAATGATTGTGTAGAATATTAACTACTTGGAATAAAATCATTAATTATCTTGTTAAAAAGATAGCCATCAGCTACCTGGACATGGTGCCAGTGGATTGGCATAAAAGAGAGCTTTCAATGGGCTGGGGAGAAAGAAACAAGAGAAATAGTCAGGCTCTGTTCTAATTGCTTCAGTATTAAAATAACTGCAAAGGGAGATGAGCATGAGTCATTTTCTTTGGGGCCAAATTTTTCTAATTTTGAGTCACGTTGAGCAATACCATTCTGCATGTGTGGTTCTGCAGAAATCAATGCAATTGTCATCAAATATTATTCAGTGTTAATCAGAATACCTGCAACTGGCCTGTAGAGTTTGACAGTGAATTTTGAAATGAGTTTGGGATGAAGAAATAGATCATGGCATGGATAGAAGCCTTTTCTCCTTTCAGTGGCATTTCCTGGCATCACAGAGGGTTCATATCTCATTCCTATCTTTGTGCTTGCTTTCTAAACTTGCAGATTATCTCCCAAGTTTTCACACTAATTAGATCATCTTTCCCAATGAGGAATCCCTCCTCCTGCCCTAAGAAAGAGGCTTTGACATGCTTGGTTTTAAGATATTTTGGGAGAGGAAAAGTGTAGAAGGGGGAAGCTAGCCATTTTTTAAGGGAAGCTTGGAATCTGTAAACTGTCAAGCATTTGCAATTCTCAAGGGTGTTGGAAGGGGAAAAAAATAAAACATTGGTGATTTGATTTATCATAAATATTTGTTGACGTTACTGCTCGTGCTAGAGACAGGGAGACTATTTCTTCAAGTATGAGCTGAAATAATTGCAGATTCGATTGAAAACTAAGGAGCATTTACCAATAAAAAAGTAGGTAACATTTGTCAATGTGACAAATAAATTATGTCAAAAAGGTCTGATTTCTTTCTTTAAGATAACAGCATTGATAAAGACCAGTGCTGGAATGATGTGTCCACTTCTGGGATCGATGTTCTCTAAAGGCATTAGGAAAACAGAGAGAATACAAAACTATTTGAGAGTTGGACAAAATCCTTTACTGTGACAGACCAGACAAGACAGACTTTAATAACTCATTTGAAAAAGTACATTTAGAAAAGATCTGATTATAGTGCATAAATACTACCCTGGAAAGAAAACATCAGACAGGAAAGGCTGTGTAATATGCAGAAGGAAGATTACAAGGATCAAGAGCTGAACCCTAAGCAAAATTAATCTAAATTAAAAATTAGGCATCATTGCTTAATTATGGGGAAAGAGGTTAATTACTGGAAAAAAACTTTGAAAATAATCTGAGCACTCTACCCTACTGGATACCATTACAACACCAAGCTTCTTCTAAAGCCAAGGTGTTGCCTTGTAACAGGGTAACTGGATGGAGTCGACTGACCCATGATGACAAGGTTTTACTAGCCAATTTTTGTCTTAAAATCAGCAGTAAATAACAAGAACAAAAATGTAGTAAGGTGAAAAATGTGCTTAATAATTATTCTGCAGACTTCATGGAATCCCCACTCAACTGCACAAGTACTGCTACTGAAATACCACGGTACTTAGGTGCAAAGTCATAGCCTAAAGGGCAATCTGCTGTAGTAATGCAAGGCAGAAAAAAACACTTGGAAAAAATGTAAACAAGTTCCCAAATATTTTGCAGTACTCACCTTCAGAATAAGAGAATAACAAATTTAAAAATTAAATAACTTTTATCTTAAAGTCCTTTCAATGAATTGATGCATCCAACTGATGGTTCTTGATGGATGTACACAGGAAAGGAAAGTACTTCAAGTAGAATCAGAGCCATTCTAAAACTCAAGGAATTGATAGAGGAAATTTAAATAGACAGTTTTGACTCCATGTGACAAGATGCAAAAGGAAATGGCACAGAAAGTTATTTCACAAATCCCAGATTTAACACTTGATGTTTTTAATGAAGTTGTGTCCAATTTCATTTTAACAAGACAACTAATATGCACTATTTTCATGGAATTTATTGGAGGGAAGTGATTCAAGAAGATACTTATTAGACCTTACCATTGATTTATATGATGATTATCTGAAAATAATAATTTCTATGCTTGTGATAGATTTAAATGTCATAAATGGGACTTTTTTATTATTGGTAAAATTAATCCTTCCTGATATCTATGATAAGACGACACTGGGTGTTTTTCTTCTTATATTGCTATCATACGTCATTTTTAAAAAATATCACTCTATCATCTGGCAACAAAAAATAGAATGCCTTTGCTTTTCAGGGCAGAATAATGGACTTAAAAGAGAAGCTAACATTTGTATTTGGTATTTCACAATGAAAAGGACTTATTGAGAATGGCTTTAGCCCCATTTATTTAGCAGCTGCAAAGGCTTTGTCTCTTTAAAAGCCAGCTAGTATGAACTCATTCTTGGGTACATGGGATTCTAATAAAAATGTAAGAACTAAGTCCTTGGTTTAATACCTCCTTCATTAGAAAGTGATGTTAAATATCTTTATGTATATTGAACAAAGATAATGAGGGCAAAAAGCATTAGCAGAACACAGGGACATGTGCACTGCATCTTCAGGGAGCAGTACACAACAGACAGACACAAACTGCTCACACACAAAAGTACCACTTCACCCATGGACTGCATTTCAGAGGGAAGAAGTAATTGCAATGTCTGCAACACTATACAGCACAGAACTGGATTGGAATTTCTGGCATATTTGTCATAAACTACTAAAATCTATGAAAACTGAACAAAAGTTGGATGAAACCTAAATCCTTCATGAATTAGAGATGATAATGTTCCTCAGCCACAGAACTCTTCAAAAGCATAATAATGGCCATTCAAAATGTTTTAATCTCTGGGTGTTTCTGCACTTCTTTTGTGCCTGCAAGCTGCTGTGCATAGATCAACATTGTTTGGCTACCATTTCCTTCTGAGCTTCCTACTAAGTCGTGGAGAGGATCCTCTGCCATTTCAGCACTCTGACTTACAAGAAGGTTCTCTGGTGGCAGCTCAGTAGTGGCTTTTTTCACTAAACAGCCTGAGCAAGTTGGGGCTCTTGTAACTTTGTCAGTGCCCTATTTATTCCACCACTTTTCCATGCCAGCAGGACTGAAGAGCAGCTTTCTTTCCTACATCTTTAGATGAGACAGGCAACGCTATGTTGCAGACTTTCAGGACTACATTTCTTTTAAAGACCCACACATGATGAATGAATATAGATTTTTATCCCTTGAAAGTCAACTTTAAAATAAGAATAATCAACATATTTCTGTGACCAAGATTTTTATTGTTAGGCAAGGCTTAGCAAGACAATGTGCTGCCTAGATCTAGGTAACTTCCCAAAGTTTGTTTCCATATTGACCAATTTACTATACAAAATTTACTTTTCAGTTTAAGGAGTATTTACAACAGGCTGTGATGTGCAGTCTGAAATGGAGGAAAGCTATCCTCTGTGCAAGTAATCCTACCTTATCAAATCTGTCTTGCAATAAACCAAGATGCAGAGAGTGATGGATGAGAAATAATTTACTGTCCAGATAACCTTAGCCCGACTGAGCCTTGCAAACTGCAGCTTCAAATTATTTATCAGACTTTACAGAGTTTGTCTTGGATTTGACAAATGTAGACATATTAGGCAAAGGTCTAAATACTATAACTGAAATCTGTAATCACATATATTTATTTTTGTGTTCATCTGTTTTGCATCCTTCTGCCTCTCTGCTGCTTCTGCTAAAATGGAAAAGTTTAAAAATTGTGTTATGAAAAGTTTATATTTTCTGTCTCCTCTGCCTGAGTAGTAAAAGACATCATTGTCTAATCAATGGAAATAAAATTTCATATCCATGATGCTACCAACATTTTCTTAAACATAGCTCTCTTTTACTCATAAACAATTCCAGTGACAGACAGTTAACATTTTCTGATCATTATCTGCCATTACCTACATTTTTGAAACTTGTTTACAGAATTGTTTTTGAAACTTCAAGAAATTGAAATAAGATTTTTCCCTATCAACACAAAGCATGAGGAGTCATCTGTAAGAGAAGTAGTAAAGCTGGAGCATGACCAAGTAAAACTCAAGCAACTGAGGGCTATAGATGGCTTTAAAATAAATGTAAGTACCTATTTGAATATGAAGAATTGCTTTGCTTGTTTATATATATTTATAGCAAATATGCAACTGCAATTTAGCTGAATTAAAATTCAGCAGAATCTGTAGCACGTGTATTTTGTGTACAAGACAATACAAGTCCTTGAAATCTATGCACATCAACACTTAGAAATGTGGCCACACAAACTGTGCTCTGTCAGCAAAGGCAATCGTTGTCTACTCTGTGATGCTGTCTGAGATGCAGCAATGTGAAGGTTAAATGGGAAATGTCATTCAAGAGGACGCAGAAACAGGAATCACAAAGTTCTGATCTTCTCACTACTCATGAAGGCACAAACCTGAGATAACAAAGAAATGTCAAATTTTTGCAAATGTCACCCTTGAAAGGTTTAGTAATCTGTAGTCACTCTTCAGGTAAAGGCTTCACCTCCCCCATATTTTTAAGGACATTAGAGAAAATTGACAAAGTAACATCAGAAAACTTCAAATCATATAGGAACACACAGAAGAATCAATGCTATATGAAGACAGTTCTAACAGTTGATTCAGAAGGAAGCAATTCAGGTACAGAACATCTGTAGGAATTACATTCATCCCTAAACCTCATGGAGAGTAATGCCATTGCAAGAATGAGATTGACTAAATCAAAGGCTTTGAGATTCTTGGATGGCAAGAGTACAGACTTAAAAAAATTATCAAAATTGTACTGAATTTTAAAAGAAATAGGTTTTTTTTGTTAAGTTTGCCTTACCAATAGTAACAGAATTAAGAAGTTTTCCAAGGCTTCTCTTCAAGGTCTAGATAATTATGGATTTACAGGTATTCTTGTTGAAATAAACTGTGCATCAAAGCATCAAAATAAGAATCAAAGTGACCTTTCCTAATCATCCATACTGCACTGATATACTGTTCCCCACTGCATAATTAAATCAACTGGCTGAAACTGAATCAAGCAATAGGGGTGTCACCACTTACCCCATATGCAGTTTAATTTGGGGGAACAATCATTATCATACAAATCATACATTTTCAGGAAAAGTACATGAGATGTTAGCTCAGTTTAATGTCAGTGCTCACCATCCTACATCTCTCTTCTTTTTTTCTGGTGTTTTTTTCTTTATAATAAAGCAGTTATAAATCATTGTCTGCAATGGAATTAAATCAAATGATGCATAACAAGTAAAAAGATCAGTGCCATAAAAACTGGCAGACTGGAAAAATATTAACATGAGTACATGACACAGAGACAAGAAAAAGTAGTTTTGAACTTCATCAAGAATACAAAATATGGCATCACTGTAGCTACATGAATTTGGACCAGCCAAGATATTGGCAGTAATTTCTAAAGGGTGACACTTTGTACTCCTCAGCCATGAAAGATTCCTCATGGGACTGAGACAAAGGATCTTAATTCTTAGGTAGAGATTAAGAAAGATTAGCCAAGGAGATTGCTCTGAACAGGCAGGGAAGGGTGGAGTACTGAAAATCTCTCATTGTTTCATGGATTATTTTATTAAAGAGGGAGTTAAATGCTGATATTTGGGGTCCACTCAAGATAGCCAGTAGATTACCTGTAACCCTTTCCTTGCACCCCAAAAAAAAAAAAAAAAAAAAAAACACNAGAAGCAACCTGGAGAGTAAATATTAGCAGGAGTACTATTTCCAAGACTTTCTTTTCTGACTCTAATTTCTATGTATTTTAATATGATGTTTGAGAAGCAATGATCCATAAAATTAGCAATTATTTAATACTTAGATCACTGAGCTTCAGATACTATTCCCCCACAACTTCCTTATGCTCTGATCTGTAACTCAGGTAACTGCACAAAAGACATTAATCACAACTCAAACAAAGTGAAGAGTTTCTCTGCAGGAGATCAAGGAAGGAGTACACAATTAAAACCAAACCTCAGTTTTTAATTGGCCTCCTGGAACAAAATATCATACAGACACACAGAAAATAGCCATAAACCTCTGCAAAAGTTAAATTAAGAGTTTTACAGCATGACATTAATTCCGTCTTTGCAAAATGCGTTAGAAAATACCAGCTTCTGTTTGATTACAGTTTTCCTTCAGATGAAAAGGTTTACAGGAGTGTTCTCATCCTGCAAAAAATATATGCTTATTTGTTACACAGTTACTCATGTCTGTGTGTGCATAGTGGACATTACTGGGTTCTGCACATTCATAGTGGTAACCTTGTGAGGAAACTCCAAGTTACAATTTAATTAAACTCTTTACTGAAAACATTTCTGAGAGGTAAAGTCACCACATTTCTTTGAACTTCATATCACTCCATATTACTTCCATTCAATTTGGCATTTTATTGCCATAAACAAAAACTAATTAATCCACATCTGATTAATTTAAAATGTACTTACCCTTTAAAGAATTAAAACTTACACCTCTCTTCACTATTCTCAACCCGTTTTGTAGAGTATTTGGAATGCCTCAGATTACAGTTTCCTTCTTTGAAGACATGCAATAAAATTCCTGTATTCTACTATGAAATATTCTCATAAACTATACCTAAAACATAGATGTCAAATAAATTAACACTGAATTGCCCTGCCTTTTGCTTTCATTTCTTTCCTTATTAGCTTACCGACCATAACAGCCTAAAAGGGTCCCTAAATCACAAGTTTTCACTTAGAATTCTGTCACCTAACTTTTTTGATGAAAAGCTTTGCAGGTGTAAAATAGAAAGTGCACACCCCTGTGAATCCTAGTAGAGCAGGCAGGTAGCTTGTGGGAGAAAGGAAGGTGTGATTTGAACTCAAAACACTGAGACTCAGAAACAAGTGAAGTTCATCACAGTTAAACAGTCAAGCCAGGCTCAAAGCACCAACCTTGGATTTCAAACTTTGGTTCCACACAGAGCTCATTTTTATTAAAATGAATTGGTAATTTTTTTTTGGCCTCAAGTGCACATTTAGACTATGGAATCACTTCTCTAAAGTATCTTTCAACAGCCCATGAAAAGGATAACATAAATATGGATATCAGACTAAATCTCATAATGGGTGGAAGATTTTCACCACAAGATGAAATAATTGGCAAAATTTAAAAATTTGATGAGCCTTACAGTTTCTCCCATCTCTGTTTTCTATTGCTATATTTTTAACGAGAAGTATTCAGAGGAGAATTTCATTTGGTCATGGCACACCACACCACACTCCCTGTAGACAGCGAGCTCCACCTGGGACACAGAGAACCTGGAGGTCATCAGACATCCAGAAAACTAAAGGAAACTGCAGACAAGATGAAGCAGAAATACAGAAGGAACTGTATGTGTCTAGCAAACCTCCACAAAAACTACATTTTGAAAGGCTGGAAATTTTGGAAATTACAGAAATGAAGCATTTTCTCTGACATTCGTCTTCATGAGCTGTACATTTACAGCTCATGTTACATTTCATTCATTCACCTGTATGGTTTGCTGATTTAGCTATTTTACTTCACAAGTCCTTTCACTAGGCATGCAAGTCATGTTGGGCATCCCATTTGCAACCCTGTTCTGAGTTCATTTATGGTCTTAACAGAAGAATCAGAAGCTCAGCTTCTGAGTGCTGTCATCATTCTCCTAACAAAACCAGAAATGTACCATGGAAAAAAAAATTTGGTATCTCACAAATATTTAAAAGGCAACTGGCCTCCATATTCTGTCAGTGATAAAATCTGTTCCCCTGTTAGGAACTCCTCCACTTTCAGGTAATTCTATATGTTTCTGCACTGCCTAAATAATCAATGGGCTAAGGCTCAAAACAACAGTCAGCTCTTCCATCAACAATATACATCCCATCTCCAAAGAGAAGCAAAGCACCTGTGAGATAATACAGAGCTCTATGCCCAAGGGCTGCAGCCAGGAGCTGCACAACCAGATTGGTGACAGTGGTCAGCCTTGCCTAGAATCTCCCTGTCAGTGGTATTTTTTGATCAGCTGACCAGCAGTACACTGCTGCCTTTTTAGAGAGCAGTCCTCATTTCAGTAAATTCTTTGTGTCTAGTTACAGTGTGCCATGATAAAACTCCACCTCATCCTGAAGATATGGCTGAGGTGGAAAGGCAGTTACCTCAGAACCAGGCACAGTGTCTCCCTCAGGCCACTGATCAGCACTGCTGCCTGCAGAGAAGTGGCAAATGCCCAGCAGGAAACAGCAGAAAAGACAGAGAAATATAATCAGCTTGAGGAATGCTCAATGACATAAACTAGTCTAAGCCCAAAAAACCTTCAAAACTGTGACTTGCAGTAGTCATTATCTATACTTAAGGTGCTGATGCATTTGAGCAAGCTGAAGTATAACTTATTACTGTTTAAAATACATTAGTATTTTAATACTGTGAGAGTTGTATTATTCTATATTCTAATTATATTCTTCTTTTTTTTTTTTCTGAGATCTTAGCACACACCAGTCTCTTCACCTTTTATGTGTCTGAACATAACGGCTGATGAAATCCTAGGGTACCACTGTAGACAAGGGATACTCCAAAGAAAGTTCAAATCCCTATGCAAGAAGTCTGAAATACCTGATTTTTTAGTCCTGTCTTAGAAGTATAAATACTCATATTTTAATTAATGCAATCAAAGGCTATGAAATGGCATCAATTGCTTTGTCAAGCAAAATGCTGCCAAGCTAGTCATGATCAGGTCCTAATTGGTAGCAGTTACTTTAGATTAGAAGGAAGAGGTGAATTCACCACTTTGAGGTGGCATAGAAAGCTTTTGCCAAGATAGATAGTGCTGGTTAGCTGTGTGGCAGATAACATAATAACAGATATCATAATAACAAGGACATATAACAATCAAAATGCAAGATGCCCCTTTGCAAGTTGGGAAAGGAGTCAACCACAAGGCAATCTCCAATACATTTATGTCATCTCAAAACAATAAAAAACACCACATCTGTCATTTTCCTTTCTTGTGCAGTGTCACTGCACCCACATTTTCACTCAATGTACTAACTCTTCTGCTTCCAAAGCCATTGGGGATCTTCCCAGCTTCTCCTTAAATTCAATCTTCAATCTTCAGATTAAACCTAGACCCCAGTCAAATTCAATGCTTCAACCTTCATGAAATATTTTCACCAGTTTGCTACACAAAAGCAACAAGGACTCAGCTGGCTGAGGTGGCTTTTTAGTTTTTGAAGTGTTCAATTATGCAGCAGGAGAAATGAAATGACTTTCAAGTATAAAGCAAGCAGCTTGGAAAGAAAGAAAAATAATCTGAGAAGGGAAAGGTCAGAGTTCAGTTTCCAGGTTTTTTTAATGGAAATGCAAATCACAAAGAAGTACAAACAATGGCCAGCAGAACAGGTCAGATATGCGTAAAATGAGGGAATGTGATGATAATGTTTCTTATTTCGTTTTTAAATGCTATTAGGATTCTTTTTATGTCAGCATCTTCTTCCACTTCCTAGATAGACAACTTGATAAATTGAACCTTCCCTTCCCTATGGAAAACAGTTTTTGGAACATAACTGGGGGGGCCCTTTGGGAAAACAGCTGAAAATCACTTATCTTGAAAGAAAAATTATGGACCTTTGATATGGTGCCTGTGAGAACCCTCTGTTTTTGTACCTTTTCCATTCCATTTTTTGCATGAACATCATACACTTAGTATTTGCATTTCCACGGAGATTACAACTGTGACAGCAGCTAATCTAGAGTGGACTCTACCTTCAATGAGTAAAAAGTTGCTTTTGCAGCTGAGGAATTTAGCCTGGTGTTAGAGCAAGGTATGTTGTGAGACCACAAGAGGCTGGATGCTGCTTGCACAGCCACAGCAGGCTGTGAGGCAGACAGACCCCCAGCATGAGCAAGGGAATTTCCAGCAGAGGTTTAACAAAATGATGTCCCTTATTGCTATCCCTATCACTTCCAGAAACGGAAGAGAACACACAGCCCTTTGCTGTTCCCTTCATGGCCCAGGCAGGAGAGAGTGGGTGCTCAGGCCCTGGTGGAGGTTGGAAAGAGAGAGCTCAGTGATCACCTGAAAAACACTCCGTGTTGTGCTGCTGGAAATCACAGCAACCACCAACACTGCTTTAAGCTACATTTCTTCAAATTTCTTCAAAAATGTATTTTGGGAATACATTTCATGAATTGCCAAAATATGGGAGTTTCAAGTCACCTCTGCCTGCCCTGCAGCACCATGTTGTGCCCCACGAGGGGGAACCCAGTCAGCTTTTACCCTGCCTGCACGTAACACACCAGGCTCTCCTCACAGCTCCAGCCTGCAAAAACAACTTGTTTTGCATACTGTGCTAAAGTGTGAACACAGCACTCCCCAACTGGGCAATAAAATACTAGCAGTGAAAATGTAAGGCTGGGACTGGAGAAGAAGCTCCAAAATTCTGCTGCCTCAATGTGAATAATGAGGAAATAATTGAAACTCATGCTCCAAATACATTATTTAGATTCTGATTGTTTGCTTTTCTTAGTATGAATGAAGTGATCAAAATGTCTAATTTAAAATTTTCAGCTAATCCTTCCACATATGCACTAGACACTGCAATCCTTTTCATAGATGGAGTCTAATACTTCCTTTGTAATTCATGGATGAGTTTTCTTAATTGAAAAAATTAGGATAAATTGCTCCACTTATGTGGATTAGCTATTGTCTTAAATAATAATCACTGTGTCTGGATTCCATCACAATTTATTCTGCTACCAAGCACCCTGTTTTCTTATTTTATTGGAAATACCTCTCCCATGGCCTCTGTGGAAATAAGAAAAACAATGCTTTTATAACAAATACGTTTAGGGGGTTTTTTTTACAGTTTGTTCTATTCACTCTGCAGCACATTCTATTTACTGCAGTTCAGGCCTGATCTCAGAAATCTTGGAGTGCATATATTCATCTGTCTCTGAGAAACAGAGAAGAATGTAATAAAGTGAATCTCCGTGTATTTCTATAGAACAGTATAAAATTATTTGCTTTATTGTCACTTTGTCTGATAGAATTCCAGGTAAATAAATGCACTAATAATTGCATTTGCTGCATGCTTATATTGAATGCATGTCACACTCTTTATTTCACTCAGATAAGGTAACATGAAGCCTCCTCCCCCCTTACAAAGCTACATGGCATCAACCACTAAGCAGGGACAGTACCTGTCAGTGCTCTTTCCATGAAAATATCACCTTACTGCCACCAGATCTGTTCACAGTTTTGCCTTCTAAAAGAGGCGTAAATTGTTCAAAGGCAAAAATATTACTAAAAAGAGACAGCTTCATCTGAGATGCAAAGTTTAGCATTCCAGTTCTTCATACTGGAATGTACAGTTCTTCTTCATCTTCAAGATTGCCTTCAGCAGCTCTGAGCNCCAGCTTCATCTGAGATGCAAAATTTAGCATTCCAGTTCTTCATACAAGATTGCCTTCAGCAGCTCTGAGCAGGAATGTCTGCATCATTGAGATCTTTCTTATTTTTTTCATATCTTAAATGATACACCTAGATATTTATTAAGGAATATACAGATATCTGGGAAGCACTGGAATATCTCTGTCCTGTAAAGATACATTTTAGGCAACGTATAACTACTTCTCCGCATTGCAGCTCCTCTCTACTTACATTAGACAAATTTTAATAAAGATATTTTAAAAGTAACAATGCATGTCTTGTATATACAGATTAATAGCTCATGTCTTTTAATGACTTAGATTATATTTGGTATAAGAGAGTTGACCTGCGATGTCTTTCTTGGCTCTGATACCAGTTATGTATTTTTCCATTAAAAATTAAGCCCATTTAGGCTGAGCTAAATGGAACCCGACTGTTTGATCTTAAAAAATACTGTGACCTTTTACATTGAGCTGAAGAAAATAATCAACATGCTGCTCTACATTCCCTACTCTTCAATTCTATCAAAAAACCTTTGTGTTGTGAGGAAGATTGCTTGAGGTGCTAAAAGCATGTTTATTTCCTATTTATATTAATTCATCTTCATTTAATGACTTTGTAGCAGCTTGATTATCCTGATGAGTATAGCTTGGAAAGGAAAGCTGGTCCTGCAGAAAAGGTACCAATGTGAATTCTAAGAAAGATTTTAACTCTAACTCAGCTACTCATTTTTTGCTACAGTTCAGAAATTCATTCAGATTGTGTTCTTGATCAGTAAAATCAAGATTATTTCATCTTGGCTTCACCTCATTCTACCTTAAGTTTGGGAGTCAGACAAACCATAGAGCAGCAAGGCCCTTGGCATTGCAAGCACTACTGTTGTAAAAATAGTTTTCTTTTGGCTGCTATCTTTTGATGGCAGATAAAAAGTAGTTGGTGTCTGTGGTAATTCTGGATTATACAAATGCTAAAGTTTTTATCAATACCAGGACATTTTTATTACATTAGTAGGAAACAACAAGCTATTGTCTTTACTGCTGTGAAATGTGTTCTCTTTCTCTTTCTGCCTCCCTTTTTCTTTGTTTCTCAGTTCACCATTGCACAGGAAATATTACGCTCCATGCCTGCAGTGAGTAATTTTCCTTATGTAGTTTTTGCTCTGTAGTATTTTGTCAAAATTTGCTAAATTCTCTCTTTGTTTCATCCTCTCTGGGCAAAGAAAACTTTCCCTGTACAAAACTGAACTCAGGGAATTACAGAGCTTTCATCTGCTGACACTGGGAAAAGTGAGCTCTTCAAGAAATATCCTCTCCATTACTCCTTTCTTGTATCACATCCTCTGTGAATATTAGCATCTTTCAGGAGGAAGGAAAGGACTCTCTAGCAGGCACTGTAGGAAAGGGTAAAACAAGAGTCCAGCTTCTTTCCACTCTCCACTCTGCCAGGCCCTGGGGACCCCTTTACAAGCTCCATAAGGACGTAGGATGAGGACCACTGATAGGAGGAAGCAGCTAAAGATGCAAACTACAGAAGGAAGAAGCAGATGAACCAAAGTCAGGGAGATCTGTAGTACTTGAAACAGCCACAGCTGGATTTGTTCTGCCCAGTGCTGGCTGTACACAGATACCTCTGCTCTCTCTCACTTGCTGAAAATGTCCTTGCAGATGTGCGTTTCGCACTAGATCTCTTCCCATCTTTTCTTTATTTCCCACCATCAGCCAAAAGGCTTATGCACAGTAAAATAACCCTCTTCACTAGTTCACTTCTACACAGAATTTACAAGAAGCCTTTTATTTAGTCTTTTTATATGCTTTACTCTTATTTAATCCCTTATCTTTTCCTGTTATAATCTATATTTTACCCACAGGGATTATCTGCACCTCTGTACACAGTGAGATTCTAACACTGGCTGGTTTTCATCAGGAACAGATTAAGCACAATGAGTGACATTAAACAGAGTAGTGAAGGCTATGGGGAGGCTGAGGAGCTGAGTGAGCTGGCTGAGCACAGATGATCTTGTGCAGAATGATGAAAGCAGCAGCCTCTCAGCCCAGGGACGTAGCATGTATGCTGCTGAGGAACAGTCATGACACTATTGGGCTGTCTGTCCTGTCACACCATGCTGACTATTAGAGAGCAAGCCAATAAATGATGGCAGAGCTAAATCAGTAAGTGACCCAGAGGACTACTCTGATGATGTCCATCACAAAAAGCTCTGCTTGTACTGAGCAACTTTACAGCAAAGGAGACATCAAATGTGTCACTTCTGGAGTTAGTCAGTACTTCCCTAACCAACTCAGGAACAAACTTGAAAGCAATCCTGCTGATTCAGTGGCATAGCAATTTGCTCATTGTTCCAAATGCAGATCCCTCACATGCTAACATAAATATACCCACTGGGATGATTTTTTAAATGTCTACCTCTTCTCTTGAGGGTTCACTTACAAAGCTGGCTGATATTACTGCATAAACAGAGAGCCTGATTCTCTTCTCACATACACTGATTATAGCCAAGAGCAGTGCCTTTGGCTTGAATGGATGTATTTCTGAAAATCCATGCATACATTTGAGTATCTTTAACCTGAGTCTGATAGCTGATGTAAAGACAAAGTGGCAAAAAATCATGGTTTCCATTCAGTAATAATACTGGATTTCCTCTTACTTCTAAAGGATAAAGATCTGCCTGTATCTCAGTGAGTGTGTGACATCAATGTACTGCAGCATCAGGAAAGGCAAATGAGACCTGGGGAGGTATAAATTGAGGTGTCTTCTTCCTCCAGGGAACATAATTACGCATTATTGTCCTAATGAAATTTCAACTGACATACTGTGTTCTGTTCCCATCACTCATGCACCGAAATTATGAACTCCAACCAAAGCAAATGCAGAGCAGAACATTCACATGACATCTTAGGACAGACTTATGAAGAGTACAGCTTGTTCACTGCAGCAAAATGAGGACTATAGAGAATAATCCCACTCCACAGACACACCAGGATGAGGGAAAATGCTCTTTTAACTGAAGAACCATGCTGGGAGAAAATCAAGTTAATATAGACCAGCTAGAAATACTTTGGGGCTGGAAGTAGAAGTTGGCATCTGTCAGTCAAAGAAATGCAGCTGAGCATGGCTGGGGCACAGCCCTCTAAAAACAGGAGGTGTCAGGGATCAGCGTCATTGTTTTATGCCTGTTCCCAAAGATGTCAGTCGGAGCACAACAGTGAGCAGCCCTCGCTGCTGTGCTTGAGAACCTTGTAGAAGTGCTTGGAGGCTTGCTTCTCTCTGGTTCATTCCTATTTGTGTTTTCCTGGGCACCAAAATTGTGACAACAATGTAAATCCACCCATACTTGTGAATTCCAATAGTTTCAAATTAAAACCCTTGTCTTCTTCCTTGGTCTAATAAAATCTGCTTCCCCCAAACTGTTTTACACCTGAGGCTCAGGGGGGGAGGCAGAAGACGTGCAGCAAGAACTCTCAGCACCAGCAGCTAGGGGCTTGGCGGAGTACCAGAGGGGGAGGAAACAAGGGGAAAAAAAAGAATTAAAAACAAACAAACAAAAAAAACAATAAAAACAACCCCATACCAAAAATTCCCACACCCAGCCCCACTCTCCGCGTTGTGCGCGGCTCTTTTGGGTAGAGCCCGCGTCCGCTGTCCCGGGGAGCGGGGTTACCTCCGAGGGGCTGCCAGCCTCGGGGCGCCTCTCCCCGTCCCTCACGCCCACCCCCGCATGACTCACGCGCTGTCTCATTCCCCG